>JARVJO010000140.1:19565829-19586519 GCA_031762555.1 Cynodonichthys magdalenae
AGGTACCTGTGAGGTTAGCCTTAGGGTTGGTGGTCAGGGTTAGGCTGTAAAAAATAATGGAAGTCAATGCAAGGTCCTCATAAAGATAGCTGTACCAGACTGTGGGTATGTGTGTGTGTGTGTGTGTTGAATATAGCTGGTTAACTCTGGTGACGGTCTAGAACAGGAGTGTCAAACTTCTTTTCACCGAGGGTCACATGGGCGTTAAGTTGTGATTAACTTCAACTAAACACAAAACATCATGTTTCTCGTCTCTTTGCTGCAGCTGAGCACTGCTAACAAACACTAGCTGAGCTCTACATGGTATTTCCTGCATACAAACAGCGTTTTAACATGTTCCCTTAGTAGTGAGTAGCTGCCATCCTAAATTCTGAATTCTCCCACTTTACTACAGGATATTCCCATGTATAATCAACATGCATTATGGGAGATGTAGTTTATGGTCGATGCTGACTTTAAAGCAGCTTATTTTAAGACATCCAACTAAATTGCTCAGTTACTTGGTGGTGCCAGATTTGAGTCACGCGCGGGCTACATTTGGCCCACGGGCCTTGAGTTTGACCCATCTGGTCCAGAAACAGGGTAAATGTACAGGTAAAGATATTTATTTGTAAATGTGCATCCAGTGATTGCTTTCTGAAAGTTTATATAAATTGATCCATTGGTTTATGAGACATTCTGATATCGCTGCAGACAAAAACACTGGAGTAAAATCATTATCGCCCTCTCACATCTCATGAGATTATCTTTATAAAGGAAAAGATTAGGACACCATATGCACACATGCATCAAGTTAATTTGCACTAGTGTGGTGACCATATACTTGAATCACTCAGTAATGTCTTGATGCTTTGCCTTCCAACTAATCATTTGTTTTTAAAAAAAAAACAAATGCTCATGGAAATACAACCAGGAGGAAAAACAATGTGCACGTTCTGCAACAGAATCAGACAAATTGCGACATATGGTGTAATTTCATGCTTTGATTGTCTCCTACAAATAGCATTTGTTGACAGAGCTAACCAAAGTGAGTCATCTCCCCACAGTGCCAGCTGAGCAGTCCTTGGTGCCTGTCAATTTGAGCACATTCACTTAGTTTGGGTGATATGATGGAGAAGAGCGAGGCTGCTTTAATTACAAAGGGGCTGATTGTTGCTTTTCTCAAACTGAAGCTGAAGGCTTTTTTTTTATTTGTTGCTGCTGAGGATAAATATCTGAAGACTTTTGTTTTGTGTTTCAGGTCAATTCTTTAAAAAATATATCACCTAATTCCTTAAATCTAGAGAATGCCTTAGAAAACAAACCCTTCATACACTATAAAAGGTTTCTATATTTAGCAAAATATTTAACAAAAACGAGGATGAAATGTATCAAAGTCAGAACATTTATCCTTGCTAATTGGAGTAAACATCTTGTCTTTGACCTTGTAAGTGATTCACACTGACGTAAATTAAATTTGCTTCAGGCTTTTATGGTTTGTAAGAATTTTCTAATGGCATAGAGTTAAACAACATTACAATGAGCCCCACCTGTCCAGTCCACTGATAGCATCTGTGACGACATGGAGGAGCCAAAATGGCGACCAAACAGGGAGTCAGCTCCCAGCCCTCATAAAAACTATTAGATTAACAGCAACTGGATCTGTGTCACAAATTATTTTTGTAATACTTTCACAAGAAATAATGTAAAACAGGTAGATATACACAAGAAAAATAAGTAATGATCTAAACCAGACCTGAAGTCAGTCAATAACTTAGGCTTTTTCCCTAGTTGAAAAATGATCACTTCATCTAGTAATATAGCATATTTATTAGGGCTGGGCACGTTAACGCAGTTATTTCTTTCTTTATATATCTCTGTTTACTGAGCTGGCTATGAGCACACACACACAAGACACACACAAACCCAGTGGTCATGGCGGGGAGGCGGGCTCCTGATCACTATTGGTTTTAGATGGCCTTCATCGAGCATCTCAACCAATGAGAGCCTTTGTTGTTGAACCGTCACAGGGCAGCAGCTCAAATGAACCTGGGCAGAAACATGGCTGAAGTCACCAGATTCTTCAGGGAGGATGACACATGACACACAGAGGATAGGACTTAAAGGACCCGACTCTGACCAGTGATTAAATTTTACAAAAGGAGTGTAGTGAAGCAGGTGAGGTCAAGAACGATCTGATCGCTGTCCGTGGTGCTGAACTTCATGTCTGTTTGATGGACTTCAGAACGACAGTCGCTCTCCATGGTGCTGAAGTTTGTAAGCCCTGCTGTTGTTGCATGTGTAGATTATTAAATGATGTCATCATGAGCTTTTTATGTGGTTATTAAGGGTCTGGTCATTTGCCCCGCCCCTTGGCCTGGCTCTGATTCATTCCACTAGTGGGTTAACCGTCTTCTCAACAGATCAGGTTTATCTAATAGAAACCTAAAAACAGTTAAATATATAATATTATCATGACCCCACACACTGTCATTCAAACTGTTTTTTTATGTTTTTTTTTTTAAAGATTTTCGATCAATCGTAGCACAGAAACAGCTGCACCAATTGTGAAATTTAGCAGGAATGTAAATGTGTCCAACCTACACTGCACCAGCCAATGGTGCTAACAAATGTGAGTGGTGTTGTTTAAACAAATGTTAATACTCCCTAATTCGAAGTTCCTTCACTCCACTGTTGCTCTTCGACTCAGCCGTACTTACACCAGAAGCTAATCTTTTTTTCATTAAGCAGTGAAGTGGCAGGAAGCTGACCAAATCTAGACTAAACTGAACTGATATCTGTGTAATTTGTCTCGAACCGAACTTGTTTGCTGTCCTAATAAACGTGCCTCGGCATGACGTCTGTTGCAAACTGGCACCACGTGGATAAAACCAAAACTTAATTGAATTTCACACAGGAGCCTGTTGTGTTCAGAGTACACAGGCGGCACAGCTGAGAATATTAAATTAGTTCAAAGCAAGCAAGTCTTTCACCAAGTCATAAATCAGTGTCAACGGCAGAGGAAGTGACAGTGAAATATTTAATATCGTTTCATTTTGAATAAAACCCCGTGAGGGCTGAAAGACGAGGCCTTTAGAAGCAGCTCTCACAAGATGTTTTCATGCGTCGGGGAAGTTCCTGGCGTTGGGTGGAAGACTCGGCTGAAAGCAGGGAAACACAAACACGACGTGCTTCAGAGGCTGGCTGAGCGAATGAGACCTCAGATGTCAGCGTCAGATCCTGTCGAGGCAGAAATAACTTTTATTTAATGCAGATATGGTGCTGTGGAGCTGCTGAAAGGTGGCAGTTATGGATCTGATTTATGGCGTAGTGTGGCCGAGGAATTTGATTTTGTTTTTACCACAACAGAAACATGATTGTCATATCAATGGAGATGTGCAGACGGTCAAACAGGCTGTGTAAAACCTTGAAAATGCTCCAACTCTAAGTAGAGGATGAATGGAGCTTCTAGGATTAAAATATGCAGAAAAAAAACTATTATTCAGAAAGACTGGTTTGCTTTTATCAGCTGTGAAGGCGACATAAAAAGAGTCTCCAAAAAGTCTATTAATTATTGCTCCATTTGTACTTTAAAAGCTGCATATTTGTCTTTAAATATAGATCCTCTGGGAGCAGTTTTAAATGCTCACCCCAACAATCAATTTCAAATCCAGTTAATCTGATATGCATGCTTTTGAACTCTGGAAGCAAAAAAAAAAATGCACATTTAAGAATCACAAAACAAGCTCCACTCAGAAACACTGCAGCTGACCGTGCAAACCTTTGTTTTAACCACACAGCTCATTATGAATATCTATCCGCCTACGGTTGATGGGATTTAGACCTGTACATTGTAGAAGTTAGTAACTGATTAGTACAATAAATAAATAACAGTTGTGTTTATTTTATTTGTAAATCTGTTGTGTAGAAATGTTCTCTGTGCGAGCTTTCAGTATCATCTGGTAATCAGTTTGTTTTTGAATTATTTGTGTTGACTGTTGGTTTAACAGGCTCAAACCTCATGGAAGAAAGGCTTGGAGATGAGTCCAAAGCTCAAAGACCAAATTAATGCAGACAGCACATTTACAGATAACTCCAGTGAAAATGTTTGCATTAAATCATAGATATTTCTGAGTTTTCTCTCAAATGTACAACTTTTCTACATAAGAGGCCTATTTTTCTCTTGAGAATTTGTGAAAATCTCCAAATTTTAGGGTTTTTTCGCAAATTTCCGGCTTTTCTACATAAGATCATTTCATTTTTTCTTGAAAATATGTGAAATTAATCTAAATTTGAGTTTTTTTCTTCAGAATTTGTATATTGATTTCAAACTTTTATTTTTTCTCCCAAAAATATGCCTTTTATACATAGAATTTCCTGTTTTTTCTTCTTGAAATGATGTGAAATTGATCTCAATTTGAGTTTTTCTCACAAATTTGACTTTTTCTTGAATTTGTGAAATTAATGTCCAATTTTTTTATTTTTATTTTTTTTTTGCAAATTTACAACTTTTATAAATAAGTAATTTCCTGGGGTTTTTTGTGAAAACATCCTAAATTAATTCTACAATTTTTTCTTGCACATATATGACTTTTCTCAATAAGAGAAACTAATATTCTTGAAAATGTTTGAAATTGATCTCAAAATTAGATTTTTTTTCTTGCAACTTTGCAAACATTTTGCATAAGAGAATTCTGTTTTTTCTTGAAAATATGTGAAATTAATCTCAAAATTGGATTTTTGTTTCGCAAATTTGCGACTTTTCTACATATGAGAATTTCATTTTTTTTCTTGAAAATATGTCAAATTTGTCTAAAAAAAAATTTGAGTTTTTTTTTTTGGGGCAAATTTACAACTTTTTTGAGCTTAGAGAGTTTCCTCATTTATCCTTGAACATTTCCGAAATTAATGTAAAAATTTTTTTAGTTTTTTGCCAAAGATTTATTTATTTTTTTTTTTAATCTGTAAATCGTCCCTAATACACCATCATAGATATCTACTCAGCATCTAAATTGAACTTTTCTGCACTCCTTCAAACTCTAAGAACATAACACTGTTTTTAATTGGTAAAAAGATGCATTTTGCAGATGTTTCCTTTAAGGGTCTGAGGACCTTAGTTAGAAGCAAATCATCCTTTAGGTCCAAAGTCAGAAACTGCTTTGTCATCTCTTGTTCTGAATTTGGAAGTCAAGATGTCCAAAAGCAGTTGAGACGTTCACCCTGATGCTCCGACCCGAGCCTGAACCAGTCTGTCCTGAACTCAGAAGCATTTCCTCTGGGTCTTTTAGAAGTAATACAATCTGAAACTGGGTGCCTTAAACTGACAGAAATCCAGCGTAGACAGGCCAAAACTGCGTCAGGTTAACTTGTTTCACCCGGTAAAGGTGGTGTCAATCATGTCTCCAGTTGTTTTGGGCTTCAGGGTTTTAAACGGACACGAGTGAAATGTGTGGAAAATGGGCCTGCTTTCAAAGGACTTAGTAATCTTACATCATGCTGGCACTGTACCTCCAAGAGAGCAGCTTTAGTAACCATTTTAATTCAAGAAAACTCTTGTTTTTTGTTTTTTTTGACATTATTCCTCAGTTTATGTCGGGGCCTACGAGCCAGGTCTGTGAGCCAGACTTTCATCTCTTTTGGCTTCGTTTTCCTTTAATTTTTCATGCTCTTTGGGCTCTTTTTGGAATTTAAAGACTACAAAAACTTGGCAACTCAGTGTTAATTAGCTCCACTTTATAAAGCAACCAGTCCAACATTGTGTTTGAAACTGTTGTGTGAATCTTTTTTGTAACGATGTTGAAACAAAACTTTAGTGAAGAATCGTGTTTGAATTTCTGTGACAGTTTAGTTGGGGATAAGTGCAGGATCTCACAGCTCCTCTAAAATGAATGAAGCTGGAGTGCATTGTCGTGTCGCGGCTCTGATAAAGCCGCTGCTCTCAATCCTTCGTTTGGAATAAATCTTGTCCCTTGTTTGTTTCTCTCAAACAGCAACACCGAACCGCCGACAGGATAAACAACTCTAAACCTTCTTCTTCACTCGTGTGAGTGTACCATTCATACTCTTCCTCCCCTCCCCTCTCATGCTCTCACTGCCTTTTAATCAAACCACCACACATAATCAAACAGAGAGCAGTAAGGATGCATTAAAACAAAGGTGGTCTTGGATTTTACAACTCGCTGATGTCGATACTTTGGAGAGATTCCTGACAGCAGAATGCACTCACCCTGTGATTGCTTCATCATTAACATGCTTCTCTGTCTTGATTGCATTTTCCAAGCAGCGAGGGAAGTTTCAAATTTCAACAATTTAATGTGCAACTTTATCTTAAACTTAGACTTCATTTGACAAACATCTCATGAGGCTGATTTCTATTTAAAGTAATCTTTCAGAAACCTCTCCTTATTCAAAGAGGAATCAAATACAGTTGTTAATGAAAGGAGACATTTTCTTTAACCTTCACTGATAAATCTTGTATATTTAAGGCTAAAATCTCTCTAATGATCAAAAATGTTAAGTTTAAAACTAGATTTATTTGTTGAATAGATGTCTGCACTATGAAAATATAAACAAAACAGAAACACAACTTATAGTTTCTGGTTTTAGATGTTATTTAACATCATTTCTAAACTAACAAATTAGATAAAACATCACTGACTTTACTAGAAGAGTTTGTTTCTGTTTGTGGTGCAGTTCAATCTGTAGAACATGACAAGTAATTATCATTTGTTGTTTTTATTTTACTTTAGTTTTTTTCACTAATACAGATTTAAATTCATCCTTATGATGCCCCGCAGCCATCCTGTCAGCTCACATCATACGTGGCTCATTTGTTCTGTGACATAAAATAAAAATATATCTGGTTTCATATTTTCATCTGCCATGATACAAACACAAATATACACTTATATTCACTATTGTCTCCATTTTTTTACCTCTCAACTGAACAAAATGACTGTTTATGACAAGATGAGGGACTGAAAAGTTTGTAAAAAAAATCTTTTGGGTTCAGACTTGAATCATATTCATTTTAGGTTTAAATTCCTAATTTTTGTGTGTGTTACGTAGTACTTTAATTTAAAAAAGGAATAAAGTGCTTGGGCTGAATGTTTATATTTAACAGGAAATGTGGACAAAACTTTTAGAATTAGATTCATTTCACACAAAGACTTTTACTAACTTTTCAATCCCTCATATTAAACTGAGGAGAAATTTAATGACGTTAAAATGGTGAGCTGAGGTTTCTCTATTTTCTTAGTAGACGTTTAAATAACAGACTATTTAAAACAGTTAAACGTAAGTAATAGTTTTAGAGACCTGGCTTAACTAACTTCTAAATAGAGGGATATGGACTATATTATATGCTTTATTTATTAATACAGAAATAAGATGCAGAATTAAGGATAAAATGTCAACCTAAAGGTCATGAGCTACATTAGACTTATGATTATGACATTTTTTTAAGGCTGCATTTTCTCTTTTCGTTCAAATAATTTCACGATGGACTACTTTGGAAACTGCTAGGATTTACCCAAGAACTTTCTACTGAAAGGAAACTTCTTGTTCCTCACACATCTGCAGATGATGGTGAAGTCAGTGATACCTTGTGTTTAATATTGTTGTTTGACATGAACATAATTTGGTATTTAGCACAAACTAATGTTAAACGCGCTGCTGTGAGGAGGCGAGTTGCTTCGCCTTTCTCCTCCCATAACGCTGGGTCCTCAGGAAGCAGCGACAGACGTGTGTCGGCCTCCCCGGCACCAAGGCGCCTGACTTCAGGCTGTCTCTAACGATCCCTGGGGTGGATGTACTGCAGTCTGTTTATAACATTTTTGTGCATCTGTTTGTAGCAGCCATTTTTACATCTCTGAAGTACTAACATAAACGCCATGTTGGGAGGGCGGAGCTAATGTAAACAAAAGGTTATCAGGGTGTTGCCAACAGCAGATTATTTGCTTAAACAGTTCGATCTGAAGAGAGCTCAGAACAGGCAGACCTGACCAGGTGAAATCTCATCTGAAAATGATTTTGTGTTTTAAATCTAATGAAGATATTTTGAATAGCCTATAGATGTATCCTAACTTGTTCTATGAACAACTTTCCTGTAACATAGAAAGTAAATCTAAAAAGAACTGTTGTTGATTTGGAGTGTTTTCAGAGTTTCAGGTGTGTAACTGTGATTCGGACATTTGTGTCTGTATCACAGCTAATTTGGAAACCCTCCTTTATTCATTCATTCATTGGGTTTTCCCCACTGTTTCCAACCAGAGATGCTCTCTTGCACCCGTCGAACTTCCCAAAACCCAACTTTGAAGTGACTTCTGGAGCCCGCTCCAGCTTTGGTTCTGGACTGAACCAGATGAAAAATAGACTTTAATTAAAACCTCTCTCTTGGCATGGCCTGAACTGGCAGCTCGTGAGAAAGTCTTGGTCAGAGCCACAAACATTTTGCTTCTCTGGAAGGAAGCCTGGACCCAGGGTGCCAACCAGCCTGGAATACATGACGAGGAAAAAATATGGACCCAAAATAAACATTGATTTATGGGTGTAAAACAAACAAGATACGGCTTTTTTTTAAGTCTTGCTGACCTTAATTTCAGTATAATTTAACTTGGACTCTGTTAATTATTGTGAATGCCTCAACAGCTGGTTTGGAGGAATCTCAGCTTGAGGCAACTCATTAAAAATGTCCAACTTCTTGCTTTTTTCCAACTAGTTATTCTTAATACAGGCATATTGTGAAGGTGAGATGTTTTTATAATGTTTTAGTAAACAATCCAAGACGAACTATTCTATCAAGCTGCAAAATAAATGCCTTATCCTGTGCCGTTCATCTAAATTTAATGTCGTGCTTGTAGCCCATGAATATATGCATACCAACACGGTATACCTGCGTAAATGCGGATATTAAAATAAACCGCAGCTCCAGCACGGAGCAGTAATGTGTGCGTAGTGAAATGGTTGGTGCCTGTCACCTCCGATCGGCCCGGGTGCCAGCAGCAGCCTCCAGGAGAGCTTTGTTCTCTCGGATGATGCTGCAGTGTAAACATTAAGCTCGCTAACCTGCACTTCAGAGCCTCCTGCCAGCCTTTCAGACTCGAAAACAAAACCCTTTTTGTCATGCGGGAGTCATATCTACAGCGTGTGAAACCCACAGAAAATAAACCGTGCGCGAACCGGAAGTGAGGGGAGTAAACAAGCGTTCACATGAAGCTACATCAAAGAATATAAAGATCATACATTCAGGTCTCGGTGTTAATTATTTATCTTTTTTTTTTCTTTTTGGGACAGAGGAGGTGGTGGGCTTAACACGGAGGGTTTCTTGGCTGAGCATCGCTGCTTCCTGCTCAAATAAAAACCAATGAATTTTCAAGCTAAATCAGAAAACAGTTCACGTTTTCATCTCAATGTTTTTTGTTTTATTTATAATAATTTCTCAGAAGTGAGGGTTCTGCCAAAGATAATGATCCAAATCTTTAATCCTCACAGTAAGAGGGCATGCAAAGGGCTGAAAACAAATCTGAGAAAACATCAGGTTGTTAATAATAAATATATTCATTTGCCTTTATCTGTTATTACTTTTTAAAAATCAAGCATTAACTCACTGGATTCAGCAGAAATGAAATTCAACATCTTTTCTCACAACACTGAGTCAGGTTAGAGTTTTCAGCTGCTCTCCAGAAGTTGCAGCCTGGTTCAGGGGCGGACCTACACATTTTAGCAGGGGTTGGCCATGGTGGGTTTTTTTTTAGGGGGTCGCAAATAAATAAAACAACTTTGGATTTGTAAAGTCAAGGTGGCCTCCACTGCTAACTTCAAATGACTCTAATTCAGCTGTTCTAATAAATTTTTTGTTGAAATTTTGTGTGATCGTAGCTTAGAATTTTAATTTAATTACCCCTCCCTCCTTAACATGTTTGCTGCTTTTTTTGGAGCTTCTCTTGTATATCTTCCAAATACTGATATTATGGATCAGGTCAGCTGGTCTCTCAACACAATTGATCAAATTCTCTCCACGAGGAGATTGGGCAAAGGAGAGCCCTCTTGTCCTGATGGGCAGGTTGTGGATTCCTGGGCTGAGTAAGATAATCTGTCTGTACTGTCAGTCGAGGACGTAGAAGATGTTATATTTGGATTTTTGATAGCAGGATTTTTGCTCATTGGACTTGGTGGATACCTCACCTATCGTGAAATTCAGAAAGTGTCAGCAGCCGTTTGGGCCTTGGTGAGGCTGCTCGGCCTGTGTGAAGGAATATGCCGAGCTGTCAACACTCATTGCAGAACTGCAAACTGGAGGTGATCCTTGCTGAGGGTCGCAGGTCAGCTGTGGTTCCACAGCTCGCTGGCGGGATGGAATAGATCCTGGAGAAGTTGTACGCTCGGTGAGGCGAGAACGATCGAAAAATTCGGATGACTGGAATTCACCAGTGAGACTTTTAAGGTCGACAAATCAGCAGCGTGGGCCTGTACCAAAACAATCGTGATTATCTGAATCTGGCTCCCACATGTTGGCCTTGAAGTCTGGATATCTCAAACTCTCCTGAATGTTTTTTGTAAACGGACGCTCTGCCCCCACCATCCCCTCTCCCACTCACGTCTGTGAACTGGTGTCTGAGCTATCAAGTCGACCCGATGAACACTTCATCTTTTCAGAAACTATGACTGGGTGGGGTTGTTGAGGTTTCACGGTCTTATTTCACAGATGCACACCCCTCAGATCACCATCTTTGCTCATTTAAATGTGCTCTATGCAGAGGGGTTTTTTCATGTTCATTGTGTTTTTTGCTGCAAAGTAATTTCGAATTAAAATTTGAACTGAATTGGGGAAAAAAATGAAAAATTCCAATTGTTTGTTGCAAATAAGATAACCGCTAATGATGATGCTAATTTCACAAAGTGCCATAATTTAGCCATTTTTAAACACACACAACTGAAAATTAGCATAGTTATTAATCTGGTTCCAAACACAAATCCCAAAAGCTAGTTTCAACTGCCTACAACTCCATTTTTAGAAATACAGAGCTAAAACTTAGTGTGGTGATAATCAAGTGCAATTCCCAGCTAGCAAAAAAGTTTGAAATGCCACAAGAAAACTCCACCTCACTTGTTAATCCTTTTGGGGATGTCACCTGGGGTTGGCCAATCAGGTGCTGGAGGGTGACACTTGCTCCTGGCCTTAGACAGTACCTTAAATAGTTAAAGAAGCAATTTGTTTCACTTGGTGTTGACTTTTGCCACAACATGATTGGTTTGATTGTAAAACCATAAAAGCTGAAATTCATTTTTTTAACGCTTTTTTTTTCTAATATCACTAAAACAATATTAGTTTGCTGTCCAATTGTACCTTCAGCAGTCTGAGGGAGAATAAAGACTGAGTGGAACAACGATTATCTGTGCAAAATCTTTTAATCACAGAAATACTGGCCTTGAAAAAAGTCAAGTTCCATTAAAATATCAATGATTGCAGAAGGAAGCTGGACATATAAATCAGCTGATTATTTGTCGTCATGTTTTAGATACAACTAATCCAGTTTCTGCAAAGTTTTTTTTTTCTTTTTGAATCATTCACTGTCTCTTAAAGTAAAAAAAAACTCATTGGTGATTAATATTACAGAACACCCACTCTGTTAGTTTGACTTCATTAATATCTCAGCTGTGGTACTATTTTCTTCACTTTGAGGTGTTAATTGTTAAAGGGCGCAGACATCTTGTGATTTACAGCCAAGATCTAAATTTGAGTCAATTTATTGCTGGAAACAACTAAACTGTGACATTTAACATCGCAGGGAAGGATCCCTGATGAGGTGTTTGTTTACTGCATCAGCTGAGGTTTACAAAGGTTAAACAGTGAGCATGGCTCCAAAATTAGATGTATTTTATTTAAACTCACTATAGTTTCAAAACAGAAACCTGCATTGATCGCATCGGCTGTAAAACAGCAGAAATATTTGAAAATGATCCTTTCAGCTTACTTTGATAAAGAAAACTAGGGCGCACAACACATGCAAGATGAAAAAAAAAAACTTGTCAAACGTTTAGAAATATAAATAAAAAGCAAAACAAGTAAAATTAAGAATCTACAACTAAACGCCGCTGCAGCTGTCTTTGCTTTGTGCTGAAAGAAGCCAACTAACTGTCCCTCTGTGCTGTTGCTTCTTCACTGCCAAATGAGTGGGTATTGCTAATGGGTGGTAATGTTCATCAAACGAGCTGGAAATACCTTTCGTGTTTATGAAGGCGGTAAAATAAAAATAGATGTGGATGGAAAGCAGCCATGTGGTTGGTTCACCTCTCTGCACGGCTCCTGAAGGAAGGTAGATGCTAAAATGTTCAGTGAAGAGGATTTTTATTTTCTTTGACGTGTTTCGTAAATTAAGATTATAGTCTGAGCTTGTCTACCCTACATAAACTGTATCTCTTATCTATGTTTATAAAACTGAATCCGTCGTCACGTAAAGCAGCTATAAGTTGTTCAAAAAGAAGCCGTTCAGCTTGTTCAGTAAAAAGCTTCACTTCTACGCTGCTTCAGTTTAATCTTTATTGCTTGTTTTTATGAGTCTTAATGATTTAGCAGCATAGTTTCCTGTCTGAACTTTTACATCGTCACACGCTGGTCCACAAATCAGCCACATTTGATCCTTATGTTCCCACTCTGTGGAACAGTCCACAGGTGGGGTGGTGAAGGGGCTGAACAGATAAACGGCAGCAGGAAGTTTCGCAGCTCATACCTCCCACATCGGTCGGCCAGGCTTGACCGGTTGTGTGGGATATGAGTGTGAGATCATGTGTGAAGCAGCTGCAGGGGTCTGCCAGAGCCAGATTGGACGATTCCCCCTTGGTTTTTTTTACATAAATACACTTTCTGGGTTAGATTTTCATCGTTACACTATAGTTTGAGAAGATTTTACAATAAATAATCAACTGATCACCTCTTAAATCTGATCAGGGGCGGAGCTAGACTTTTTTAAGGGGGAGCACAGGAGTGACCAAGGTCATACAAACAAACGAAAGAACACTGCACTGGATTTGAAAATTCAAGATGGCTGCCACATCTAATTCCAAATGGCTTAAATTCAGCTGTTTTACCAGGGTTACCGCAGATCCTTAAAAAGTCTTAAAACACCCTGAATTCATCAGTCCATAAAATAAGACCTTAATTAGCCTTAAAATGTGGTAAATTAATCTTGCAGAGGTCTGAAAAATGTAGATTGTAATTTGTCTCAAATAATAAAATAATTGGTTACATTAGTTTCTTTTTTCTGTTTTTGTTTTACATTTGTGTTTATTGTAAAGTTGATCTTAAACATCATTTTTAGTGGCATTAAAGAGGTCTTAAAAAGTCTTAAATTTAACTTTTCTTAAGCTGTAGGAACCGTTTAAATAACTGTTGAGCTGAGTTTTGTGGGATGTTTGCTAAGAATGATCCAAAAACATGCTGAATGCTAGTCACGACTTTTTTTTCGGCCATTGTTACATGTAAAAAGCTAAAAATAAGTGTAAAAGCAGCCAAAAACAATCTTTATCAAATGCTAAATGCTAATCAAAAAATTCAAGATGGTCACCACAGCTAACCTTAAAATATATTTAATTCAGCCATTTTAAGACTCATTAACAATAAATTAGTTGTGGAGTAGCTACAAAAGGTCACATGCCAATTGCTAATGCTAATCCCAAATTAAGCTAACCAGTCATGCTAATGCTAACTTTACAAAGGGCTATTTTTAAATATAGACAGTTAAAATTATATATATTTTTCAGCAGTATCAGAGTCCAATCATAACAAAAGCTAAATGCAAATGAAAAATTCAAGATCCTCACCCACCTGGGGTGGCCAATCAGGTGCCACCCTGGCCACCCCTCTGGCTCCGCCCCTGAAAGTGATCATTTCACTATGAGTTCATTTTGATGCTTGTTACCACAGATAAACCCAGTAAAAATAAAGCTTGTGCAGATTATTCAGTAACTGTTCTGAACAAGTGAAAACTGTACATGCAGCACTGCATTTAATTTGGACAACAGTAGCAGTTGTTGGCAATTATTTATTTTAGTTGAACAGTAGTCTATTGATTCATTTCAAGGATTTTTTTCTTTCAATGAGGGAAAAGACTTCAAAACACATTTGTATGCAGATCTGTGAACACAACCAAAAAGCAGAGGCTGAGCAAATGGAGCAGAACTTTCTCCACATATCAGTCAGTTGATGCTCTCTGCATGTCTGCCAGTGAGGCACAGATCCAAATGGTTGTAAGTGAACAAGAAACAAATATTTCTACCAGATACTTTTTAGGTGTTTGTGCTGCAGGAAGTTTCCTGTGGATCTCTGAAGGGGGACGGACGCTGTAGAGATTTTCAGGATCGTTATTATAACAGAACTTTCAGTCTAGTTGTGAAAATATAGTGAATAGTTTGAAAATTCGTCTTTCCACTAGATGTGAAGAATGTGAACGGTCAGGAGGGTTCTGTAGTGAGTTTGTGATGGTGTACCATCATGGTGGGCGTGGAGGACGTCAACCTTCAACTTCTGTGGTATGTCTGAGCGTGGTGCGATCGTTGCTGTAGATCATATTGTTACGCTGCTGATGTAGAGTATGGTAATTATTAGTTTAGCATCATTAACATTTGCTTTGTTATAAACTCAAACCCTCAAAACAAGTCAGCTGAAATGGAAAAATCCAACAGAATGACTTCAGTTTTTCTTACATCACATCAGACCCAGATCCTCAAAAATCACTGAAGATTAGATTTCAATTAAACTTGTAAAATGTCCTTTTGTTGCAGAAAAACATCTGTTTTCTATCTATCGTGAGGATTGGTGTTTCTGCTGTGCTTCCTGATTGGCCCTGGACCTAATTGCTTCCACCTGTGACCTACACTCCTGATGAGCTCCTGGGGTTTCCTAAGGCATTCTGGCTGTCAGCTCCACGCTGATACATCATACCTTCTATGGTAGTGGTAAGCCACTCTTCTGAGTTCATTTATAAAGAAAGATTATTTACCTGTGTTCTTTTGTGCCTCCAAGGTCTGTGCAAATCCTGATACGCCCCCTGAGTCCAAGTTGGTTCCCCGCCTCGCTCCAGGAGATTTATCAAAGGTCTGTCAAACAAAGAAAAGGAAATCATCTTCAATACCCACCTGGTCCCGGTCATTCTGTCTGAAGAACTCACCTGTTGGATCCTCCTCCCATGCTGCTCGCCTCCACCGAATCTGTAAGGAGAAGAACACTATTATTCAAGCAGTCATCACCAGCCAACTATATCCTTCCTCATAAGATACTCACCATCTCGTTTCCTCCCTTCCAGGCCGATCCTCCAGTAACACCTGTAAATAAAAGTCACTTACCTTTTGTACTTCTGCCTCCTAGTCTGGTCTCTCGGTTCTGCTCTTGGTTGAGTACTTGTACTTGTCATCTATAGTGGCTTCTGCTAATGTATTATTATTGTGGATGATGAATGAATAGACAAAGACATTGGTTGTGGAAAAAGAGAAAACCACTCCTCTGAAAAAGGAATTTGTTGACTATTTGTGTGCATCTGGTGACATGTTTTAGCAGAAAAATTAAACATTTATCCTGTTTTTACTATTATAGTTTTAAGAACTCTGATTCATATCAGTACAAACTCCCAGAAAATAATTGTTGGATGTTACAACTAATTAATGTTTAGAGACTACAGGATTGAAAAGGCTGCTGTAACTGTCAATGTTATTAATACTGAGAAAATGTTGGTCTGGTAGTGGCTGAGAGTAATTCTCAACACATATGTGGGCTGATGACTTAGGTGTTTAAAACCTTTTCATGTCAAATGATTTTCACGTTTAAATTTATTGTTAGAGAAATCTTTTGTAATTTCTTAACAATAAAATACAAATCTGAAGATAAGTTTTTTAACTTGAAATCAAATTGTGTAAACTTTTCAAATTTAACAACGAAACTTGTACAATGGAGTATTAGGGTCACACTAGAAGATCTTTTTTATTACGAGAATAAAGTCGTAATGTAAGAATAGTCGTAATATGAGAATAAAGCTGTTGTGATATGAGAAAGTAAGAATAATAAGACCATGAAGTTGTAATGTTACGAGAAAAGTCACATGAGAATCAAGTCATATTAATATTACAAGAAAAAAGTTGTATGAGAATAAAGTCATAAAATTATGAATAAAGTTTTAATAATACAACTATAAACTAGTAATATTATGAGAAATAAAGTTATAATTGTACCATAAAGTTGTCATATTACAAGAAAAAAAAGCCATGTGAGAATAAAGTCGTGAATATAGTCGTGGGACTATGGCGGCTGTGGAAAAGTGGTTCTTCCTGGAACCAAAAAGTCACCAGTTCGATCCTCCATTCCAGCCGTCTCAGTCGGTGTGTCCTTGGGCAGCTGATGCTACAATGTAGCTTATCACCATCAGTGTGTGAATGTGTGACTGTAAGTGTAAAGCACTTCTGGAGGGACTTGATAAAGAGTTTTATAAGTTCAGTCAGTCCGTTTAGTCATATTATTACAAGAGTAGTCAATGTATAGCCTAAATTTGTAATATGAGAAAAAAAATAGTATGAGACTAAAGTCATAAAATTATGAATAAAATTGTAATATTACGACCATAAATAAGTGATAATATGAGAATAAAGTCATAATATGCTGAGAACACAGAAAAAGTTTACAAATGTGTTAAAATCTTCTGAGGTCATAGTTGGTGTGGGTTTAGAAATAGTTTATCTTTGAACACATCAGCATCAAGTTATCAGTAACAGGTTTGAAATGATTGTGCAAACGACTATATATGACACTGAAGCCGTTTTGCAATTAAAAGATTAATTTACTCATGTAAGTTGGCCTAAGGCTAAATCTGGTGCAATGCATCAAATGTTTTTACATTTATGTTTTACTTGCATACTGTCCTGAACGGATTAAATTAAATGGCTGCATTGACAGATTTAGTTGACTCTACATGTAATTTGGATGGAAGCATTTTACGGTAACAGTGACCCAAAAGTCCACGTGGACTCTTTTATAAACACAGTGAGATGCATAGAGGCTGTCCACAGCAGGTGTGAGGAAAAGATCAGGAACAAAAAACGGACATCATGTAAGATTGACTTTTTTCTCGTAATAAAAAAGTCTTGTTGTGTGGCCCTAATACTCAGAGATGCTTGTTCTTAATTTCCTGCAAGACTAGAGAGTGACTAATGGTTCATCAGCTCTCTGTACCTGCAGAAGAAAAACATACAATTCTTTGACAGAAGGAGCCAAATCAGCAGATCTGAAAGTGTCTGACAGCAAGATAAGCCTCGTGCTTTTACATTCCCTGCCATTAGCAGAAGCATGCACACTTATTCACAGACTAATGATAAGCTGCAGGATCCATCTCTCTCTCTCTCTCTCTCTGCTTTTAACAGACGGGGCTGTGTACAAAAAATCTGAAATGCATTACACATTTTTGCCCCCTCAAGACTGATATCCTGTTGTCAGCACAGGTTTCATGTCTGCCTTTAAAAGGAAACATGCAGCAACACTGTCATTGAGTCATCCAGTTGTAAAGAAGGAGTCTGGAGGGCATTTCAAAGACATCAATCTGTTTCCAGAGCTGAAGTGTCGAGGCGGGGTTGGAGCTCTGAAATCTCCCCGAAGGAAGCAAGCGATTGTCCTCGTCGCACCCTCGCTCCCACCAGCCGCGCACACGGTCACACGCAAACGAAGCAAAGATTATATTAATGCATCAAACTGGGGGAAAAAAATCCTTTATAAAAACAATATTGCTGCTTCCCAACAACACGGCGCCTCTCAGCGTGAAATAATGAGCTGCAGGACAAAAGAAGCTGCTGTTTTACCTTGTGTTTATCTGCTAATTTAATTTATTGCATTGGCCTGTGCACTAATGGAAATAATGATGCAAACACGACCCAAACAAATAAAAGGCAAACCAATTGCCAGCTTTATTACTTTATGTTTATGCAAATAAGTTTCTGAAAACATAAAAAAATACAAGAATATAGTAATTTATTATTAAAACTTACAGGAAGGAAGAGAAAGTAATTAGGAATTTTTGCTTTTCTATTCTATTTTGATCCACTGTTAGGATACTGCTGAAGTTTGTTTTATTCTGACTTTACAGAAACAAAAGTCTTTTTATCTACAGGAAAATATCCCTAATGAAAGGAATGTGAGCTGCACAGGTTTTAAAGGAAGCAAACAAGAAATCAGTCAGCAGAAAACCATTTTATAAATAAATAAAATCGCTCCATTGATCCACTAAACTTCTAAAGAAAATCATTTGATAACGATGGAAAAGTTAGAGAAAACTGACAGCCAGATAAATGAGGCGTTCAAAAAATAAAACGTTTTTGATCATTTAAAAAGCCAAAACAAACAAAGGTTTATAGCAAATCCTGGCATTTAAAAGAGGAATATTTATTCACTTAAAATTTGAGGCAAGTAAAATAAACTTTTGAACAAATAAAAAAATAGCTGTTAAAGCTTTTGTGTTTTATTTTATGTTACAAACCTTTTTTGTGCCTAACTGTAAAATACACGTTTTATATATATATATTTATCAAAATGGTTTTGAATCTTTTTAGGCTTTAAAATAATTTAACTTATGACAAATATCTAAAATAATTGTTCCTCTTTGAACTTTATAACAAAATAAATTACAAGGTATTTGCTAATTATTATTTTTTATTAAAGGGAACCCCAAATTGCCATGTACAGTATATATATATTAGCTCAGGCGCCAGAACTATATTGTTATACGCAGTATATATATTAGCTCCGTCAATAACACTATATTGCCATTAACAGTGCATGTATTAGCTTGGATGCTAACACTACACTACAGGAAAAGTAAACAATGCACATCACATTTTATATGCTTTTATTTCCTCTAACATATGAAATATTGTGAAATATTAAGTTTACTTAATGTGGATGGTGTTGTCTCTGCTAGTTTAATAAATCCACCTGTACACCAGTCAAAATGAGTTCTGTTTAATTCAGCTTCAACAGATTTGGCACAAACATTACACCATCATTTAGCTGGCAGTGGTACTTCCGGTTTCAGCAACTGAATATTTCAAAATAAGAGTCCGACTCAAAATCCGAACAAAATATTAGCTAAAGATGGCATTAATATTAGTACATTGGCATTACGCAGGTATTTCCCTTGCGGTTGTTCGAGAGAAAAGCCCGCTCTGACAGTTCTGTTGTTTCGGTATTACACACATCCAGGACTGGTACCTGCTCAAAATCCACAGGAGATCAGGATCTCGTAATTATGGGATCAGAAGTCAATTTTTTTTTATTTGGTGAATGCAATGCTCTTCCGTAGTATATGTATTAGCTCAGACACAAACTATATAACCATTTAAAGTAAATTGTATTAGCTTGGGTGCTAACACTGTATCTCCATAAACAGTATATATATTAGCTCAGACGCTTAAACTATATCGCCATATATTAGCTTGGGTGTTAATGCAACAAAAAGAGAGTAGCGATACTTGTGCCCTTTTCATTTTTGCTAAATTAAAATTTTTCTTATAGATTCTTTTCGTGTCTCTCTTTGTTGCTTAAAATGATTGTCTTTATATAGATAACATGATTGAAATAAAGCAGAGTTCTCTTTTGTCACTTCCTGTTTCACTTTGGCTGAGTCAAGTTCAAAAGAAAATATGCTATTTATGTGAAAAAATGAATAAAATCATGTAAATTATGCCAAATGTCTTAGATATAAAGATGTTTTCCTTGACTTTTTGTATTTGAAGGATATGCATGTCACAGGCACTTTTTGAATTGACTGCAGCTCATCTTTACACTGATCTCATATTCAGGGTTATAAACATTCACCCATTGCTCAAAGTGCTTTTTAATAATATCACAAAAAAAGTAAAAAATTCATAAGTACTAAATCACACACGATGGCCAAGCTCTGTGCTTATTTTTGCATTAAACAGCTCTTGGGCTCCACAGGTGAGTAAGCTGTCATCCTCGTCTCCTGAAGGAGCCTGACTTGATCTCAGACTCGTATCAGAACTGAGGATGATGTGATCCTCTGTTGAGCTCTGAAAATCCCTTTATCGCTCTCTTCTCTTCAGATCAGTCAGTGCTGCTGGAACCTGCAGGAAGTTACCCTGCTGTCAGTAATAACCACATTTAATCTTTAGCCCACATTTGCAGGATGAACACACTAACATCGGATTTAATTTACTACAAATGCACATGTCGTAAACTTTAAGGCTGCTCATGTAAAATTTTGGCGTTGCAGATTCTTTTTTTTTTTTTTGTCTGAAGCCAATTTGCACCCATTTGGGTTTGTGTTTTTGTCCATCTGACAAATCGACCAGTCATGCATCATTAAACTTTATTTTAGTCTCTGCTGACTCCGGAGGGGGACATCACATGCTCATTAGCTGGTAGCTAACTCGTCTGCTTGCTGTGTGGCACCGAGCAGCTAGCACACTTTTCCTACAAATGCCTGCCTGCTGAAGTTTGAATTAAACTGAGAATGGCGTGAAGCCACGAGAACAATGTGACAAAAACATCAAATCAAATGCAAAACTACTGGATGAAGATCATTTTGAATGATTTGATTTTTTTATATTTGATATTGATATTGAAACTTTATTCATTTCTATAAAAACAACATAAATCAATATGTAATTAAAATACAATCATAAATAAATGAAAGGTAGCAGAAGAAGACAAAGTCTTA
>JARVJO010000140.1:19606362-19617606 GCA_031762555.1 Cynodonichthys magdalenae
TGACTATGTCGTATTAAAATAATTAATTTATGTTAAATTTAGTATGCAATAGTCTAGCTGTTTCAGTTTATATACATGTATTAAGGGTGCCCAAATCTTTTTCCTAAAAGGAAAATCTATCAGAGGGCAACAGGCCAAATGCAATAATATAATTCATAGAATACAAATACTTCTTAAGCACAGTCCTTTTATTTTTAATGATTAAGCTAGCAGCAGTGCAGTGGTCCACGTTGTGGACTAACTATAGCCTCCTATATAGTCATTGGGTCAATAAATGGAATGACTTTAGGTGTAAATACTGTGTTTCTACACGACAAATTACAACCTAGTAACCATGGCAAGTGCTGGTGGGCTAAATCAAATTGCTTGGTCGGCCAATTTTGGCACACGGGCCCCACTTTAGGCACCTGTGATATACAGTGTGTGTGTATGCCGCCACATGCATCTTTGTACTAGGCTACAAATTTCTGTTATGTCCTGCTGCAGTGTGACATGATTTGTTTGTGTACCATCTAATAGGGTCTCAGAATTTTATATATTTATACTTCTCATTCAGCCACAATTAAGTTCACTCTATCTAGGAGGCACAATTTATATGGATGGTATTTATTTTTTATAATAGGCTGGAATGTAAACAACCAAAAATGAAATAAAAGTGACAACTTTCTACTTCTTGCCTTTTTAAAAAATGTAATGAGTAGAAAGTACAGATAATTGTGTGAAAATGTAAGAAGTAGAAGTCAAAAGTAAGCCGGAAAAATATTTACTTAAGTAAAGTACAGATACCCAAAAATTCTACTTAAGTACAATAACAAAGTATTTGTACTTAGATACTTTACAACTCTGCTTGCTCTGGTGAGTGGTGGGTAAACTATTGGAGAGGGAGGCCTTTAATCCTGGGCAGTGATACAAAATGAGGACAGACTTAACTCGTGGTTCTAGGCGTAGAGCAGGGGTCATGCACAGGAAAGCACAGAGCCGATGACAAATCCAGAGGAAAATCCTGAGTTCAAGGTCCAGTGAGCAGAAACAGGGTTGAAATCCAGAGGTCAGAGAGGCAAACAGAATCAGGCAAGGAGCAGGCAGATCAGAGGAACCAAGAAGCGGGCGTGAGGTCAAGACCGTGGAATCAGGCAGGAACTTAGAGAGAATGCTGGACATCTACTTGCTCAGAGCATTGAATAATCTGGCAGAGATCTTGTGAGAAGAGAGAGTTTATATGGAGCAGGATGCAGGTGAATTTCATGAGCCTGATTGCAGCTGAAACCAGATGGGCGTGGCAGTGAGCTGAGACTGAGGGGGGCAGACATGACATGTTACAGTTAATGCTTTTATCATTTGTATAGATATATTTTTAACATTCTTGTCATAAATCAAACAAGCTGGTATCGAGAAATAAACGTGTACAAACCATTAGGTCTTCAAATATTGCCTTTATTTATAATATTAATATACTAATATTTTGCTAATTTCAATCTAATTTTGCTTCTGTTTAGCATTAGAAAAACAAGTTTGTCTTAATTAATTAAAAAGAGTCAGATCTGAGTTGTTAAATATACATATATAAGCCTAAAAGACCTTGATCTGTAAATAATGTAATCTTTTATTTTCCCTCTGTGTTTCGACTTGGAAGGACTAACAATTTAAATACAATTACAGGAATTGTTTCTATTTTATTATGTAGTAATCAGCTAAAGGCTGTTCAGATTGGCACGTATTTATTTTCACATCCTACATATATCAGCCAACTGATTGTACCAGAACAAGTAATATTTATATATTTTGCAAACATTATTCTGATTACCATAAAAACATGTTTCTTTATTGTTTTCCTCTCATGTTATCATCAAAAACAAACAAATTTAGTTTTTTTTTTTACAAGTTTTTGCTGTAATTACCGAGAGTGTGAATTTGCCCACTCAACCCAGTGGCAGTCTGGGTATTTAGGAGCAATTTGATCAATTTGTTCTTTGTTCCTTTTACATGAGTATTCAGCTGCAGAACAGGGGGTCCACTCCGAAAACTCATTTGAAATTTATGAAGTGAAAATCACGGGTCTAATAATCCCCCTCTGTGTGCTTTGGTTCTGATTGTGAGAGCTTCAAAGGTTCTTTTAGAAAAGGTTTAGTCAGACAAAAAGAAAAAAAAAAGGGTCCAGGAAGAATTTAGCACATGCAGGAGAGATTTTATTCATCAAGGTGATAAATCAAAAACCTGTGAACCTTCAGTGTTGAGTCAAAACTAACGGAGCTGCACTTTTTTGTAAGGGGTGGCACAAAGGTGGTATTCAGAGGGGCACAATGAAAAATAAAACTTCAAGATGGCCACCACAGCCCTTTTAAATAACTCTAATTCAACTGTTTTTAGATATGAGCTGCAATTTGTTAGTGTAGCTAAGAATGACTGCTCCCAGTTGAAGCTAACCGCTAATACAAGTTTTACACAGGGCTACAATTCAGCCATTAAATACACAGATGAACAAAGCAGCCAATAATAATCTTTAACAAAATCTGAATACAAATAAAAAATCCAAGATGGCCACCACAGCTACAATTTATGTATTTTTATACATACCGAGCTGAAACTTTGGTGTGGTGGAATCGTTGCTTTAATTCATTCATTCATTAATTCAATGGTTTAGAAAAGTTTTTTTTCACACTTGCTCTGTTTTTGCCCAAACCTACCATTTTTTATTGCCACATTCAATCCCCACCCCCACTTGTCAATCATTTGGGGGTGGCACTTGGGGTGGCCAATCAGGTGCCACTATGGCCACCCCTCTGGCTCCGCCCCTTTAATGCAGGAGATGATGCAAAGAAATGTTTTGAAATACAAAATACAGTATAATAGCGCTAACTGTGCAGTTTTTATTAGTTTTACTTTATTAAAGATGGTTGAGAACCTGAACAGATTCAGTCTGATAACATTTTTTTAAACATTTTATTAGATTTTTTCTCTCTACCCACCTGAAGCTGAGAGTTCTGTGATGTTTCAGGTTCTTACTGCTGCAGACCAGCTGCCGACTCAGAATTTAGAGAAAATTTGTCCATTTTCTGTTGAACTCTGAGTGTTTGTCACTAATTACCTCAGGCTGTGATTTGAGCAGCCATTTTTATTTTAATCACAGAATCTTGTTTTGTTGCCCACCTCAGCTCGCTTTGTGCCCACCCTGCAGCCCGGCAATCATGTTTTAATCTGGAGTACGCTTTAGAAATAAAGAAAAGCTTATTCAACCAGTTTAATGGTAACCATTTATCAGGTTTTTAGACGGTCGCCTCAGATGTTTTCTGTCAGGAGTCGAAATACATTTCAGCTGTTTTGATGATCAGCAACGACTATTCTGAGAGAAAATGTTTTTAAACATGTTCAAAATTGAACCAACAAAGCTGCGAGCCTTTGCAAATCATGCTAATAAATTGAGAACCATCTTTCATCTTTACAGTTGTAACATTCTTACTGTAAAAACTGTCCACTTAACCAAGTCTTACTCTCTTATATCAGCCGAAAAGTGTTTTTCTTGTTTAGAGACCGATACACTCAGCAAGAGCAGCATTTATTTTAATTAGCCTTTATTTCAAGAAGTCTTACACGATTATTTCACTTAATTTGACAACATTCAGACTATAATCCAGTATTTTTAGAATAATGTTGGTTACTTTTTACAGTGTAGATAGCTCAGTTTGAGGCAGAGGTTAAAATCTGAGATCAGTCTGGATTGCTGCCACTTTAGCCCAAATTTCATTTTATACATTTTTGTTTTCACAAAAATCAGATTTTTATCCACCCTAACCACTTTTGGAAGAAACATCTTTCTGCTGAAATAGCCAAATAATGTAAAGTTTATTTAAAAAGTCTCCTAAAATGTTAAGATTTAGTGTTTGTTCAGATCAAGAGTTGCTCAGAATTCAAATTTAAACAAAAAGTTTTTAACTCCTCCACCGATTCCTACTTTAAAAGTCTGAACTATAAATTATAAAGCCAGATACCTTGTTTCTACACAAAACGTGTGGAAACAAAGTTAAAACTCATTTCCATGCTGGTGAGCGTCTCACATTAGCTCCACTTCTCAGCAGCTTCAGATAAACAAACTTCCATTTGTTTAAATGTGAAACGTTCATACTGATAAAACAGGAAAATCAATTATTTTCAGCTAAACTGGTAAATGTTTTTTAAAAAAAAGCATATCAAGCAGTTAAAAGTGAACAAGAGAAACGTTAACTTCTAATAGAAATAAGTAAATACTGATGCACTTTTAGGCTTTAATTGATTTTTATTTAAAAGGACTGAGGAAGCAGTAAAACAAATCAAGATTTTACAAAACTGCTTTTTCATTAAACAAACATGGAATTAAATGAAAAATACATAATCATTAAAATCTGAACATTTGAGCTGTTTTTAAACAATCTGAATATAAAAATTAGCTGTTCAAAATAAACTGATTGTTCTAAAAAAAAAACAGTTTTTCACTTAGCTGAGCTTAAATTAAATGAGTTATTGTAAACAGAATTACAGCTGCAACTTTAACTTCAACTAAATAAGAAAAATCACATTTATTTACAAAAGTAAACGACAAAGTTTGTTTTTAAGTGAGTTAAATAGATTTTTCTCCAAACTAGAGTAAAAAATAAGTCTTTTCATTTCAGCTAAAACTCTTATCTACAACTTTACTTTCTCAGGTAATTAAACAACAAACAGGAAGTTGGCGTGAATCAATAACCTGAACAGATCTTCATGACACCAGTTTGTGTAAAATAAGTTGGTTTTTTTCTGGATTCTGAAGGATGCAGGAAAAAAACAAAAAACATCCATTATAATAAATAATAAGGTCATCAATTCTGTGTGAACAGAGACTAAAAAAGCCTCTCTGTGAGGTTATTGCCTCTGAACACAGATGTTAAAGCTCTCTATATATATATATTTATATAAAAGGCCGTCTCCTGGGCAAATACCTAATTAAAGTGAAATAAGGGTTAAGAGAGATTCTGCTGTACAATAAAACCAACACAAGAGAAGAAAAGTCCTCCTCTCCCCTGATGCTATTATTCCCCGTTCTGCTGTGAGGTAATTAACTTCGTCGGCATGTTGTGAATTCTCGCCTCTCAGACTCGGAGCTGGATGTGCAGATAGACAAATTAGAAAAAAAAACAAAAACATTTAGGTCTCCAACTTGAAATTCTCCACAACCAGCCAGGATTTCCATTGCAATTTTGCCTCATAATCAGGCTGATTTTACACCTGGCTGGAGATAATAGTCGAGCTCGTCGTCAGCAGCGAGCTCTAATTGTTGTATGTATGCTTTCTTTAATGCAAAACAAATTGCTGTGTGAGGAGAGAAAAACAAAAATAATTAATAGTGTCTGCGAGGTTAAACGAAACAAGGGCGTCTAAAAGTGAAGATGGCTCTTTGCTTGTTTAAAACAGGCTCGTTTTTTTTTTTTTTTGACGGTTCAGAATCTCCTTGATGAAATAAATATTTAATTTATTTAAGCATCACTTGATGCAGGTCAACGATGTCACCGGTTTACCAAACATGGATTTTTCATTGAGTTTTAAACTCATCAAACTTCCACACTTAGAAAGAACAAGTGGTGAACTTTTAATTGTGTTCGTGTCTCGACCCGCAGCCGAAGCAGCCGAAGACCCTTTTCACTAACGTCACTAAGTGTAGTTGGAGGAGCAGATTTAAATAAAACAAAAAGATATTAATACTAAAACAACAGACTCGACTGCCGGACGTGTTCCTGATTTTAAATAAGTCTACAACCAATAGCTTAGAAGTTATAAAGTGTACTGTCACATGTCCTTTAGGAAAATACTACAACTTATAGCCAAGTATAAACAGCTACACTGCTAGCGAGGGCATTGATCTGTATTACTGGATTGGACATCGCCTGTAGCCACTATAGCTAGTGACCACAGGCACCATTACTATTCACTGACTCATGTCAACAAAACGCTACAGTTTCAACGTGAGATGAGCATCAATCTGTCACAAAAACATTCGTAGCGCCCTTAATTCTTATCCAATTTCTATAAAATATGGCTTAAATTAAAGCTGAGAAAAATGGCAATGTTGCGGTTTGTAAAAATATGGATTTACCCAAGAGATGAATCTATGAGCAGTCTGGAAACGTTTCATTATATGTTTTTGTTAATGCATTTACTGTAGAAGCCCCTTTTTGCCACATAAAATTACAAGCTCCACTTATATATATGTAAAAGTCTAATTCTGTATTTATTTTTTTACTCTATGATATATATAATCTGACTGGACAGAACATTGATATCAGTAATATAGATCTACACAGTTCAGCCTAGTAATAGTAAAGTAGTAGTAAAGGTAATTTTACTCTTGTACATCATGTTTACAACCTCTCACAATAGTATCCTTTCATAACCATATTAATAAAAATTAATAATTTGTTGAAACAGTAAATTTGTCTTTGAGTGGATTTACTCAATATAAAGTTGTCAAAATCAAGGTAGCTTAACTGACCTACTTCCTGCATTTGTTTTAAATAAATATTTTAATGACCTGTAATTTTGATAACCTTTGATCTTGTGATCTTGTCGTAGTGTTGACAATTTATGGCAAACCAATGCGCCCTTTTTGTTATTCCTTGCTCGACTGTCTGCTGCGTGTAATTTTTACAACCATCCACGAATGTTCTGAGTCAAGACTCATAGCAATGGCACCTGTGTGGCGCACGATAAGTCACGTGACGTCCAATCCAGTAATACAGATCAATGAGCGAGGGTGCGCACGCTGCGCGAGTGCCCAAACTGCGACTACCTGCCCTGCGCTGTGCTACGGCCACAGCTCGGCGCTCAGCATCAGCCAGAAGGTTATTCTTAACATACAGTGCGATGCACGATGTGAGCCACCATTTGCATCTGATTTTGCTCCTTTAGCGTTTTCTTTTTAATGCCACATGTTTTTGGTTGGAAGGGTTTTGCTGGGTTTTCATTTTCAATGCACTCCAATCCAGCCTCCGTTCTTCACCAAAAGTAAATAAAAATGCACCCAGGAAACAAAAAACTCCTAATTATATATGGAATTCAGCTCATTCCAAATAACAGACATGCCTATTCGCATTGGATTAGTATCGCAGGATCAAAATATAGTAAGTAATTTGCGGGAGAATTTTTACTTTACAAATTACTGACTGTCAAAATAGAGCTTAAGTCTGTGATGTTTTTAGTATTTTCACTGCCTCAGCAAAATATCTCATTGAACGGATTTAAAGGAAGCACTTAAAACATTGAAGAAACATCAACAACTGTTTAACTTTTGGAGTTAACCTAATTCAAGATGGCCACCACGGCTAACAGACCTTTCACAAACTAAAAACTGGCTACAATTCAGTCAGTTTTACAGGTATTGATCTAAAACTGGTGTAGTAGTAGCTGAGAGTCATCTACACACAACAGATCTCACACCTTTGTCAGTGATTTGTTTTCTTCAAGTCTGTTTAATTTTCCAAACTCATTCCAAACATGAAAAATAAAGCTGCTTCAGCAACAGATTTCTCTCCTGAAATGACAAATATCGCTCAGACCAAACAGAATTTCATCAAAAGTCAAAGTTCATTTAAGAGCAGTGAGTTCCTGACGATGGCTTCCTGGGTGATGAAGTAAATGCAATTAAAAAGCTTTTGTACGACACAAGAGCCTGGTGGTAATCAGACCATGAAAGCTGGGAATAAGTTGGGGTTAATTAACGTGGAGAATTTAAAGCCTTTAACAAAGTAATATGAAAAGCAGCAGACCTGCAGCTTAGTATCATACTTCTTCACAAAAGGCTCAAATCTCTCTCCTGGCAGAGCCACTGAAAAAATAAAAAGAATAAACTATAAAGCTATAAGTTTGATGGAATAAATTCTAATATTAGCTCATCAGTGATTGTATGCGTGCCAAAATGATTCAATAATTACTTGCAAAATATCCAGTTTTTGAGATTCGGGATTAGAACAGATGATTTTATAATGTTTCCTCTGGTTGTAGGTAATGTTAATAATTACTAATAAACCTATAAACGTATTCATGTTTAAGAGCACAGAGCAGAAAAATGAGAAAACTGAACCACAAATATAGATTTAAACTTTTTGTATAGTGATGCACATCACCTTCCACCTTTCAGGCAACAGATTAATACTAAGAACTTATGTTGAAACATGAAGTTTGGTCAATAAAAACTTTATTTGTCCCTGTGGGGAAATTAATTTGGGTTAGATAAACTAGTACCAAGGATCTTACAGTTACCTAAAAATAGATCATAAATACTTCATAAATCACTCATTTGCACCGCAAATAATTTAGGAACTTGATAGAGGGAGACCGCACCAACGGGCTTTGTCAATCAGGATTTGTTTGTTTTGAGTTTTACTTTCCTAAAGAGTTCCCCTTTGATGTCACTTCCTGTTTCACTTTGGCTGAGCCAAGTTCAAAGGATATAAGCCAGTTATGTGACAAAATGGGTAAAACTGTGTTTTACGCCAAGTTTCTTAAATATAAACATGTTTTCTTTGACTGTTTGAAGGATACGTACAACTCAGGCACTTTAAATGCAGGTACGCACTCAATGTAAACAAAACGCTTAGCTGAAGGTTTGATTCACATTAGGCTGGTTTAGGCTGTATATTCGCCGTTGCATCTTTGTGCTGATAAAGTCAGTCCATAAATCCCACTAGTTTTGTTCAAGTTCAGTAGAAGTTTTGATTGTCATCAGTTAAGAAAACTAAAACTGGACCATGGTCCTCTTCTTTGTCAAATAAAAGACAAACCAGGGCTGTGTCATCTGTGTACTTGAAGTATTTGTTTGGAAAAGTACTTTATAAAAAGCAATGAAAAAAAAATGACCCGGAGGAGTGCCTGTGTGTAATCTGCAGGTTAGAAAGTCAAGGATCCAGGTTATTAGTCTGGGCTGTGTATTGGCAAGAATTTGTTGATACGATACATATCATGACACGGGTCACGATAAGATATATCGCGATATATTGAGATTCTGAAGTATATTGCCCTTTTTTCTCCAAAAATTCTAATAAAAAAAAAAAAGATGTTTTATATTTCTTATTTGATCCATGTTTTCAATGGTTAGGCCAAATGTGCCATTAAACATTTTAATATATTTGTGGCAGCTTTTAGAATTTAATATTAACGTATTATTAAAAACAACAATAGTATTATCCTATATCTAATGATAAAGTTAAGCTAAAGGCAGCGGGTGTCAGTCTAATCCTCTTAGATTCAACCTTCAAGTACTTAGTGCTAACGTTTACTCACAATGCTAACGTTTGAGCTAGCAATCATAATCTCTGGCTCCTCAGGAGTGGAGCAGCCAAATGACTGGCTAAATGCTGCCAACTAGCGGTCAGAGGCTAAACTACAACACAAAAATGAACCACTGGCATGAAAGATTGCATTTTAAACCTTAAAAATCAATACAGTATTGGGAAATAAAAATCACGATATTTCAGTGTAACGATATTTTCTTACACCTCTAGGTTCAAGTTTGTTTGCAAGGTATCTGATGAAATACAAGGCTAAATAGTGGTCTGTTAGAGCTACAGTATGTGGCAAGAATGACTTTCGGCTACTACACCACCAAATTTTAGCGCAATATCTGTAAAATTCTTTGGAGTAAAGCCATTTCTAGGGGTTGATTAGCTGATTAGGGGTGGTTGGGACAGCTTTATTAGCCTGTATAACACAAAAACAAACTGTGGCATTAGCCTAGCTTGGATGAGCAGCCAGTCAGGGAAAGTTTTGTCGACACACAATTCCCTCTTATTAAGTTTAAAACGTTAAACTGCAACATGAGCACCATATGGCTGCTCTTTTTGATTCGGAGCTGATATTTTCTTTTGTGAGACTTTGATTAGTTTGTAGCTTCATGAGTCACTTCCTGGCATTTGAAAAATAATTCATTCACGGCCTAATGGACGTAATAAAATGGTGCACGCTTTGCAGCTAATCCCCTTAAGTACACACAATATGTGAAATAGGAAGCAGTATAACAATCATGTTTATGAGGCCTTCCTGTTGTCCGCCTCTCTTTGGAAACTGGTTTCCTTTAAGATGTTTGATTCTGCTGCGCTGACACCAGCCAGTAGGGTGCTTTTCATTTTCTTCAAGAACATTTCATGATTGAATCCTTAAAAGCACTCAACGTGCAATATATTGAAGGTCCCGTTTGATTTAGCTTCTGACAGTGGAGCTCTGAATGTCAACAAAAAGTGATTTCTTTGATCAAGTGCGTTGGATTAAAAAAATGTTTTCATTCCTTTTTGTGTTTGATGTATATGAAGTATGAGATTTAGATATAAAATTGAAGCGCTGAAGTTCAATATGTGCAGCAGTGTTGCATTGATTTGTGCTAAATGCTGCCTGTATGAGTGAATTTCAGTTATCGGATGGATACCCCACAATGCTTCAGAGTTCTGAGTTAATTATTTGCTTAAATAATGTTTTAAATAAGCCTCTGCAACAGAAAGAAAAAACTTTTTTTTTTTGGTTTTATTTTCCCTCCATTGTTGATAAAGAGAAAAAAAAATGACCTTGTTTTTCTTCTAAAGATTCAGGAGAGACAGAACTTTTTAGCCTAAAAAATCAGTGGTTTAACAACTGAAACAAACAAAATGTTAGAATAACATTTTCCACCTAATGAGGCATCAATTTAAGCACATTTCTTCTTTTTAGACAAAAGCTGCAAACCTTAAAGTATTGCCCACCAAAACTGTTTCATGTTGTTTTATCTTCTTATAGATTACCACTCCATGGTATTAAACTACCTGATTGTGCTCATTATCACCACATAACTGACGTCCGGATCATAAAACGAGGCTGAAAATCAGAATGATTTTTGCTCTGACTTCTTCTGTAAAAAGCTACAAATGACCAGCGAGTGTTTGGTGCAGCTCAGATAATTTAATATCTTCATCTGTTTAGGTTTTTTTTTTTCACATTCCATTCCTAAAAAGGTCAGAACTGTCAAAAAGGTTTTTAGATGTTTCAGCAACACAAATGTGTTTCCAGGAATAGTTGTTCTGTGAAACTAAAATTTTTGCTGCAAATGACTGCCTGCAGGAATACAGGCTTTAGGTTGTTTTAACATTTATACATGTATAAGTAATTATTTTCAGTTAAAACATTTTTTTTTTTTTTTTTTTTTTGTTTTAAAATTTATTTCATTTAAATTTAAAAAAAAAACAACACATTACAACACAACACAATAACAATATAATT
>JARVJO010000140.1:19617914-19651642 GCA_031762555.1 Cynodonichthys magdalenae
CCTGGAACCGGAAGGTCACCAGTTCGATCCCCCGTTCCAGCTGTCTCAGTCGTTGTGTCCTTGGGCAAGACACTTCAGCTGCCTTGCCTACTGATGGTGGTCAGAGGGTCCGGTGGCGCCGGTGCATGGCGGCCCCACCTCTGTCAGTGCGCCCCAGGGCAGCTGTGGCTACAGGGTAGTTTGCCATCAAGTGCTTTGGGGTCCGGAGGGACTTGATAAAGCACTACATAAGTTCAGTCCATAAGAGCCGAGCACCAACAGGAAAGGCTGCGTTCCATTCTGAAATGCTTAAATGTAAGAGCAGTGAGCTAAATAATGAAAATATGTTAATAACATTTTATTTTACACATATCACCCACTACCTTGCATGTCAACATTTTAAACAAAAAATGTGAGCTAAAATGTATTTTAGCGCTAATGCTCAGCTACTACCATAAATATTTTTTTATATTGTTTTTTAGGGTGTGTGGGGGGGGGGGACTCCAAACAGAAAGACCTGGGAATCGAACCCAGGACCTTCTTGCTGTGTGGCGTCGGTGCAAACCACTGATCCATTGTGCTGCCAAACCTGACATCAAATGAACTAAGATCCATTAGCTGTGGTGGCCATCATTCAGTTGCATGTCCAGTCGGTTGAGATATTTTGCTAACAAACATTCCATGGCTGTAAGTGAACAAAATAAAGCTTTTTTTTCTCTTTATGAAAATTTGAAGAGCATCATCTGTTATACCTCCATTATAAATTCTAGAAACACTGATGCTTTTTAATATTCCATTCACTTTTCTTACTCATTTATAATTTAGAAACACCTATTTCATCCAACTTAAAGGTGACTGATGAGATCTAATTACTGGAATCAGCCGCAGCCGATAAGGTGATGACTAAGATGGTTCTGGTTTGACTCATCTCTGGATGATGAATCTATCAACTTGACAAACTAAACAGGAGAGTCCTTCAGCTGCCTGATCGTCAAACCGCCTCTAAAGAAATCACAAAACATTTTTTAATTCCAGCTGTACAAACGGGACACCCTGCTCATCAGAAGCTGTTTTTAGCCATCAGAGAAACGCCGACTTTCTGTCACATGTGCTTTTTGTCACCGAGTGATCTGAATCAATACGTGAAAGGACACACCAGGTGTGATGAGCCGAAACACCGGCGCTGTCAGAACAGCACGGCTTCTGGTTCTGGCTCAGCAGAGCGGCTGCTTTGATGCCCCGGGAGTGAAGAATTTCTCTGAGCTTTGCCGGAGCACGGCATGCTGGGAAGGCTACGGCGTTCAGCGGGCTTCTGGAGATTTGATGAAGGAAGAAGGCCTGTGGGTGAGAAGAAATTTGTGAGTTTTTTTTTTTTTTTTTTGGTATTTTACCACAGATGGCGTTTCATAAAAACGTTTGTGCGCCTTAAGTTTGATTAACACCCCCGAGATATGAAAACTTCCACATTTTAGAGCCTGGATATTTAATATCAGCTTTGACCTTTTTCTAAATCTGTTTATGGAAATGTGTTCACAAATGTCAGATCAATTGTAAGCACATATTATGGAGGGTTTTTTTTACGCTTTAGGGATTACATGTAAGTGTTGCGAAGAATAGGAAACTAAATTCTTACCATCATGGTCTCCAGGCTGTGAGTTGAAATCAGCAGCATCCCACTCATAGTTCTCATCCACAGAAGGATTTCTCCTACAGACACAAAACATTTAAAGCTCACTCACACAAGCTGTAAGAGATACAAGATATTTCTCCTCTCAGGCAGGAACATTTGCTTTGCCTTTACCTAAGTTCTGCTTAAATTCAGATGGAATTAGATAGAATCAAAATGAAGTATTGGTCATTTCAAATTATAAAATGATATATTTAAATTTAAACTAGTTATACAATAAAGCAACTACAGGGATTTTTACCACAAAAATAAAATATGTCATTAAGTTGTAATCCTTTACCTTGCTCTGACTTGGTGACCATGTTGGTCCGTTGAGTTTCCCTCAACGGTTTCAGGTGAGCCGTTATTCGTCTCCATGCTGCCTCGCCCGCTGCTGGCGTAGCTGCTGTAGCTGCCCCCAGACTCCGGGACTCCCTCGTAGCCTTCCGCCTCCACTTCCAGGTTGTTGTTGATGGGTGGTAAGAACGTGGAGGCATCCTGATAGACGACTGGCCGATTATCAGAACCAGATGAGAGGGAGTCATTGTTTAACAGCTTACGATGGTGGAGCGCAGCAGGATCTGGAACCAGCCACTGCGGACCGCTTCTCGTAGATAAATGATCAACAGCAGGACTGGAATAAGATGTAGTTTGGACTGCTGGATGAGGACTTGAAGCGTCTGGTTGACAGGATGATGGAACAGAGCAGTTCTCTTGGCTGAGAGAGTCTATCCATGCATCTGGTGTGAGAAAAGCGCCTTCCTTCTTCTGCTGCCTCAAATCCAGGCTCTGACTTCGTTGTTTGTGGTCCCAGATTTTTGATCCTCGACTCCGAGCTCTCCAAAGTTCTGGTTCCGAAGGTCGCCGAGACTGGTGAACCCAATCAATATTTTCCACAGAAGCAGGGCTCCTTTTTATTTCTTCATGCCGGCATCTTTCTGTCAGCGGTCGCCCATGATGCAAGTGAGAAGCAATCCTGTGGTGCAACATGGGCTTCGTAGGCCGCAATGTAGACGCCTCAAACTCTGGCTCATCTACGCTCATCTCAACGCTTACTTCTTTCTCATCAAGTCTGGGGAACATTACCTCCACTCTTGGAGAATCTGGTGTGTCATTGAAATCTATTTTAGATCTTTCAGTGTATTGATTGCTGTGAAAAGACAAGCTCGATGAGTTGCCGTGGCTGAGGCAGTTTGATGAACGGTTTGTTTGAATGTCTAATATTTTGGATTGGGTGGAACTTTCGAAGCCATTTGTTGGTGCGTCTAGTCTTCCATATGTCAAGTGCTTTGAGGCAGGTCGTGGGAGAGTTCTGGGATAATGATCTGCTTCATCAGGTTGGAGAAAAGTCTGGTCGGTGAAGAGTGAAGAAGGGTGACTGTCAAAGTAAAAGGGAGTGGAAGGCGAACTGAGACGGTTTCTGGATGGAATCAAAGTTGGGTGAGAATCATGAGGACGGGCTTCCCAGTGGACAGGAGATGACGAGAAAGAGTTCTCTTTGCTGCCTTGGCGATATTTGCTGGGCAGAGTGTTGCTTTTATACTTCCAAGCAAACTGCTCAACGTCTTCCTCCTTTTTCTTTTCTCTGAAAGAGTTTCTTTCTATCAAGCATCTCTGGAGCTCCCTCTCCAGTCCTTCTCTCTCCTGAGCCAGCTTCAGGCAGCGACTCAAGTTCCCCGTCTCCCGCTCATGTTCCATTTGGAGCACCAGAGCGCTCGCTGTCGTATACGGCTGACCAAAGCCAGATCGGATGTGCGGGAGCACCGGAAAGACTGGAGTTATTCCTCTGTTGTGCTGATTGACGGTGGTCAGGCTACTGTTTGTGTACAAGCTGCAGAGATCAGGATCGTACGTCTTCTGATCTGGAACATATGGGTCGCGATGCTCTGTGTCGCACATCTGACTCGTAGAGTCATCTTTGTGTTTACAAGGTGGGAAATCAACAGAGAGAACATACGGCAGCTCGTTCTTGTCCTCCCTTTCCAAGTGCAGTGAAACGGACCTTCTGACTCTCGAATGTTGGTCATACATTACATTTTTTCTGCTGCCAATACTTAAGGTGTCATCGACATACGATGGGAGCATGAATCGCCCATCTGGACCTCTAGTGATCATCTCAATTGAAGGAGAAATCAGAGAGGTTGTTTTAGTAAGTCTGCTGTAGTTTGACATGAGCTGCTTACGCCGATGATGATGATGATGATTCTCTGTGTTGGAGGAGGAACAGTCTGTCTGCAAGGAGGAGGTGGTGGAAGAGGTGGTGGGATAGACTGAGCTGGTGGGAAGGAGGCTTTTCTTCAACAAACTGTCTGGAGTACTGGAGCCTGAAGTCTTTCTGTGAGAGTGAAAAAGAGAGGGGGAGGTAGTGGTGACAGGAGAAAATCGTAAGGGAAAGAAAAAAAAGATGTAAGAGGAGGGGAAACAAAATGTAAAAATAAGACTGAGTGAATGAGGGGGTGGGAAAATTGTAGTCAGAAATACCAAAACAGCAGCTGCAAAAGATAAAGAGCAAGCTGAAATAGGAAAGTGTTGGCATTTTCAACATTTTCAAAATGAAAGGTCAAAGGGAGGCTTGACAATGAATTGATAAAGTGGTACTCACATGGTTGGGGAGCATTTATAGATGGGAGGGGGGGGATCTGGAAAAGGAGGGAGAGGTGTGAAATGATATCTGACTCATTAGAATACAACCATACTGACCAACGAGTAGAAACATAATCTACCCTAACAAGAACTAATTAAAGGGTCCAAGGCAGCCACGCTTGTCCAAAACTTAATTACCCTTACATTCATCAGCCGCTAATGAGAAATTACCCTAATTAGCAAGCAATGTAAAAGACATCAATAACATTCACAACTGGATGGAGGAGTAAGGGACAAGAGGAGAGCCAAATCCATGTAGAAGGGTATGATTTATACAACAACCAGGAAATACCTCAATATTTTATTGAATAAATGATGACATTCATCAAAGTGAGTGTCTCCAGAGTGTGGGCCATTATACCTTCCTTTTTCCCTCTGCGACGTCGGTCCCTCTTGCGGCTGATGATGTAGGCCAAGGCGAGCAGCAGGACCAGTGCCAGACACATGAAGCCAACGCCGCCCAGAACCCCCGCCAGTAACGGCTCCGGGACAAACTCCAGGAGACGAGACGGGGTGGCGGGGTAGCTCTCTGTCCCTTTGACACGGAGATGATTGTTGGTACAGGGAAATTGGAGGAGTGAAAATAGTGACTCATAGTAGAGAAGAGTGGGTTTTTGGTATCTTGTGTGAAAATGTGTTAATTTCAATGTTATTTCAAAGCAAACAGCAATGGAGGCAGAGAGGATTTACAGCTCATAAAGGTGGATAATATATATATTATGTTTTTCCAGAACCTGTGTGCAGGTCCATGTGGCTTAAAAATAATAATCAGTGTCAAAGGAATCTGTGAACCCAATTTCAACTTTTATTTCAGTGAGGTGAGAGTACGACTTTACAAGCTGTAGATTCATTTTGCTAGCAGACCGATTAGCTTCTGCTAATTTTAAATTCACATTAAAAACTTCAATTTGTTTGCTTTCATCCCAAATTAAACAAAAGCTATCCCCTCTTACAAGCAGTGCTGGATGTACTGTGTGTGTAGCATGTAGCATCTTTAGCAGCTAAACCTCAAACTATAGCGTCAAAAAGAAAAAAACATTTAATTAAATCCCAAAATTTACTATTTATAGAATATGGCAGACAAAGTCAAACAACCAATGGCAAATATTAAGTTTTATTTTATTTATTTAAAATCTTTAATTATTTCTAATATTAATTAATTTCTTCAAAATTAATTCTATATACAATAAAAAAATACTAGTTTGATCCAAGGAATGCTTTTAATCTAAAGTAAGATAATTGAAAATGACTGGTTTTCTAGCAGTGCCATATTTAATGAAACTCATATTTCTCATATTTCTAATTATTTCTACACAACACATTACTTTTTTATGCTCCTACAATCTTTTTAAAGATGTGCTGCAGTGGAAAAACCCACAAGTTTTCAACTGGAAGGAGATGAAAATGTGTGACGGTCATTTTACCGTTAGCTTCCCCTAATTTCTAATCTGTTTAGTGAAGCTAACGTTTTGGTTAGCTGTGCAAACCACTGAGTTTGTCATTTTCTGCCTTTCTGTTTCTGTCTTTGGGTCAAAACCAAGAAGGTCTGAATCAACCTGCTGCTAAGACTGAAGCCCAAAACTGGATTTGAAGTTCCAAAATATTTCTTTGTGACAGGCAGGATGATTATTGCATGAATCAAACACTCCAACAACAATAAATGTGTCTCATTTGCATCTCAAACAGAAAAATCACCAGATACTGGAGGATTTAAACACTAGTCTCCATCTCTGATGAGCATCATTATTATAATCAAATCAAGATCATGATCGTTTTGCAGGATTTGCACAGTCAGACATCAAGCTGAAATAATCAGCACAGCTGTTTTAAATCAAATAAAATCTGGGGTTACTGCTGCCTCAGACAGTCAAATGATTTAAAAAAAAATATATAAAAAAAAAGAACATTCTTGACACGTCTGAGGAGTTATTAGTGATGGAAATAGCTCCACTGAGGCTTCAAATGGGCAGCAGCCTTCCCTGGCTCTCTGCTCTAAAGAAGGGATGGGAGGAAATAAAAAAGGCGGGGGATGAGTTGAAGTGGGACTTCGAAGAAGTGACGGTGGCTCTTGAACACCTACCCGTGGTTGAGACATTGACTGATGGACTGGGTTCACTCAGCAACTCCCCACGACGAGAGAGCATCCGCAACTCGTACACCGAGTCCTGAGAATCACGTAAACACACACAGCGGGGGGGACAGTGGGATGAAACCGGCACTTTGTCAACATGTGGCTGTGCCTGCAATGCTAATGAAGTTCATTTGAATTCATGCAGCTTCGTACAAAACAGAGGAGAAGGGGGGAGACGAGAAGGGAGTGCAGGAAAGTGATAGCTGTCGTGTAACGTAGTTTAAAAAGTACACAGAAAGTGTTTCAACATGGACTGATTGGACTTGTTCCTTTACCTTCTCCAGACCCTGAACCACCATTTGGCTGCTGTTGGAGTTGATGTCTTCATCCAGAATAAGCCACTCCCCTTCTCCGATGCGGGATTGGAGAACAAAGCCCGTGATGGGGGGCTGCTGAGCTTCAGGAAGAGCCCATTGCAGAGTAACACCTGCTGAGCCCTGATTAGCAGACAGCCACGCGGGGGGCTTTAGTTTATTTCTCCTCTCTGGAGGATCTGATGCAGAGAGAATGAGAGAGACTCGAGTGAATCAGTGGGATACACTCTGGCGGAAAAATTAAATTAGCGAAGAGGAAATTGCTGCCGACACCAGGGCTGAACCGTGAGAGTCTGAAAGCAGTAAGAAAAAAGGCTAACGTCTGTACCTCTGAGGGTTCAGATCGGTTCGTTTCTTATACAGGCTGTTTGGCGAAACTAAATAAAAATGTGTTTTGCATCATCAATATTGTTTTCTGGGTCATGGAAAGAGTAACTAATGCAGAAAATCGTTGAATAATTTATTGCGTTCAGAGGTACAATAATACAATGTGAGACTGTGCTGTAAAGTGGTCAATACAATCATTCCTCTCAGCTCTAATAGGAGATGTGTCAGCACAGGTGTTCATCATTTCTCTCCAAAACAAGAAAATGTGTCTGGAAGCAAAAAAATAATCATTTCATATACGTGCTTTAAAAAGGAGCTCTAAGGAACGAGTTGCTACCACCTTTCACCTAACTTTTTCATTAAAATGTTTTTATTTTGATAAAGCTTGTGTCAAACATTGAAGATAACTTTAAATTTATTTTTTTGTTTGACCGGACTGTCAGCTATTACCACAGCAAATTTTAGCTCAGTTGTCTGTAAATTTGACTAAATTATAACCATTTCTTTGCATGTTTTCTAAGATCAGTTTAATCAGTCGTAGATTCATTCAATGATTACTTTCAGTGTTTGGTTTAGATCCAGCCACTGATTCATGACATATTTCGCTAACAGTAAACAAACGGGCAAAAACATTATACATTCACACCATCATTAGTTCTACATTTTAACAGTTATTAAATCACAAATATACAATTCCTATCAGAAGCGATCTCAGCTGCTCTGTTTGTAAACAAACACTGGATGTGTAAACAACAGCAACCTTAAAGAGCCTGTGACATGCATGTCCTTCAAATACAAAAAAAATCAAAGAAAATATCTTTATATTTAAGAAACTTAATACATGCTTTTACCCATTTTGTCACACAACTGGTGTATTTTCTTTTGAACTTGGCTCAAAGTGAAACAGGAAGTGACATCAAAGGGGAACTCTTTGCTCTTTGTTTAATGAAACAATATTATCTGAACTCTGACTCTTCATCTTTCCGATAGTGACTCAAAATAACCTAAATATCAGATTCTTCTCTACAGTCTGTGTTGTTAGTCGTTTTCGCCACGCTCTGTTTACTTGTAGATATTCCCCTTTGACATCACTTCCTGTTATGTCACATACAAATATCCCAACAACTGTTCATCACAGCTGCGTGAAATTTATTTTACAATATATTATCAATGTTATCTTTGCGATCGTGTTTATTACAAAACAAATTGATGTCACAGGCACTTTAAGGTTTCTAAAATACTGTTTGCATGAACCACTATGAGATTTTAAGACTTGGAGTAGTTTTGAGACAGCAGCAATCCACTTTAGCATTAGCTTGACCAAAATTAAACTTTAACTTAAGTCTTAAAAAAGCTATTTACAAGATATTCACTGAAGTCAACTAGAAAAGATTTGAACCACTGTTTTAAGACAGATTGTTGATTAACGTTGGCTTCAAATCAGGAAGAAAAAGGATTTAAATACTGATTACAAACATTTTAACAATAAAAGAAAAACAACACTAACGAGTCACATCAGTACCAATAATGGTAAATGTTAGTTTTAAATGAATTTTAATGCTTTGCACAAAACACTAGATTAAATCCCAAAATCCATCCGTTCATGATTTCATTAAGCACTAAATAAAGCTCTTTGATTTCTGAAGAAAATATCTTTTTATTTGAAACTGAATAAATAAAAGTACATTTATAAATATTTTAAATATTTCTGCCAAGAAATCTAAGATTTGTTTTGGCCTTTAGGTAAATTACTCTTTATCCTTATTGGCTCAGTTTCTCCTTAAACCGCTGACAGTTTTCACTTTATTATTATTAATAAACAGCAGTGAGGATAAATATCCAAAACTAATGTGAGTTTTTAAACTTTAAATCAGAGTGAAGGGTTTTTCACATTAAAAGCTTCATGTTGAGAGAAAACAAGGCGTCGGTACTGACCTAAAGTTCGTGCGGAGGTGATTTCACTGAAGGGTCCCGCTCCGATTTTATTCTGAGCCAGGATGCTGAACTGGTATTCTGTGGCGGGAGACAGGTCCGACACCTGAAGACCGGTGCCACAGGAGGGGGGCACGGGCACCGAGAACCAGTCCTGCTTCCCGTCTTTGTTACCAACCGATATCTTCTTCACCCTGCAGAGGCAGAGAGGAAGTGTGAGAACAAAAAAAAAATATGGCAGAGGGGATCCTGGGAGTCTGGTTCGATGGAACATGACAGAAAAGTAGGTTTCATTAATCATTGATGCTCATCAGCTCGTGGCAGACGGCGCTGATGTATCCCTGATATTACTCTGAGAACTCGCAGCTCCAATTAGGAGAGATTTTCATGTTTCTATCAGAGCTGAAGTTTCACACAATTATTTGACCCTCAGGCTTTCAAAAAAGAAAGAAAGAAAAGAAAAGAACCTTTTCACCTTTTCAAAACTGGAGAAAAAAAGATTCAAGTCAGAATAAAAGCAAGTAGATCAAGGCTTTGACTGCAGTAAAGTGGTGTTTTGCTGTAGAACAGGTAATATTATTAAAGCAAAAAAAGTCAAACTGTCTCATGAGCGCAAATTAAATCCTGCTCAGTAAAAATCTGTTGCAAACAAAACCAACCAGAGGAGCAGTTAAGAGTTTTATTTGGTTCTTCTACCTGCCCTCACCCCATTTACCTGTTAGCAAACATCCACACAACAGTTTAAATTCAGTTTAGTTAAAATACAACCAGAAAATGTCTGTTTGTTGCTTTTAGGTCTCTGAGAAGAAATTATTGTTCATTCGTCACATTTAACATTTTTAAACTTTAGCATGACGCTTCTGTAGCCTAGAAAACACTATTTTTAATGGAAAGAGTCATGACGTATAAAAAAACAAGCACTGGAAGTGCTACTGCTAGCTGCTGCTACTTGTCTTTGCAAATAAATATGCATTTTATTTTAAATAACCATCTAAAAGGTTTATAACGGTTTACATGAAATGCTACAAAACGTTAGGATAGCAGTGAGACACTTTGAGACTAGCCGTCAGCTCGTCATCCGGATCAGAATTAAACCATTTCTCCAAACTGGGATTGTTTAAACAGCCGTCTACAACAGGGGTTCACAAACATTTCCATTCTAAAGCCCCCCAAACTGCATTAGCTTCTAGCCAGGGACCCCCGTTTTACACCCACAAGCAATGCTACAAAATATGTAAAGAAGCATCAATTTTTTATCACTTTTATTCACTATTCAATAATTTTGACATTTATTTAGCATAAGAATTGTATTAACATGTTTTAAACATTATATTCCCACTGAAAAAACAACTTTTCAACAAACTGCTGACAACAAGAACAGAAAAGAAATTAAACCTCTTAAAGAGGGAATATCTTGTACTTTTCAGGCATATGTTTCAACTCTATACCACACTAGTGTAACTATGTTACCTAAATGCTGTTTATATCAAAAATAAAATGGACTTTGCATCATAGTTTATCTAAACTCCTTGAACTTGGCCTCTATAACTTTAAGAACCTCCTACCGTTTCAGACACTTCCACTTCAGCACATGATTTGGGGGAGGGAGGACTCTGTGGGGCGGGAGCTCGGCTGCAGACTGAGCTCCAGGGAGGAGTTTTGCATAAATAGGCGGAGCTTTGTGTAAATTGGTGGAGCAATGTTTAAAAATAGGCGGAGCTTTGTACCAGCAACCTCTGCATGGCTACCATAGGAGATTCAAGGATTTATCAAACATCCATGCATGAGTCAAAGCAACACTCTGGGTATGTTTTAATTGAGGGAGTGGCAATATAACATAACATAAAGCTAAAAATGTCAATTTAGCATCATACCCCCCCCCCCCCCTTTAAAACAATAATTCAGTATATTATAAATTATATTTTAAAATAATGATTAAAAACATTTATTAGATTTAGCTTGCTGAGGTCCCCCAAAGGGTCGCTGCCCCCCACTTTGGCAAACTCTGGTCTATACCATGTAAGATATTAACTGTTCACAAGGTCTAATCCTTTCTGATGTATTTTTTACATCTTTGTCCAAATTTTCTCTTAATTATTTCCATCTTATTGCTAGTAGCTAATAGAGCTCTATGATCCTGATGACAGGTTGTCTGTGTCAACGTTTCATAAAAACTACTTTTTAAACTTTCTTTTGACGCAGCAACTTAAACACTGATGCAACGTCTGAGAACATTTCCATCAGTCTCGTCTCTCCTTAAAGCCTTCATGCCAATAAAACAAACCGGTGTGTTTTCTCTGAGCCAATATAAAAACGAATGAGTCACAAAAACAAGCGTATTATGTTGTCTTTTTATCATTAAACCTCTATTGTAGCAAGCATGGCCACAGCATTGTAAAGTTCTGCTCTACAGCAGCGTTTTATATTGTAGCTGCCAAGAGGTGATAACAGATAAATGAATTCCTCATCCAGGAGATCAATAGAGTAATACCAGGGCTGTCGATGGCTGCCATGGTTACAGCCCGAGAAGAAAGTGGGAGGCTTTACACCCACCAAACTGAAAATGTCTGTGCTGATCCTCCATCAAAGCCTGCCTCCCAGGATACGTTGGCCTCCTTCACTCCTGGAGAGACGGACAGAGAGGTGGCCGCATGGGGACTGGTTCCTGTAATGGAGGAAGAGGAGTTTATAGAAACCGCCAGATCCAGCTACGGTTTAGAGGGCAGCTCTTGATGTGCTGCATTTACACGTTGGAGGTGGAGCGTAGGCACCGGCAGCCAGCCTGAGCCTGAGCCTGAGCTGGGTATAGCAGGGTTACACAAGCGCACCGCAACAGTTTGGGTAAGAAAAGTCCAAGCTAAAAATGCGAGCAGCTCATGTAAGCGTTGGGTCGACTCACCCAGGACGAAAACTCGGGTGCAGGTTTTTATGGAGGCGACGCGGTTGGAGACGCTGCACTCCCACTCCCCCTGGTGGTCCTTGATGAGGGGCTGCAGCAGCAAAGAGCCGTTTGGTTGGACGGAGTAAGAAATGGGACGAGCCAGGTCGACCTAACAAAAACACCAAGATAAATCAAAAACACAAAATTCTACGCTCAACCGTTACTCGTGACCCACCACCCTGCACGTTTTAGTGTTTTCTCTGCTTTGAGGGGCTTCTGCTAAACTTGATAACATTCTGAGTAGGTTTTTTTTTTATTTGAATCAGGAAAACAGCTAAAACATGCAGAACAGTGGGTCACAAGGAACAGAGTTGAAGATCTCTGGACTAAAGCGTCGAAATACATAAAGAAACATCAACTTTTGTTTGTTTAGCTAAGAATTTTATTAACTAGAGAACTTGCATTTCCTGCAAAAATGCAGTGTGAAAACTTAGTGATGAAAGATTTAAAAAAAAATAATAATTTAGCTGAAAAAAGTTAAAATTTGCACAAAAAAACTAGCTAAAAACACAAAAACAGCTGAAATGAGCAAAATAAGCTTTAAAGTAGAAATAGGCAAACGAATAGCAGAAAATCTTAAAAATTATGTTGAAAAAAGCTAAAAATCAGCAACACAGAAGCTGAAGAAGGCTGAAATTAGCACAACGTAGTCAAAAACATGCATGAACAAAACAAAAGTGACAAAAGTACAGTAAAGATTTTTGAAAATTTTTGACAAATTTCAAGGATGTTGAAGACAGCTCCATTATTTTTCTATGAGAAAAAAAAGGCAGAATAAGTTAAATGTCTCAAAGTAAAAATTGCTGAAACACCAAAAGTCGGAGCTGGAATTTCCTGACGGAGCTGAAACTTTTGATTTATACATCGTTTTAAATGGCACAAAAATTGCAGAATGAGATACGTGCTGAAAAACATACGTAATAAACATTATGTCACAACTAGCACATTTTAAACACTATCAAAGTCCCAAAAAACAACTTTTCAACAAACTGTTGACAATAACAGAACAAAAAAAATCAAACCTCCTAAATAACATTTCAAAATATTATAAATTATATTTTAAAACAATTAGAAAAACATTTGATTTGATTATGACGATTTAAATCTATTATATGAATGAATTGTTTTATTTTTTATCTTCCTTCCAGCTTTCCGAGGTTCCTCTAGCGCCCCCTGGTGGATCCCACATTGAAAAGAACCATTTTAGGGAATGATTTTTAAAAAATGTTAATCTTTATCATATTGATAGACTTTGATCAGTTGACTGAAACGCTGGCTCAGGGCAGTAAACTTTAATTATATAGTTTTAAAACCATGCTGATTGTGGTTTAAAGTCAGGTTATTAAGGTCGATACACGGTCGCAGGTCACAAAGATGAGTGTCGACTCTCAGTCCAATCAGTCGAACAACTCTGAGCTCCGAGGGTCAGAAGAGTTTCCACTCGTGACGCTCATCAAGCACTTTGGAAAGTGTTTCGCTTTAGTTTAATGTCCTTCCTGAACCGGTGCAGCAGCAGTCAGAGTGACTTATTACCTGGGGAAATGGAACGTTTGGACAAGGTGTACGAACACGGGGGATTTCATCAAATCCCACAGCTTCTCCCAGGATGACTAAAAGACAGGCTGGATAAGAGACTTACACATCAAAAAAAAAAAGTGTTTACATTCATCCAAACCTCTTTCTACAACTGTCTGTAGAGGAAATCCTGCAGGGAAGTCACAAAAAAAAAATGAACTGGACCTTGTTTTGGCAGGTTAATGCTCATGTTTTTTGCCAGCTGCTGTCTAAACATCCGCCTCCTGCGTTATGTTACTCTGACAGCTCCTTCTACCCACGGGTTAAGGTCAAGCACCGAGTTAAATAATGGGAGGGGGGGTCGAGTCACCTTACATGTTTGATTAGATGAATTTATGTGTGCACGTGCCGCAGCTGGACGGGTTTTAACAGAACTGCAGAACGTGTTAATAAAACGTGTTTTGTTTCTTCTGTTTAGATTTTGAAAGCGGGAACTCTTCAAAGCTTTGTGAAAAACAACTTTTCAGTGAATATTTAAGGTTTGTGCTTTTTGAAAAAAAAATGCCTTCTTTTGTTTGATCACAACTTGTTTTCAAGACATTTGGTTAAATCGTGTTAGAAAGTTCTAAAAAATGAAAAAATCCAGCATGTTTCAGAATAACTGAACAGATGTTTAACTTAAGAAAAAAACTGGATCCACTGAATTTTACCTGCTTTCAACCAACCTCTGTTTGACCTTCACAATTATTCTGCATATCTACCTTTCATCTCATAAATTTGGTTATTTTGCTGCATTGAATCGTTAATTTAAAATGTAAAAATTATTTAATATGTATTTTTATGTTAAATGAAGAAAGATAAATACACTATATTGCCAAAAGTATTGGCTCACCTGCCTTGACTCATATGAGCTTAAGTGAGATGCCGTTCCTAATCCATAGGGTTCAATATGACGTTGGTCCATAACAGCTTCATCTCCTCTGGAGAGGCTGTCCACAAGGTTTAGGACTGTGTTGACGCAGATTTCTGACCTCCAAAGTTGGTGACCCCTTCGCACTATGAACTTCAGCATCCTCTGACCCTGCTCCGTCAGTTTACGTGGCCTGACACTTTGTGGCTGAGCTGCTGTCGTTCCCAAATACTTCAATTTTTTTTACAAGACAGCTGACAGTTGGCTGGGGAATATTTAGGAGCGAGGAAATTTCACAACTGGATTTGCTGCACAGGTGGAATCCTGAGCTCCTGAGAGCGACACATTCTTTCACAAATGTTTGTAAAAACAGTCTGCATGCCCAAGTGCTTCCTTTTATACACCTGTGGCCATGGAAGAGATTGGAACACCTGATTCTGATCATTTGGATGGGTGAGCAAATACTTTTGGCAATATAGTGTATATTTTTACTTCAAGATATGTGAGGTATCCTAATTTCTGTGGTGTGCGATCAAGGGTAATGAATTAAAAAAAAAAGTTTTATTTTTGGCAGAGGTGTCGGAAGTATCACATTCATTACTTAAGTAGAAGTATAGATACTAGGGTTTAAAACTACTCTATTGGAAGTAGAAGTATCAACTTGAGCTTTTTACTCAAGTAAAAGTGTTAAAGTACTTGTTTTAAAACTACTTCAAGTATAAAAGTAAAAGTAATGCAAGTAAAAAAAAGAAGGACAAAAGCTTATGCTGCGTTCACACTGAACGTGATTTGAGCATCAAAAACGCGTTTAACGCTTCAAATTGGACACTCGTCAGTCGCCTCTTCGTTTTCCTCTGCTGGTCTCGAAATAAAGAAAGCAGCTTTGCTTTATTTACTGAGAGCAGGAGCGCATAATTAATTCTTAATTAATTTACCAGATAATTCAGAGACGTTTCTTCTCTAACGAGAGTTTCTTCACTATATATAGAGCTCCATGTATCTTAATAGATTAATTTTTTTTTCTAAATGATGACAAACTGGAATAAAAACAAATCGAAGTGGAAAATAAATTAAATACTTTTTTACTTTTTTAAAATGTAAGGAATAGACGTAAAAAGAAGGCTAAAACACAAATACCCCACTAAAATAAAAATTATCTAAAATTCTACTTAATTCAATGCAATTCAAAAATACTTTATTGATCCCAGAGGTAAATTAGATAAGTAACGTTACAAAGTATTTGTACTTAGTTACTTGACACCTCTGATTTTTGGCTGTTTAAGCTCTGTATTAGACACATATGGATGATAGAAAACTAACAAACCTAAATCACTGATTCATTTTACATGAAAATTTGCCAGAAATGGAGCAGATAATATGGATTTTCTGTCTCTCAAAATCATATTTATTGAAGGTTATATTATTTAATCATCGTTTAGAGTTTGGATTTTTCCAAGTCTTTCAACAATAATTCCTTTGGGTTTATTTTTGTTGTGAAATGAGAAACCTTAATATTTTCTCTAGCTGCAGTTTTAGAAATAAAGTTTGAAGATATTTGTTGCCAAGCACTGAGGAAACAAGGGTTTGTAGTCAACCAGAAAACCTTGGGGTATTTTTTTTTTCTTTTTCATTATTAATAATAACTAGTGTGGAGTTTTAGCTCTGCTCAAGTCTTGTATTTTTGAAAACCTTTCCAGGAAAAACGAAAAAAAAAAAAAGTAATTCTTCACATTTAATGAAACGCCTTTCCAGTTTCCCAGATGTTTGTTAGAAAAGTGAAGCCAAGCAAGGAGTGAAGCCGTTTTCTGACTCGATCCTTCCTTCAGAGGAGCACCAGTAACGAGACGGAGTGAAGAGAACCAGCAGTGATGCTTCCAACCAAGAGAAGTTTGATTCATCGTTAACTGACGGAACATTTGCTGTGTTTTTTGTTTTTACAAGAAAGTTCCAAACACGGTAAGACTAACAGGGTTTTGTGAGTTTCCAAGAAAACCAATATGAAATGTGTATTTTACCTTGTTCCAGCTGACTTTGTTCGTGGAGTCCATGTTCCCCTGACAGGGGATGAGCAGCGTCCGACCCATTTCCCGTCTGTACTCCTCCTCCGGACCGGCGCTGAACGACGGGGGGTCCTGTGATTTTGCAAAAATACAGTAGAGTCAAGGAGGTGGCAGCAGCACCAACAATGGATTTTGAGACTGGATTAACGCCGCTTTGGTCCAGATTAGCTTAATAATAACAGGATTAGCCACACAATTAACTCCCTGCTAGCGCCACAGTTGTAGTCTGAACTGACTTCGATTAACGGAGGAGGAGCTGCACACATCAGCTGTAAAAGGTCAATAAAAGGTTCCTGTAAAGATTTCTGATTGGCTGTGACAGATGCAGTTGTGTTCTATTAAAGTACAGTAAAGACAAACTGGAGGAGGGATTTAGTGGTGGTCTGTGGGAGCAAATCCAATTGTTTGTTTTTTGTGGGTCTTTTCTGGCCTTAATATCAGAATATAATCTAATTAAGCTCTTCAGCAGAAATGTTATTGTTCTGTAATTCTGCTTGAGTCTCAGGTCAACTCAGCCTGCAGACTCCTCAGACTGAAGAAGTCTGTTGGAGAAAAGACGAAACGTTTCAACAAAGAAGAATTCATCCAGAAAACCTGCAAAACTTTTGTTTTTTAGGTTTTTCTACCCGAGTTAATGAGATGCATCAGGGCATAATTTACAAACTCTATTTAAACTGGAGAAATTGCATTTCCTGTGAAAATGCAGTGTGGTTAAACCTGACAGCTGCTGAAGAAGCTGAAACGCTTTAACAACTAAACTTTGTTTTATTGGAATGGATATCAACTGACTTTTGCTGAAAGCAGGACAACAAAAGTTTTTAAAAAATCAATAGAAAAACAGCAACAAATTGTAACAAAAAAAAGCTAAAAGAGAAAAAATTAGATAAGTAACTAAAAGCAGATGAAACAAGTTAAAACGAATGGACGGGGAAATAAGAGTGAACATTTTTAAATGAGAAAAAAAACTAGAAATACTTTCAATTTGTTTTGAAATAGCTAAAAAAAAAAAAAGCTAAAACTAGCCTAGAAAAGGAGCTCAAATAAGCACAAAGAAACTGAAAGATTACATTTTTGCTGAATTAAGCAGTAAGAAGCTGCGCAAAAAAATAATTTATCTGGTAAAAAGCTCAAATAAGCTGAAATACTAAAAAGTAGCTAAAAACACAGAAAACTGCTGAAATTGGCAGAAAGCAGCTGAGAGGCATAAAAAGAAAATGTCAGAATGATCGCTAAAAAGGCAGAAAAAAAAGCTAAAATTAACAAAACAGAAGCCAATTGAAGCTGAAAATTTGCACAAATATGTTAAAAAATCCGAGATAGAACAAAAGGTAAAAAGTTCTGTAAAGATTTATGAACATTTTAAGGGTTTTAGGGAGGTGGAAAACAGCTCAATTAATTTTCAATGATAAAAAATGACTGAAAAAGCTAAATAGGAAGTAAATATTGCTGAAATACCAAAAGTCATTTCCTGAAGGAGCTGAAAGTTTTGATGTATGGATTGTTGAAACAGCACAAAAAATGCAGAATGAGATATAATGTGCTGAAAACTATATAAAAGACAAATAATCTTGGCAAAAAGCCTTAGTATGAAAATAAAGCAAACATGGAGGATGTCATTAGAAGTGTGAGTATCAAAGCAGCTGTTGTTTCAGAGATAATGAAGAACAGAAAAAAATATTAGATTTTTCTTCTCACTAAACAGTATATAACCCTTTTAAGATATATTAAATAAGACTAAAAACACTTGAAAACCATAAATTCACATGTGCACTAAAAAAACTAAAGCAAAATTTCAAAAGTTTTAGTGAAGAAAAACTTGGTGTTTTTTCATTCTACACAGGATGAACCATGTTAGTAGCATCAATAAATGTTAAAAAAATCTTAGGTTTTTAATTGCAAATATTAATTCATTTTTCTTACACGCATGAAAAGACTTGTTTTTAAAAACTTTTTTTTTTTTAAATTACCCACACATTTATTTTTCACTTTATTCATATAAAACAACCAGCAATTATGTTCAAATCCAACTGAGGCAAATTTACTCAAAATTAAGTTTAAAAAAAACACTTCACAACACATTTTGGTATTTGCTTTGACTTGCATTTCTAATAAAAAAATAAATTAAGTGACATTTCAACAGATTTGCTTTGACGCCATTTTCTACATTTGTTTACTTTTTTGTGGTTTTAACTAGTGGACGTAAAAATGGTTTTTATGAACTTTTATCAAAGATTCTGAGATATCTGTTTAAATGACCGACCTTAAGTTAACAAATTTAAATAAATAGAAAACTAGAAGTACGGTTTTGAGTTTCTCTTAACCTGACTCACCTGCAGGATGACGTTGGTTGATCCAGATGGACCCATGCTGCCGTAGCTGTTATGTGGCGTGCACGCATAAACGCCCACTGCGTCCTCGTTGACTGTGGCCATAACCAAAGAGCCGTCGGCCTTTAGGGTCCATCCTGGGTACTGAGAGGAAAACACAAACTTCACAAAGGAGCAGATTAGAATTTGATACCTGCCTGCCACTGCTTACTGCCCACAACGACCAATTATCCCACAAAAATATGTTTGTTTATTTATGCTACATTCAGACTCTAATCTAAAACAATAACATGGAACATGATCTTTTTTATTTACTACAAGAGCTGAATTTAGCTTGAAATATTTAGTTAATCCAAACACATAAGAGGAATACACCAACAACTTTTTTTTGATGAATGCTTGAAAAGTGGCATTAAAAGCAGTAAAAGTCATTTTCTTTTCCATTACGCTGCAGTGAAAGGCTTGTGTTATGCTAAAAAGTTTCCCCCACTCAGTTTAATGAAGTCAAAACTGCCATTATTCTCCCTGGATTGAAGCTGTGATTACAGCGGGAATGCAAGCTTGTGACAACCGCACTGGAATTAGAATAATTGGCAGAATAACAGCCCGACTCCCAGCCCCCCTGCAGCCCCCACAACAGGAACCGATCAAACCGACGTGGCGCACCTCACGTGCCGGCACGTTCGTCGCTCGGACCAAAGCCGGACTGCAGAGGAAGAGTTTTGTTTTAGGTTCAAAGCAAAAGTAGTGATTTTAACTTGAAAGCAAAATGGAAAAAAAGGAGATTTTTTCACCAATCTGGAAAAGTGTCGATTTTAAAAAGTCCCTCGCCTCCCCGATGAGATGACCAGAAGATCGAAGAGAAAGTGAGGGACGAGGGAGTGGTGAGGGATTCCTCAGGGATTGCTTCCAAAGCTTTTAAGACTGAGCATATTACTCGTATTCATTAAAATGTATGTGATTGAGTGGACACTCACCGAAGCGCAGGGAGCAAATTTCCATCAGAGAGAAACTCCTATCCATATATAGATGTACAAAATACAAGATCATTCATCTCCTACACGCATTTTTTAATAACCATCTTGAAAAACTATGATATTAATACAAGTAAAGCATATTTAAAAAAAATAATGATCATCCTTATGGGGAACTGGGTATTTTACTGAGGGCAAATCCTTCAAACACAGCTGCAGCAGTGTCATGGATCTCTCTGCTAACAGGAAAATAATAGGTTCAGCCACCATGTCCATAAAATCATTACAGATAGTGGTGTTACAGCACCTAATGAGCGACCAAAATGTGAGTGGATATGCTTCAATTTCAGATCGGTTTTGAATTACCAAGGACAAATCAAGAGGTCCTCCATCTTTTATCCAGTCCACACGTAGGAGTGGAGGCTGGGCCAGCGCCGGGCAGGGGATGACGCCACCCAAACCTGTGGGGAGGAAGGTTTCCTGGGGCAGCGGACGAGCCAAGGCTGGGTCTGAGTACAGTTAGAAAGAAGAAGTTACTTTAAAGTACAACTTTAACAATATTAACCAACAATACTGTCTTAGAACTAATAATTTTTTAATAAAAATGTTTTTCTTTCTATGTTAGCTCACTAATTACAAAAGCTTTTGTTTCTGTTTTTAAGACCATTGACTTTCAATCATTTCTATAGCCTAATTCTCAACTTTTACCCTAAACCTATTCCCACAGTACAAACCCAACCCTAACCCACCAGTACAACCCCAACCCAACCAGTACAAACTCAACCCTAACCCACCAGTACAACCCTAACCCAAACAGTCCAAACCCAACCCTAACCCACCAGTACAACCCTAACCTAACCAGTACAAACCCAACCCTAACCCAACCAGTACAACCGTAACTCTAACCCAACCAGGAGAAACCCAACCCTAACCCAACCAGTACAAACCTAACCCTAACCCAACCAGTACAAACCCAACCAGTACAACCCTAACTCTAACCCAACCAGTACAAACCCAACCCTAACTCAACCAGTACAACCCTAACCCAACCAGTACAAACCCAACCCTAACCCAACCAGTACATCCCCAACTCTAACCCACCAGTACAACCCTAACCCACCCAGTACAAACCCAACCCTAACCCAACCAGTACATCCCCAACTCTAACCCACCATTACAACCCTAACCCAACCAGTACAAACCCAACCCTAACTAACCCAGTACAAACCCAACCCTAACCCAACCAGTACAAACCCAACCCTAACCCACCCAGTACAAACCCAAACCTAACCAACCCAGTACAAACCCAACCCACCCAGAACATACCAAACCCTAAACCTAACCCACCCACAACACACCTAACCCTACACCTAACCCGCCCAGTACAGGTCTAAACCTTACCCTCCCGATACATACCTCACCCTAAACCCAACTCCTGCAGTACAAACCCAACCCTAAAACTGAACCCCCACCCAAAAATGAAGTTTCACCATATTAGGACTGGACCTGTTGTGATTAGCAATAAATCTATTATGTAATCAATAAATTAAAATAAGGTTGATCATTTCCATTTGCTTGTTGGTTTTCTTTGTGTCTCCATCTTTTCTACTCCTTATCGTAGGGAGGAGTGACCTGGCGTCATGGTCCAGTAACCTCTGTAGCATGGGAGCCACGTGAACAGGCATGTGGGTAGCTGTTGTGTGTTGTTTTCACAATCTCTGGCCAAGGTCAGTCTAACTTTTTTTATGTACATAAATTTCAGAAATCTTCTTAAGCTAAGCAGGGAGGTGTGAGTTAAATGGTCAGTAAACAATATTATCGTTTATCGCAATAATTTCTGAGACAATTTATCGTCCAGCAAATGTTTTTGTGACAGACCTAAATAGGACCAGACTTTGCTCCCTATAAGGACTATTGGTCTTGAAAAAGTAGGTGTGTATACAGGAAACAGTCCTAAAAATTTACACAAATACAAGTACACACACACAGTACATACGCATAACAGTGAGGACGGCAGAGGCAGCCGGCGGAGTCAGCAGCCCGTTAGTGGGAACACAGGTGTAGTTCCCAGAATCCTCTGGGATGAGGCTGGAGATCAGCAGAGTTCCATCCACCATGATCTTTACACGAGACTTCAGAGACCTTTAAAAACACACGCACACACACGGGAGATGTTCAGAGCGAAAAAGATTCAGCTACTTCAGAGCAAGGAGGAAATAATTCGGCTGACATGTTTGAGTCGAGTCAAACAGTCTCTCAAAACATGTAGGAGGTTTTAATTTTTTATTCTGCAGTTCTTCACTGCTGTGCACAGATGGAGGCTGAGGATTTTACATTTCGTTGCAGTAAAGTAGGAAGAGGAGTGCCCACTCAGTTTTATACAAGCGTTTAAAGAGAAAAACAGAATATTGAGCTTTATTGTTGAAGCGGAGACTGGATCTCATCTGGAGTTTGGCCTCATTAGACTCCTTCACAATAAACAATCTGGATGGGTTTTTAATCGTCAGTTTTTCTTGCTGATTTGTTTTTTTGTTTCAGTCTCTGCTTAAAGATAAACAGTTTCCACTATTGCTAATAAATAAGATGAAAACTGTGAAAGGAGCCGACTGAAACGCTGACAACAGATCAACAGATCATCCCTTTTAATAACGAGGCTCTCTCTTCATTTTTATTTCATCATTCAGTCCAAGACAACCGTTTGAAAGCTAACAATATAAAGGCGAGCGAAAAGCTGATGGGAAAAAGCAGATGTGAAGAAAAGTGAGATGGCCCCTCGCAGCTCTTTCAGTGGCAGGTGTTTAACTTTTTACAGCAGTAAAAAAAATATAAGATCTTTCTGTTGGTGACAAGGGCTGATGTTTTCAACAAAAAGAAGTGACCTATGGTTGAACAACAGATTTTTCTTTTATTATTTTACTCATCCTTAACTAAGCTCTGGTTCTCAGAGCTGCGGTCCTTCGACAACCCAGAACCCCACACTTTCCACGGAGCTCTACTCCCAAACACCTCATGGGGGACGCTTTTCCGTGCAACACTGTTGAACGAGCATGCAGGGACTAGCATCGCACAGGGCGAGCGAAGATATTTTCGATGTGTCCAAATTCAGAGGCTGCATCCTTCGAAGGACCCACCTAGACCGGAAGATCGAAAAAAAGTGGCTCTGAATTTGGACAATCCAGACTTCAGCTTTATTCCCGCCCTTACCCTGGCTTATGTCCTGTCGCCTAGCAACCGTGACAATGCTAAACGGAAGCAAAACTAGGTTTAAATTAGTTATTATATATAATTATTATAATATCAATATATTAGGATTATAAATATTATAAAACAACAAAATTAGCTTCAAAGGCAATATTTGACATAAGAACTTGACAAATTTGGCCTCCAAAATGATGCAGACCCTAAATGTGTTCACAGCAAACACTGGAGCGAGTAGCGATTTTGAAAAAACCTCTGAAAAAAGTTGTAAAAAATACCATTCAATAATACCATGATATCAAAATTTGGGTCAATACTGCCCAGCTACGACTAGCTGAATGATTCAGGTTTTCATGTGCAGTCCATAAAAGTCCCCGCACACCAGAAAAATCAACTAGATTTGTCAGTAGTTGCTTAAAAAAAGGGCATAAAAGGTTCTGAAAACTGGCTAAATATAGTAAAAGTCATTTGACTACATGACCATGTTTGTTTCCACGTCCTGTGCAGATGGTGCATTCACAGACCAAAGAAAATGGTGGATTTCTCAGAACTAACCATTTAAAAAACCATAAGAAAATTAAAAACTGGGTTGTTTTTTTTTAGCCATTTAAAAAGGTGAAAACCATCCGATACCGGTTTCAGGCCAAAATGTTGCATCTGTTTTGACATCCTCAAAAAAATCCAATTACTATAAAAACATGTTTTTTTAATATAAAATTAGCAGTGATATTACCTGGATAATTTTAGGTGCTCCTCTCGTCTGTATATTAGCTCTAAAAAATCTCCATCTATTTTTTTTCATATTAAATCATGTTGAACATTAAGGAAACTCATAACGAGTCGTAAATGCTAATGAGGAGAGGTAGAAGAGATTAAACCCCGACGACCTTCTCCTTGCCAGTTGTTAAAAGGAGAACTCTGAAAGGAGGATAATATTCCAGCGGTCATTAACCCCCCACCTTCATCACATTTATCTGCCACAATCAATCGTCTCATTTTTCTTTTCAAAGTTTTGGCTTCGTTTGAAACACCTGAAAAAAGTTGGGCGGGTTTCTAACTTTTTATAATTCGCAGAATCTGCAGCGTTATCCTTCACTCAGAGTTGTGTCCAACTGCTGAATAAGTCTCAGCGTCACTAATCAACCTCACAAAACTTCTGTTCAAAGCAGCGACTCAAGGCTGAAATATTTGCTTTTAAATCAGCGATTTTAAACCTTATTTGCATGGATTTACTTTGCAAATATAGACAGTCTCTTTGCTTTTGTCCACATATTTGCCATTTATTTCATTGTATCCACTGCTAATAAAGCTTGTTTTAGCAGACGTGACGGTCGGGACAAGCAGTTTAACACTTGGTCATGGTCGTTTAATTAGTCAAAGAGAAACCTTGTCCGTGAGCTGGGTGTTCACATCAGTTTTTAAAAAGGGTCGCCACCTCACCTCACCTCACCTGACAGAACAAAAACACACAGGTTTCAACAAGGTAAAAAAAAATCTCTGCTGCATAAACTCCCGAAGAACTTTTTATGATTTATACCTGAAAAAAATGAGGCCTAAAAGAAGCAACCTTGTAGATTTTCTTCCTCTTTTCTGACTTTTTCATAATTTTTCTCCACTTATGTGTGTTTGGTTTCCTCTTTTATTTTTCTTCAGCCTTTTTTCCTTTTTTCCTTCCCCCCTCTCTTCCTTACCTCCTTGTATCCTCCCTCTTTCCTTTCTTTTGTCACTTGTACATTTCTTTCTTCCTCCTGCTTTTTGTTCACACCTTCCTTTTTTGCTTTCTTCCTCCCTCCCTCTTTCCTTCCTTCTTCCCTCTTTCCTCCCATCCTCCTTTTAGCCACCCACCTCCTTCCTTCCTTCTTCCTCCTTTTACACACCTTCCTTCTTTCCTTCCTGCCTCTTTCCTTTCTTCCATACTCCTTTTACCCACCCTGAGTCCCTTCCTTCCTTCCTTCTCACCATCCTCTTCCCTCTTCCCTCCCTCCCTCCCTCCTCCCTTCCTTCCTTCCTTCCTTCTTCCCTCTTTCCTTCCATCCTCCTTTCACCCACCCTTTTCTTCCTTCCTTCCGCCCGTTCTTCTTAGATGCAGCTTTAAAAAACTTAAAGTAAACGACGACTCACTCCACATGATGGACGTTTTCTCCACCTTTCTGCCAAACGTAGGTCATGTTGGGGGGGTCGGCCACTGCCTGGCACTGCAGAAGTGCATTCTGGGACACGTTGAGCTTGGTGTTTTTAGGCGGAACAAGGATGACAGGTGGGCCTAGAGACGAGCAGAAGACAAAATTATTCAAATCAGTTATTTTCGTTTCTTTCATTCCTTGAGGAAATGTTAATTTAATTCAATGACTTTATGTAATGTTTGTGCTCAGAGTGTCGGATGGGGATGACTCTCAGCTACTACCACTCTGGATTTTAGTTCAATAACTGTCAAATCAACTGAATTAGGATTATTTTTGTTTTTGATACATTGGATTAGCTGTGGTGCCATCTTGAATCAGATCGACTCTAAAAGTTAAACAGATGTTTGTTCAAAAACAACACATGATATGAAACCGTCTCACTTTCAGTCCAGACAAATATAAATAATAAATTCTGCCTCCTTTCTATCAGGGTTTCAGGTTGGTTTGATTGATCACCTCCCACAAGTGTCACGCTTTGATTTCCTTCGTCTTTTCGTATTTTCCAGCTCGTGAGCTCGTCGGCTCTGCCCTTATTAGTTTCACCCCTGATCTGTTTTTATTTTATCTTTTTTTCCTCACAGTTTCTCCTGTTCGTACGGTAAATTTCTGTCAGCTCCAATCCAAATCTTCTTCAGACCCCACAGAACTGATGAGTTTAATAAACGAGTCTAGTTTGGACTTTTATTGGTTGTTTTCTTGTTTTTCCACAAGTTCTATAAATCTCATGATTTGTCTGTGTGCAAATTTTAAAATGATTCATAAACAAAGTTCAACATTTCAAACTACTTAATGCAATTTTAGTTCTTCATTAATTGAAACATTCATCTCAGTCAGGAGACGGGTTCTATAGCTTTTAGTTTGTGACTTTTATACTTTTCTTTAATTCCTTTCTTTCTCTATATTTACAACTTTTAGCTTTCATTTTGCTACTTTTAGTTTTCAATTTTGATTCTTAAAGCTTCTAGCTGCTGCTCTGCTTCCATTACCTGCCAGTCTGATTTTAGCAATCATTCTTTTTGCCGAGTTGACAAAATAAAAACAAAAATGGTGGTAGTTGCGAGGGGTGCTCTGTGGGGTGGGAGCTCAGCTCCAGACTGAGCCCCAGGGAGGAGCTTTGTGGAAATAGGCGGAGCTTTGTATGATCAAGAGTATAGTCAATTCCATATGGAATCTCCACAGGAGATTCAAGGATTTTTCAAACATTAATTGTGTCAAAGCAACACTTTGGGTATGTTTACGATGAGGAAATTATAACATGGTATAAAGCTCAAAAAAGACAATTTTGATCAATCCCCCCCCTTAATAAAATGGCACCGTATGTGCAACAATAAATTTTTCAACATTTATAAAAGCTAAACAGCTGGCAGTATTTTCACAGTTTTACAGCGGAAGTTAATGTTCATCAAATAATGTCTAATATTGCAACCAGTCGGGGTTCCCTTTAAAAGCAGAATATTCTGAGGACTCGTGGACCTTAAATCTCAGACAGCAGAGCGGTGCTACGATGACCTGATTATTTGCCGTGTCAACATGCAAGCGCTTAGCAAAGAGGCATCAAACAGAACCCGACACACCTTCTGCACACCGACACTCAGATAATCTGCGCAGCAGTCGTTACACACCAGGGTTATAATCTGACGTACATGACGGACGTGTTAGCAAAGGTCAGTAAAGGCTTTCAGACCCACTTCATCTAATCAGATATTAGTCTGTGTTAATCCACTCATCTGACAGCGCTGCAGGGAAACACAGCCAAACCTCAGATTAACTGATTTGCACTGCGAGCACTCCTGAGGATTATTAGTTAAAAATGTGTCGGCGTCCACGGCGAGCTTCAGAACTGAAGCTAAATGTCGATGAGGCTACGAGCTATGGGACCTGGTCCTCCTGGGAGAAAACTAAATAACAAAAAAATATCTGCAGTAGGAGTTGGAGTAGGAGTAGAAGAGTGAGTCAGAAATAAATTCACAACAGTTTATGGTGCAGAGCTGTGTCGGTGTAATTCAATGACACACAGCTGCTTATTTGCATTTTTTTTAATGCGTTTGTCCTTAAAGTGGACCCAAAATCTGTAACCCCCCAAACCTGTGAAACCTGTCAGCTCTTCTACTCAGAAACATTAATATTTTGAGCAACTCGTGGCTTTTGACTTATATAAAAAGTTATTTAAAGGGAACATTTCCTGCCACCTTATTTGACAAAGTCTTAAAGATCTTCTACGAGCTGCAGACCACTCACTCTGTTTTTCTCTTAGATTGAACTGAACACTTCAAATGTAAATGTTTTTATCATGAATAAACAAACTGATATCACTGATTTTAAAAATCCTGGAGTTTTTTGGATTTAATCCTCAATAATAAAAATCATTAAAAAAAATGTCACAAACTGTTACTTACTGGTTACTTTTAGACGTATTAGATGCATTTTTTTCCCACACATTTTGTATTGAATTACATGCTGGGTCTATGGAGGACTGAAACTGACATATTTAAAAATAGCAGAAATATATAAATGGACCAACATATAAAAAATACATTTAAAATGCATCAAATCATTTAAAAAAAAAAATTTGAAAAAAAAATAAAAAAAATTAAAAAAAATAAATAAAATTGGAGACTTTTACCTCATTTGTTATTATTTAATTGACCTTCATATAGAACGATTATTATTGCAAAAACAAAAAGTAAAACACTTACCTGTACCTTTGTTTTAAACTAAACTTTAATTTAAACTGAGGCAGCAGCATGCACAGTCGATCTGCACATGGGTCCTGCTCCTTCCTGTCTGTTGACGAATAGGAGAGGAGCTGACCCAAGAAGCTCCTCCCACCTTATTTGTATAATGAGGCAGAAAAGTAAAACAGGAGACATGGAAATAAAAAGACTTGTGGGAAAGTAAAAAAAATCATTAAATGTAATAATTTAAGAGAGACAAATGCATGCAGCATTATCCTTCACTCGGAGTTGTGTCCAACTGCTGAATAAATCTCAGCGTCACTAATTAACCTCACAAAACTTCTGTTCAATGCAGCGTAAAGGAAAAATAAAAAATAAATGTTTTTAAAAACAGTAAAACATAAATTATGTGCCAAAATATATAATTTATTGGAACTAAGCTGGAAAAATAAATATGAAGGTAAATTAAATTGTAAAACATGAGGTAAAGTTCTCCTTTTTTAATTTCATTGGTGCTTTTTACGTGTATTTATTTATTTATTTGTCTATTTATACATTTCTGCTTTTATTTCTAATTATGTCAGTTTCGGTGCTCCATAAATGCCGGCCTCTCATTTACCGGGGCCAGCTGCTCAGTTAGCGGTGCCGGCCTATCATTAATCAGAACAATAGCTGGCTTAGGAAAAGATATAGCTTCCTGCTACAAGGATGTAGCAACCCCTGGTTGTGTAATAGTCTTAATTTTGGCCCTCATACCGTGTTATAGCTTTTACTCCCCTCCCTCAGTTCGGACATCCGTCATGGCGTCTCCACCTGATCAGGTGACGTAGTTGCAAAGGGTCAATAGACCAGAAGGAGCAGGATCCATGAGCAGATCCATCCATTTTTGAGTTTGTTAGAGTTGATTTACTGTGCTTGATAGGTTTAATTAGAAGTGGATCAGTTATAGATGCACACCCAGTAATTATCTTTTGGACGTTTAGAACACAGTCTGGCAACTGTATGATCACTTGCCTTTCATGACAGCAAGTCTGTAAGCAAAATAAAACACTAGAGAGGACGTTTTGTTTTAGGATTTTAAAAATCTTTCCATTAAGTACAAAATAAATCAGAATAAAGAGGGAAGGATCCATGTCAGTCTGGGTTTCCATTACTGCGCGTTTGTCTGATGCAAGACGAAGAAACAAATGTAAATCACGTCCTCTTTAAGCCGCTCAGACCCACACACACAAATCTGATTTTAAAGACAGACAAACCGACACGTGGGAAACACCTGACCTTTGACCTTGACGTCGGTCACTCGCGTCACGTTTCCTTCAGAGTTGGAGGCGTGGCAGGTGTACCGTCCCGCCGACTGAGCGGTCGCCGCCGGCAGAGAGAACGCTCCTCCCTGATGGATGTGATTGGACAGGTGACGTCGGAGGTGCAGACACACAAAGATGATTACAGGTGACCGGAAGGAGAACACAAAAACAACGTACTTACAGAAAATATCAGCCGTGCTCTGAAATATGCAACAGTTTGGCTGCTCACTAAACAGGTTTACTGGAAACATCATCTTTCATTATTTCCTCTGTTTTCTGTCCAACTGGCTGCAACATTTTCAGCCAGTTTTTAATATTTCACATTTTACCTCTAAAAACATTTTCATTAAAAGACCTAGCATTCTTTGAGAGAATGCATATCCTCCACTGCCTTTCACACCAGTTTTTGACTAAGAGTCATAACCATTTTGGTTAAACCTTGACAATAACCTTTTATACTGCAAGACATAAGGCTCAGAGTATGAGTTGTGAATGATTCTCAGCTACTACCAGACAAATTTTTATTTTTGAACATTTGTCTAAGTTATTGCAATTTCTGTGTTTGCCATGTCTAGTTAGATTTGGCGACCACCTTGGATTTGGTTCGCTACAAAAGTTAATCAGCTGTAGCGGCACATCCAGTGATTTAAGGGGCTTCAAGTAATGTAATTTCTGGTTAAATCTTTCCACTAACATTTTATTGTCATTTAGTTCATTGTTCTTTAATTTTGTAAATTTTTAGTAAATGTTAAATTTAAACGTCAAGTCTTAATGTTAAATTCTGAAGCTAAATGTAAAAGTTAAATCTTAAATGTTAAAGTTTACTTTTAAGAATTTCAAAATGGAATGCAGCCTTTGCTGTTGGTGTGAGGCTCTTGTTATGATGTCATCATACTGAGACAAACGCAACCGTTAATGCCGCTTTCACACCGAATGCGATTTCAGCGTTCAAAAACGCTTATTCACTTTGAGGTCAGACGCAAGTCATAACTGCTCTTGACGCGCGTTAAGCACGTGGAGAGCCTTTTTTCCCTCCTCTGCTGGTCTCTGTTTAATGGCGGATGAAATAAAGAAAGTGGCTTTGCTTTCTTTACTGAGAGCAAGACCATGTCGCACTCACCAGATAATTAATTCATAATTAATTCACCAGATAATTCAGAGACATTTTGAGTTTGGCGAGTTTCACCACTCCAGGAGCTGCGAGCTGACGAGGCTCATTTTCAGAACTATTTTTGTCCCGAGCTCAGTTTGATGAGCCGCTGACCCGCATTGGTGCAGATATCTCCTGCCAGGACACCGACTACAGGCACTTGATTTTAGCTAAAGAGCTTCTTGACACACGTCCACCATAGACTTTGCATGTAAACCTGACGCTCCTGATGCTCAAAATGTGTTTGGTGTGAAAAAGTATAACACTGCTAAAGCTTCAAATGCTGCCAATGATTCAAATGCTGCATATGCTTCTAACGCTTCTAATGCTGCTAACAGTGCTAATGCTGCTAACATTCCCTACAAGACATCAAACATGCAGTTACAGCTGGCATCCAAGCTGCACTTCAAACTGCCGGACCACAGGTACCATCCATATAGTTTTAAATGAATACATTTAGAATTAAAATTTAAAATCTCATCTCTTGTAGCTTTAGCAGCATTAGCAGAGTTAGCAGCATTAGTGGTTGCTTTTGTCTCAGGATGATGACATCATAAGGGCCAGGCACCAACAGCAATGGCTGCGTTCCATTCCGAAATACTTAAAAGTAAACTTTTAACATTTAGGATTTAACTTTTAAATTAAGATTTAGAATTTAATATTTACATATATTTTGTAACATTTAAATTAACATTTAGTAAAAAAATTCTCTCCAGTAATTTGAGATATTTTGCTAACACACACAAGCAAAAATATCACTTTTATGCTCTTTAAGGTCGTGCAAATACTGAAAATAAAAAGTATTTTCTCATTTTTACTGATGTTTATCCAAAAATGCTGCAAACTTCAGAGCTAGATAATGAGGTCAGTGGTGACAGTTTTCTACTAAACGTTTAGTTTCTCAAACTTTTTCTGCAGCTGCTTTTATCAACTTTATTATGAAGTGAAAACATATCTGTAAATACATGTAAGGTGTGTAAAATGTGACTGCCTCCGTTTAGCTTGAACACAGTGTTTGTGCTTCAATTTTACAGGATAAACTCAGGAAAAAAACAAATAATTTGCTGCAGAACATCATTAGTTAAAAAAAAATTCCAGGCTCTTTAAAGCAACAAGATTAAAGCTAAGGAAAACTATTTAAACTTTAATTTCAGTGGTGATTTAGACTCATTTTAAAAGTTGAAGGATAGTTTTTATTTATTATTTCATCATTTAGGAAGAGGAGATATGTTCATTATTTATTTACAATAAGATAAATTGAAGTTTAGAGATTGTCAGTTCATTTAATATGGTTAAAACAAACATTTTTAAAATATCTTGATTCTTGTCTGTGAATAAATTACAGTTAAACAGTTGGTCACAGTATAAATGTAAATTATTTTAAATAAAAATCTGAGTCGCTTTAGTGCTTTTCAGCGTTTACCTGATGAATTAAACCCTGAACGGCCCGGCCCTCTTTCAGCCAGGTGATGGTTGGTGTAGGGTTGCCGTTAGCGACGCAATCCAGAAGGATGGGACTTCCAACCAGGGCCTCCATCACTAGAGGCGGAGCTTTGATGAAGGTGGGAGGAGCTGTGAAAAATAAGAAATACAATTTGTTAAAGTTAAGATAATTACAATAAAGCCAAAATAAAGCAATGATAATAAAACAGGTTGAATCACGTGATGTAATTTTCTTCCTTCCAGAACAAAAAGTATTTTATAAAAACCTACGTTTCCTTTTTTTTTTTTTTTTTAATGTTGAGGTCTTCTGTTTTTTTCTAATCCTGCAGCCTGAGCGGGGCACCGGCAGCCTTATTTATTGAAGAAAAGAGCAGAAAGCAAATGAAGCTCATACCTGCGGGGCATGTCACGGAGGGCCTGCAGAACACCGTCAGAATCCATCATCGTTCTCATCTCTAACCTGAATCTCACACAGACCGGCTCGCAGAAGCTGCCTCACTTTGGCTTTGATCTGCACCGCGCCAATAATTTCTTCTGTTCGTTTGTGCGTGGAATGATAGCAAAAGGTTCGCCAAAAATACAGATAAACTTCAAAGCCCCCCGGAAAAATAATGATGCATATTTCATATCAAGATTTAATATTTAAACTTATCAACAAGTATGATGATAACTCCACAGCGGTCGGCCATTATTTCTCCCAGAACCGCTGAGGGAAGAAAGTCACGGGTTATTAACCGTTTTTCATATTTCCTGATCCTTATGGAAAGTTTTAGATGCTTCATGAAAGTTCTGTAATAAGAACAGTTTTTAAAAGTTTAAAGACGGGTGTAAATAAAACCTGTCCAGATTTAAAGCTTAAACAAGACAAATTCTGCTGAATAAATGAACTATAAGACGTGTGGAGGTAGTTTGGATCACTCAGAAAGCACTTACTTATCCTTTTGATTTTCTACCTTATAAATAAAATACATCCTTTGGTTTAGCGTGAAAGATAAAACAAAAATAATGGTGGATCAAAATAATGTGCTTCTAATAAGCAGCAAAGAAACTCTTTCAGGGAGTTGATGGCTTCGTTTAACGTTTAAAAGTATCATTATCTCAGTCAGTAAAAAAGTGAATAAAAACTAATTTAATGCAAATTCAGCTTTTGTACAAGTAGCTGCTTGATACCAATGATAAATAAGCTTATCTGTATTTCATCAGTAGTCTTTAATTTGAAACTAAACTTTAGATTTTATTTGATAATTTGCAGTGACAACCACACAGATCAAGGATGGGCAACTGGCGGCCCGCGGGCCAAATCCAGCCCACAAGTGACTTCCGTTTGGTCAGTGGCGGCTGGTCCATAGGGGGCGCTAGGGCGCCGCCCCACCACTATTTTTGTGACCTAAATAAAAATAAATTTAAATAACTAAAGAAAAATGTCATATAATGTTTCGAAAATATATGTATATATGTTTTATGATAATCCAAATAACTATTTAATAGTTATTGATGTGTAATCTTCAATTTTAATCAGGAGCGTTTCCGTGTTGAGTCGCTTCCAGGTCACGCGGGGCGCAGAAATCTTTACCATTGACGACTAATGTTAAGTTCTGGGCATGTGCAGTAAGTCCTCAATGCAAAATAATAGGGAGGCTCCTACAGAGCCTCCCTATTAACTATTAACACTATTAACTTATTATGCAGTTGACCTATGCCCAGAACGTGGTTTGCTTACAGGAAGTGGGTCGACGTCTTTTCATTACGGCCGGAAAAACCAAGCCAGTAAGCTAGTGGAGGAGCTAACAGCTCAGCGTCTCTTAAAACAACCGTTTTGATGAGAACACACCAGGAGAAGCATAAAGTAAAAGAACTTGGACCTGATCAGATGGACATAAAGAGCATCAGACCAAAGAAGAGGGAGAGTTTATATTCGATCATTTTCCTGGACCTGGATTATCAACAAGGCTAAGCTAACAGCTAGTAACGAGGCTAACGCTACGTTTAGCTTCAAAGCTTTATTTTTCAAGCAACAGGATCTGATCCAGCATGGATTAAAACAGGTAAGAGAAAA
>JARVJO010000140.1:19670282-19681997 GCA_031762555.1 Cynodonichthys magdalenae
GAGAGCAATGGGCCCACTTATGAGGCCCCCGCTCACATGGATTATTTATCCATCCCCACTAACCATAACCATAACCACCATAACATTTTAGACAACTTGGGCCAACTTGTGATTTTTTTGTCTAAATTACTAATAAAAGTTATATATTTGATCAATTTGTTAGCATTACAGTATGTACACTACTAAAAGAGGCTTCCAGTTGATTTTTTAAAATTCAATCTTTAACGCAGATGATTTTAAAGTTTTCATAAATTGGCATTTGTTGTCTAACACAGTGTGACATCACAAATTCAAGATGGCTGCTATAATCCACCCATTTTAAGACTTAGAGATTAAATTTGTTGTGGTGTAGCTAAGAATGATTACATGCTGATTGCCGATGCTAATCACAAATTAAGCTAACCACTAATGCTAAGGCTAATTTTACGAAGGGCTATAACTCAGCCATTTATAAACATACACAGCTAAATAAAAAATATATTGTACAGTAGTACCAGAGAACAAACTCTAAATGAGCTAACTCACTTATAAATTGTTTCGGGGTGGCACCTCAGAATCCCGCTTCACAAGATCGGAGTTTAAAACCAGGAATACATATGCAGTAGTTGACTACACTGGGGACAGATACTCACCCTCATAATTTGGATGGACCCGAGGTGCATGAGATCCAAACTTCATCAGAACAGGAACATCGAGTCCTTGTCGGATCCACTCGACCACATGTGGCGATGAAGACGACCCAGAGTCTGGTTCTGATGGAATAAACTTGCAGTCCAGTTCCACCGAACCTCCAACCTTTCCACGGACCTCTGACCTTTGACCTTTAATGATCACTGTAAAGTTTATCCACAGATTAGGATTAGCTGGATGTATGACTAACTCTTGACTTCTGGTTTACAAATTTAGACTTTTGATAAAAAGATCCTCTATAAAATATTGAAATCACCTAATTTTCTTCAGAAATGTCCTTTTTAAAATCTGCATTAGTGTACAGTGAACCCCCGCAAACTAACGCTTCACATTTTGAGGACTTTTTACAGTACCAGACTATCTATCCCTGACATTTTACTGTGCTTTTATTGAATTACATTTAATTTATAAAGTGTATATTGTGTATCTTGGAAGCACATTTAGGGTTTAAACTCTGAAAATTGGCATTTAAAGGCCTTTTTTGGACCACGTTCAATAATTGCGTTTTTTTACAATTCATGGCTTCTCAGACGTTCCTCTAAACCAAGTTAAGTAAATTAGTTTACTTTTACTCAACTCAGTTTAGTGGAACCAGCTGACATAATTAAGTAAATTTAACTTTTTTTTTTTAGAGCATGATTACTTATTGTGAGCAATTGTATGTCTTTTATGTGTTTTATGTCTTTTATTTAAGTACTTATGTTAACATTTAAATTAATTTCTATCCTTTACTGTTAAATGGTATTTTTACTTTGTTTTTTTTAAAACTATTGAATAAATATAAAATGTATACAACTTTAGTAGAAACTTTGAAAACTACCATACTGTTACTTTAAGTTCTTAAATACATTTTTGCTAATGTTAGCTACTGTTTGGCAATTTTGCAACATTTTAGCTAGCTATTGTTTTGCATATTTTAACTTTAGCAACTGTTGTGCTCTTTTGGCTTTAATTTGCCATTTTGCTCATCTTAGCTTTTAGCTACAATGTTGCTGATTAGGCTTTAAATGTTTTTCTGTGTTTAGCTTTCAGCAACTGAATCTAAATTTAGCGACTATTTTGCTGATTTTAACTTGTGTATCCACTTTAGTTACAGCTTTGCACATTTAAGCATCTGTTTTGAACATTTTAGTTACTCTGATCTTAGCTTCTGTTCTTGTTAATTTAATTTATTTTGCAACAAATTTCAGTAGTCTAAATTTGGTTATATTTGTTACTGTGGAAATATTTTAGTTGGTTGTAAAATATATTTTATGGGAAACAATAGAGATACTTACAAAAGTGGGAAAAAACCACCAACGCAGCAAAAGTCTGCCAAAACGATCCCGCTGATCCCATATCTGTCACTCAAACAACCTGCAGCATGTTCAGTCTGTTGGAAAAAAAAGAAGAAACAATTGTCAGACTCATGACTTCGCTGTCTGCACACGAGCCGACATCCATCTGTAGCAGCTAAAAGGACTAACCGAGCTGTCACTTCTGTCATCATTCTACAGGAAGGGAGAAAAGGAGCGTTCACATTTTTATACACTTTTCCAATAACTGGAATTCATCCCATGTCATTACACAAATGGGCCGAGCAGTCCCTTGCAGCCAGAAAAACCTGGTCTCAGTTTCTTTTTTTTTATTCCCCCCTTCTGGAAGAAAAAAATGTCATAAACGTCAAATAAATCCTCAGAGCCGCATGCAGACCTGCGTCTAAGTGTTTTATATATAGGCACATCGGAGAGACGTGGCCCGGAACGGTCAAGGGCAAGGACCGGCCGAGAGGATGGGAACGCTTCAGGGAGACGGAGGAGGTTTCATGTTAAAATACAGAAGCTGATACAGTGTATTGGTCTGTTAGCAAAATATTTCATGAACCAGACAGTTATTGTTGGATCCATACAATCACATTCAAGATGGCCACCACGCTAACCAACAGCCAAAACAAAAGTGGTTTTAAGTCAGTGAATTAATCGTTATATTCTGAATTATGTTCCCTACCTCTACAGCAGAGCGAGCAGATATTTATAAATCCAGTGAAAAGAGAATCAAACAAATTCAAACAAACAATGCATTTAAGAAGTCTTCATTGTTTTGCTTTCCTTAAACAGGATTAACTGATCAGATTGTGTTTCAGAGTAAAACTGAATCAGCTGCAGACAAAAACTCAGGGTTTGAATTTTCAAAGACAGCAGCTTTACAGAAAAAACATGATTTCTGACAGCAATAAAATACTTTCATATTGTATGCATTTCTGTTTTTGCAGCTGTTCTGCACTCAGCAGCAAAATGAATGAGGTGCCAAGCAGAAACAATGGTTCTTTTTTTAAAGAGACAATGCAATAAATCACCATCATTTTAAATGTTAGGAGTGACGTTTACCCACTGTGGTAACTTGATGCAAATTACATGTTAAATTTGAAAAAAAATGAACAACTTTAGCAACATTTACTCAAATGTGGAAGAAACGTACATTTAATTGAACGTTTAGGTGCCATTTCCAAACAACATCTGGAAACTTTTTAGTTTTTATTTTAGTAATCATTGTGTCGAATCAACCAGGGGAAGAGCTAGACTTTTTTTTTGCAAAAAGGTGTTATTTAGGGGGGCACAATAAAAAAATAAAAATTCAAGATGGCCACCACAGCCAATTCAAATGACTCTAATTGAACTGTTTTTAGATATACCGAACTGAAATTTGTTGAGGTGTTGCCAAGAATGACTGCTAGTCCCAGTTATAGCTAACTGCTAATACAACTTTTACACAGGGCTACGATTCAGCCATTAAATACACAGATGAAAATTTATATCTTCTGTGACTAATCTTTAACAAAATCTGAATACAAATGCAAAATCCAAGATGGCCACCACAGCTACTTTTAAATGGTTACAATGAAGCTATTTTTACACATATTGAGCTGAAATTTTGGTGTGGTGGAATTGTTGCTTTATATTAACTCAGTGGTTTAGAAACCTGACACATTTACTCTGGTTTTGCCCAAACTTACCATTTTTTATTGCCACATTCAACGCCCACCCCCACTTGTCAATCATTTGGGAGTGACACCTGGAATAGTCAGTCAGGTGCCAGGGGGGGCTCCGCCCATGCATTAAAAAAAACAAAACACCCAGAACAGTGAACACATGAAGGTTCATTTGGGCAGAAGAGGAGGTTGAGTCGCACTAACAAACTGTGATCTGCTATCTGTCGATGTTACGGTTGTTCTTCTGCTATCCGACAATGTTATTGTTGTTCTTCTGCTATCCGCAGATGTTACTGTTGTTCATCTACTCAAACACTTATGACGAGTAAAAGAATTTATTGCATTTTAATGATAATAATTCAAATATTCAAGCCCTCACCTTCCTCAATGGTCCTATATTTAAGCAATAAACACATTGTTGCCTCAGCAGCCGAGCAAACCCTTCTTTCAGGTCCTTACTATCAGGCCTTTATGGGCTTTAACATTTTATGGCTGGGGCTAAAGTCTGAACCGATGGAAAACAATTACACAGGCTGTCAGCAGCTGCCGTGTCTGGTTTCACACACACTCGCCACGCTTCAGTGAACAGCACACGATTTTCTACTAAATGTATGTAGAAGAAGTCAAAAATCAATCAGAAGCTGTTGATCACTGTCCACTGGAACGGAAAATCCTCCGTCCGTCACCTGGGTGGGTTTATGCAAAAACAACCGCCAACTGGGAAAAACATTGGGACAGTGTGTAAAAACCAACTGAATGCAACAAATCTCATAAACCCATATTTTATATTTTATTCACAATAGAACATATTAAACGTCTTGAATGTTCAAATTAAGTAATTGTACTATTTTTGGGGATAAAAACAACAAAAACACATTTTTAAAAAGTTAGGGCAGGCAATGTAAAGCTGTAAAAGTAAATACGAGTAAGAAACATCTTTGTAGCTAATTAAGTGAAATGGCTACATGTCAGTAAGGACTGGTGGGTTTTAAAAAATTAACATTTAGAGAAACAGAATATCTTAGAAGTAAAAGTAAGCAGAGGTTCACCAGCCTTGTAAAACTGCATCAGAAAATAGTGAAAAAAAATCAACCTATTCATCCACAAATGCAGGTTAAAGCTCTATCGCGCAAAGAGCCAAAGCTCATTTAAAATGGAAACGTCGTGCTCAAAATGAAATTTAAGATTCCTTTTGAAAACACGTCTTTACAAAACAGAACATCCAACCTGTTATCAGCACACTCTAGGGTTGGCCGATATTGGCAACAAAAACAATTAACTTCACTGATAATTATGGTGTTTAGCTGATAACGATTAATTGAGGATTAATGCCCAAGAGTCTCTGGAAAAATATTATGTAGCGTGTTTGAGGGTTACTCGTATTAACTGACAAGTGCCAAATAATTGGTGATTAATTGCACAAGGTACAATTTTGCCCAACCATCGTGCACACAGTTCATCTGCCTCTCTGATGGTATGGGGGTGCATCAGTTTATCTAGCATGGGCAGCTCACACATCTGGAAAGGCATCATCAAGGTGGCAAAGTTTTGGAACATGTGCTTCCATCCAAACTACATTTCTTCCGAGCTAAGGCTTTGCATATTTCAGCATGACTCAGCTAAAACCTCAACCTTTGCAGGATCTCATCTTCTCCTAAAATTACCCAATTTCTTTTTTTTAAATATTTGACGTCTCTACATTTCTTTGTGAATAAAATACGAATTTACAAGAATTGCAACTCCTTGTATTGAGTTTTTCTGTACGTTTTACACAAAGTCCAAACTTTTCAAAATGGGAGGATTTGTAAAAAGGCATTTTATTTTAAACTTTTCCCTGAACAATTTATATTGGATTAAGTCTCTTCAGTGTTTGCAGAGACTGGACAAGGTCAACCAAGGAGAAGCCTCAGCGTTCTGATTGTTCTGTTTCTTTTCTCCACAAAGAAGATGATTCAGACAAAGCCTGCACGCCGTCACGCCTAAGACTCCTCGTTTGGCTCTTAATGAACAGATGCTCTGCAACTTCTTCTCACTCATCAAATGTCTCTTGTTAACTCACAAGAATGAAGATAAAAACTGAATAAAATGAAATTCTTCATGATAGCAACTGCAGAAACATAACCTGTCAGTCCTAAAAGCCGACGGGTTTAGATGGATAAAAAACGGTTTTAAAGCTTTATTGGTGGGAATTATTTTTGTGACACCAAACAGTGAATCAACACTGGCAACAAGAACAAAAATATATATATATATATTTTGTATGAAGACAGGGAGCAGAGAAAGTGAAGCAAAACACAGCGAGCAGAAAAGATGAGAGGCAAAAAATCTCATTAAGCTGCAGGACATTTTCTGTCATTAAATCAGAAGCGAAAAATTTAGAGAGCTGCCAAACAAGGCGGCCCGCGTCGGAGCAACCCCGCACCATGGCAACTCAGATCGTCTCCCGACGTCTCTCTCAGACATCGTCTGCCGTCCTCTGACACTGATAGCACAGCTGTGACGGCGCAGCACTCCGGAAAGGCTTTAAGGCTGTAATAAACGAGCCAGTGGAAGGCGCCCTGTTTTCACGGAGATTTATCACCTGACTGAAACAGAAATGTCAGTGACGGGCATGCTGTTGAAATTCTGTTGTTGTAATTTTAATCTGCATAAGGAGGAACATGGGGACGAGCTGATTCATCACGACCGGGGCAAGGCAACAGATTTATCAGTGTCTCTGGCTCTACATCACATTTAAATCCAAAGAAACACACTCCTGCTCAAATGTTTCCTGATCAAACCGAGTTTCCTCCTAAACTTCCTGTTAGAATCCATATTGTTGCCACAAAAATACATCTTTCATGATTCAGACGACTGAAGAATATGAAGCAGAGGCCCGTGTTCAGTGCACCAGGACCAGGCTGTTTGTTCAGAGGTTAATGTTCAGTTTATGTTGCTGGCAGATACTGAGAGAAAATTTAAAAAAAGGAGGGAAAAGGGTCAAGTGCTAATGTGCTGCGACTGTTAAAACAATAAAAACACACCCACAGAAAGTTGCTTCAAAGGCACCATTAAACACGTAATGTTTCAAGATGAAGTCTTTACACATTAAAGTTACAACGATGAGTCAGGAAAACAAAAACAAAATGAAATCATGTATCAGCATTTAAAAGTGAAAGTCGGGTTTTTTGCATAGATTTGTTTGGATGTGGTCGACAGCTCTGGCCTGTTGACCTCAACCAGAGGTGTAGCCTACATGGTGGTATTCACCTTACAACCACTTTAAATTCTCTTGAATTTGTGTATAAATACTCAAAATAAGCAGAGATGTGCATCAATCCGCAGCTTAGTGCATATTCTGAACTTTGTTGCGTAGTGAAAACGGATAAGCACAAACAGACCGATGTTTTAAGCTTTATGAAAAAGCCAAATAACCAAAACGAGGTCTCAGCATGAACAGACTGAAGCTGAACACAGGTTGGAAACAAGTACCATGCTGGCAGAAAGCACTAGAAGTTAAAAAACTCATAAACATGAAATAATTTTAACAGATCAACTTTATTGTGTCAGTCCATCTACCCCAACATGAGTTAATCCACTTATTAGTTGTGTAAAAAAAGATTAAAACATTTGATATTTGACAATTTTGTTTCAGTCATATATATTGTTTTTATCTCAAAGGGTAACAGAGCTGACAACTTATCACAGTATCAATGTGTGCAATTAAATACTTCAAATTATTATTTGAAGAGTAATAAATGGACCTTACCCTTTCTACCCATGCAGGAGTTAACAGTCTCAAACCAACTAAATAAATCTAGGTTTTGAAATTTTAAATTCATATTTTGTTAGAAACCCTAATCCTAAATAAATTACACACAAATGTAGTGGTGGGCACAGCTAACCAGAAAGTTAGGTTCACCAGGGCCCTCAAGTTTTGACCTGAGCTTGGAGTGAGATTTCGAGCTGCTGAACACCTCGATAAGAAAAGTTGTTTTTGGCCTTTTCTAAAAGTTGCTAAATAACGTCATCATCCAATTTGCATATTTGATTTTTTGCCAACAATTGTGATCAAAGCTGTATGGTATTTAATGTAGGAGAAAACAGTGTGTAAAATCACTCTGGTGGGGGACCGGGGGTTCACCCCTAGGACATTTTGAATTAAGTAGATGCCATTTCCTGCATTCTGGTGTATTTTAACAGGTTGTTAAACAGATTTTTACCTACAGAAGTAAACACTTAGTGTGAGTATTCTATAGGTCAAGTGGAAGAATTTCTCATTTTGGGTCTGGGGATCCCTTACAAGAGTAAACAAAACTTACAGGGACCCCCTCATAAAATTCATGCCGTTTTAAAAATAATTTACTGTCATTTTAATCCCTGAATTCTATGGGAATAGAAGCGAAGAGTCATTTGCAGCTGGTGTTGCTGCATGAGGCTTCAGAAGTAGACTGGTAGAAGTAGCTGTGAGGATTTATTTATTTATTTCACAAAATTCACTTTTTAAAAACAACAAATACAAATCAAAGTAAATCAATTTTTGAATTAAAACGGGGCAAGAAGAAGAAAATTTGTTCCTTTTCAGAAAGTGTGTGTGTTTTAGCGTAAGAAATGCAAATTGTGGCGTGTGCACGTCCTGAAATGCGTGTCTCACGGTCAGTGCGTGAGACTTGAGAGCCCCGGGTTCACTAACCACTAATCCACTAAACAAGAATCTTAGCTACGCAAATGCTCCTCCACCAAACTGTTGTTTTTTTCTTTTTTAATTAGTGGAAGTAAAAGCTAACCGCTAGGACAACATTCACTCAGTCCATGTCACACATCCTTTCTATATGGGTCCAATCGGACAAACCAAACCAGAGTTCTAGCTCTGTCTAGCCTGTGATACCTCCAGTTTACCCCTTTCAGAATAAAAGCATTTCTAGATTGAGTTTGTATTTTTATAAATACCTTTTGAAGTTAGTCAAACAACAAATACTTTCTCTAATTTTATATATAGTTTTGTATGCATTATTTAAATATTGTTAAATGTTATTTTATTTCTTTTTGTTTTGCTTAGTTTGAAGTTTAGCTGCTAAAGATGCTACACAGTACACACGATGCTTGAAACATCCTGCTTGCTTGTAAGAGGGGATAGTTTTTTATATAATTTGGGATAAATGGCATAAAAATAGAGGTTTTACACTTGAATTCACACTTGTGAATTTTTCCGTGTACTTAAAATTAGCAGAATCTAAGTTAGCGGAAGCTAAATCGGTCCGCTAACAGTTTCCAAAGTTAGCAAAAAAAGCTGTCCCGGTTTGTAGCATGTAGCATTTCGCTAGACCACTTGATGACAGAATGGATTTAATTTTCAGTCTTTCATCACCTGCTAGGTCTCCTAGAAAAAGGCACAACAGATGTGGATTTTTATTCCAGGAAAAAAATAAAATGAATTTAGCCACAATTCCTTGTTAGCATAAATATTTTATGGTCCATTCATTCAATCCAATAAACAATTTTCTACTTAATTAAAAATCTTTCAAAGTGGCAGTTTTTATTCACTAAGGGAATTATAATATTGTTTAGGAAAATAAGTTTGTTTACAAGAAGTAATATTTTAATGTAAATCTATATTTTATTAATTTATTAATATCAAAATGTGTACCATGTTATATTAAAACTATTCACATGATATAATTTAGCACACCTTTATAATTAGGGATGAAAATCTTGTCATTATCTTTCCCCAAATCGAGCGCAATAAGCGATCCAGCAGTGCTTCTTTTAGCGCAAGTGAGCTAACAGATCGGACTGCGACGTCGCTACATGAGAAGCTAGTTCTGCTATTAGCAGGTTCGTGGAACTGTGCTCACCGCTTCATAAACAACAACAATTCAAATCTATTTTCTGAGACTATCTTGTGCCTCACCACAATAATTTTAAAACCCAACCCGAGTTTCTCTCCGCCTGTCTCATGTTGGAGATCTTTGAGACTGTGGAGCGTCATGTCAGAGTGCTTCCTGTCAGCTCTCTCTCAGGGGTAAAAAATAAAAAAACAAACACTCCTCATTGCCATTCACCCTGCTCTAACCCAGATCTTCACTGCTGTTGTCAGAGCTTTGCTTTTAAAGATTTCCCCAAGTCACTTACAGTACTCCATCTGGCCACTGGTAATCTAGATTTGATTTTTTTTTTTTTAACGTATTATATATTCAAAGACACACTTTCCATCATAATGTGAACAGTCTGTGTGGCTCGGTTTGATGTGCACTTAGAGGAGAAAATAGGACAGGCTGAAAACAGGAAAAAAATACAATGTAGGCATCTCAGTGCTCTGAGCACAAACATTAGGTATCTTCTTTGAATCAAGGTGACTGCCACAATCTTTTGTCGACTGAATCCATAGAATAAAGTCACTGTAAAGCCTTGCATTGCTGTTGGCTCAGAGTAATAAATACAGTAATTTTCAGGGTGAATTGAAGTCATAAACTCTGCCTGAACAAGTCAGATCAATGCTGACTGAAAGTTTTAAACTAAATAAAGCCACAAAATAATGCAAACTGGAAATAAATAGTTTTGAAACAATTTTCCTTTACAATATTTTGCATATTGTGCTGATAGAAACAGAGTGGGAATAAAACACCACTCTGCATCATCTGCAATGCAAAACACGGTCCACACGTGACCGGCTGCCATTGAATTCATCCAAAGCGGAGCTGCTGGGAGGAGAAAACCTTTCCCCAAGTAAAACTTTTCAATAAAAGACTTGAATTGGTGAAAACTTTCATGCTAAGGTCACTTTTAGCTTTATGACTGATTCTGATGGTTAGAATGTCCTAAATTAACCCACCTGGAATAAAAAGAAAATGTTGATATTTGTAATTTCCTGTGCTTTCTCTCTTGTTTTTGGTAAAACAAAACGATTAAACAATAGAATACTTACTTTTCAGAGATTATTCTTATTTTTATCAATAAAAATGGTAATGAACTGGTTAGACAGAAAATGTTTGTGACATCAGACCCACCCTCTCCCCGCAGGTGGAGGTGGTTTCCTGTAGTTCTCTCTGGTTTTGTCTGGACAAAACAAAACCAGGGCTCAACTTGCTCCTTTCAGAGGATTGATGACACGTGTTGACGTTATTTACTTTATAAAAAATAGATAAACACCAAGAGGAACTGATTTAACTTGTGTTTTGAAAAAAAAAAAAAAAAAAGAGACTTTCTTCACGTATAGTACTCAACGCAGCTGAGTTCAGCTCCAAGTCTCTTTTAGTTCTTCCTTTCTGGAACCTCATGTCTGCGCGGGACGTGGCCAGTGTCATTAATGACTCGTGAAGGGTCAGACGGACTCATCTTTACTGCCGTTTTGTAGAACTGAAAGTGGATGAGTCCAAGTGTCCTGGAGATGGGCCGACAGGTTTGGGGTTTTTAAATCAACAGTAAGGCGGGTGTCGCTCCGGTCCATCGTGGTGAAGACGTAGCTGAGCTGAAATACAAATCCTCGTTTTGCATCTACATTTCTGCCATCACGAGCTGGGAATCATAAGTTAAAGAGATCCTGGATACAAGTGGCTAAACTTAGGTTCCAAGGTAGGGTAGCTGGGTTCATCTATGTCTAAAGAAGTCAGCTGAGGTGATTCAAACATCTGATTAGGATGCTTCCACTTAAAAAAGACCACCAGGAATACCCAGAACCTTTCGGTGGTGTTATGCAGCCCTCTAGCCTCTAACAGCTTATGATCCGCTGAGTGTCGCTGGGTGTAATCACACCAGGAACGTCCTTTGGTCCACTTGTTTGGTCCGGACCAAAAGCGGACTTTATTTTTGGTGCAGTTTGCATTGTGCTTTTTTGCAAGCGGACTATAATTTATTAACAAAACCACGCGGGTGACAATCATTGCTCCCATTGGACAGAAATGACGGGGGGCGGGGCTGTTAATACAACTGACTAAAGGCTCCTGCATACTCCCTCCGAACTGCCGAAATTGTGGTGGATTGTCGCAGCTTCATGACGAAAAATGCGTCACTCGGTTCGCACTGCCGACAGGAACTCCCCTTCTCGACACAAGGCCCTGGCCGAACTGTTTCGCACTCAC
>JARVJO010000140.1:19708633-19726748 GCA_031762555.1 Cynodonichthys magdalenae
AAGTGTAAAGCGCTTTGGGGTCTGGAAGGACTTGATAAAGCGCTATATAAGTTCAGTCCATTTACCATTTACCATATTAACAATGGATCACAAACAATGTAGAACATTTAAATACCACATACACGTATTGGGTGATGCTGACACAAGAAAAAGTACAAATATCAGCCTAAAATTTTGGCTGGTCGACATATTGGTTGACCTCTAAACTGTATCCTGAGTTGCTGTTTTCCAAAACCGCATTATCTAATGTTGCAACGCTCCTACGAAAAGTTGTAAACAGCATGAAGCATTGTTGTGAAGACCTGCTGAAATGGGAGTGTCAGAAATGATAGGACGTTCTTAAAAGGACAGGGGCCAATTTCAAGAGTTAGATTTTCATAACAACAGAACTTGATTGTGGTAAAGAATACATAATACCCAATCTTTAACTAAAGAAATTGCATTTCCTGTAAAAATACTACTGTGAATGTAATACCAAAACAGTTAATGCAAGTTCAATTTGAAAAGCTGAAAGAAGCATAAAAAAGTTTAACTTAGCAGAAAAAAAGTAGAAAGGAGCAGAATTATAGCTGAATAGCAGAAAATAAATTGCATATAAAATGCTAAAGGTATAGCAGACACAAATTAAAATTAGCACCCAGATAGACAAATGTGTAAAAACTTTTAAACTTTTAAATTATTAGAAAAAAAACACACAAAAAAGTAAAAATTTGTTGTAAAATGGATAAAACTTCCAAAATTTACAGTAAATCAGCTAAAATGTAGCTGGAAATTCACAAGAAAGCATAAGGAGCACTGGTTTGCTAAACTAAGCTAAAAGCAACTGCTATAGAAACAAAACAGTGTATTTAGCTTAAAAAGGCGAACTTTGCCTAATAGCTGATGAATAGCTAAAATTCAGCAAATAGCTAATTATAGCAGAAAGCACTATAAAAACATAAATAGCTCAAAATAGCAGAAAGAAGCACAAAAAAGTAGAAAATTGCAGAAAAAAGCAGAATAAAAGCTGAAATAGCAGAAAGAAGCTAAAATTAGCATAAAAATAAGCTAAAGGTAGCAGTCACAAGTTAGAATTAGCACCCAGATGGTGAAGTGTTGAAAAAAAAAGGTAAAACAGCAAATATTTGCAGTCAAACAGCTAAAATGTAGCATAAAGAGCACAATTTAGCAGAAGTTAGCTGAAAGAAGCTGCAGTAGCAACAAAAATATGAAATTAGTTTTAAAAAGCTAACCTTAGCTGATAACAGCTGAACATTAGCTAAAATTGCAGCAAATAGCTGAATATAGCAGAAAGCAACTGGAAGAAGCATAAGCAGCTCAAATTAGCAGAAAAAAGCTCAAAAAATGTAGAAAATAGTTGAAGAATAGCAGAAAAAAGCTAAAATTAGCACAAGGAAGTTAAGATAAATCACTGCAATCCAGTGATTTCTGCAACACTCTTTGTGAGATTTGTGCACGTGTCCACAGGTAGTTTTTATAGTTTGTTGTCCTCCTCGGTCGTCTTCCATTAAGTCCACTTTGTCTCAAACATCACCTGATGGTGATCTCTCACTGATGACCTTGGAGTTCACCTCTAATCTCTGTGGAAGTTGTCCTTAGATTAACAAAATTCAAGGACTTTCAAGGACAGGTGTCTCTTGACTTTCCTTTTTCAAATTCACAAACTTTCAAGGATTTCTGTCCTCCTGTTGTTAAACTTCTAAAGAATCTGTGCAGCTGTGGAGCATCAAACTGATCGGAGATGGTCTCTTAGTCTTTAACCTTTAGCCTGAAGTCAATAACGTTTTCTAAGGTTTTCTTTTATCGATAAAATGTGTACAAGTAAATCAGGTGTCTACTGTTTCTAATTAGCAGGAAATACGTGTTGATTTTTCCTTCATTGAGTCGTCTAGAAAAAACTGAGTTGCACTGAAAACTTATTTCCTTCCACCCAAATGGGGCTAAGAGCCGAAAAATGATTGAAGAACTTAGTCAAGTTTAAAGTTCAAACCAGGTTAGTTTGGGTTTTAAAGTTTACATATCGTAAAATTTACAACAATTAAGATATCCACTTTGATCCACCCCAACCTTATTGTCCTGAAGGGTTGAAGACCTCATTAAAGAAAGCCTCACCTGACCTCCCATCACATCCATCACACCTGAATTGTTGGCTCAAACTGAATCCTAGCGGCATCATGTAAAATGTCAAGTTGATACTAGACAAGAAAAATGGCTTAAATCACGTTGATTAATATGATGAATCACCGAATCACCCTTCCCGAACACACCCACTAATCAGAACACCCTGAGCGGCTCTCGGCGGGAGGCGGGGCCTGACAGGATCAGGTCGGTGGTCCAGTCTGTTTTTTTTTTCCCCATCAGAGGAGGCAGGAGGACTGCAGGAGGGAGGGAAGCACTTCACCGTGCTCTCCGTGTTGTCTGTGGCAGGCGCAATAACGAACGAGAACGCTCTCAGAGAAAATTAGCTGCATTCTTGTCTGGGTGCAGAGAGATGCGTGCACACTGAGGAAGGTAAGCTTTCTCTTTTTCCTCCCTCCATCCAGCACCTCCATGTGTGGCTCACAATTTGTGTTTTGCAACAATGCTTTATTGTAATTATTTTAATCTAATGCAGGATGCTGTAATTTTTTATTTTTTTTTAAACGGCACCGAGACGCACGATGAGGGTAAAACAAAAGGTGTAAAACTTTAGTCAATTGTTGCAACCTTTTGGGTCATTAAATAATCAAAAATGAAACATTTTTTTAAAATAGATATATTATTTGGAGCATCTCCCCTCAACAGGTAGGTTGTCATCAAGCCAAATAAAACAGATGTGAAATGGGATAAACGGGTTAAAATATACCTAAAAAAAAATTAGTTTGATTTACAGGCTGGAATCCATCTGCAGTAAAAAAAAAAAAAAAGAGACTGAACCTTCAGGTGGATGAAAACTGCTGCTGCTGGAGGTTGATGCAACATAATCACCAATGTCATAAAGGTATTGAATTATGAACTTCAAGCAGTGACTCATCCCCGAGGAGAATAGGCAGCATTTTAGGAAATGGACTTCTTGTGCTGTAATTCATCCGGAGAGTGCTCTCCTCTCCAGACCCGACACACTCGGTTACGCGGGGCTCGTGGAAGCGGCGACACACGTGAGCTGACCTTCTCCGGCAGCAGGAGAGAGGCGCCGGGTTGCGTTTTCCCAATGCGATGTCGTGACCTGAAGGAAATAATCACTGAAAGTTACTCAAAGCTGGCAGGCTGAAGAAGTATTTGAAGTATCTCTGTAGAAATACTGATGTGATGTTCAGAACAGGAATGTGAGGATTGCTGCTTCCTTCTGATCTACTGGTTTTTAGTCACTTAATTGGGACATAGTAGGCAAAATCCACTTTTTTAGCTGTTAAATGCATTTTGTTGTGTACTTGGAGTCTCTAGAAGTGCAGAAAAAATTTTGAATTAAGTTTATCCATGAATTGGTAAGAATTAGCTGATACAGGGTCCCGATACGATATATCGCGATATATTGTGATAAATTGCGATACTGTAAGCCAGGCGATTTATTGCCATTTTTCTCCAAGAATTCTACTTTAAAAAAATTAACTCATGTTTTATATGATTATTCACGCTATTATTCATGCTAACGTTTGAGCTAGCATTAAACTCTCTGGCTTTTACAGAGTGGAGGAGCAAATGGCGTGCTGACTGCTGCCAACTAGTGGTCAGAGGGTAAATTACAACACAAGAATGAACCGCTGGCATACAGTTTATATCTTAATACTAAATTTTAAATGAATACAGTGCTTTAGAGAGTCGATACAGTGTTGGGAAATGAAATATCGCAATATTTCAATTTATAAATATTTTCTTACATCCTTTCTAGATATTACTTTCTGTTTGAGTCATATTTTTCATCAGTTTCTCTATTTTCTAGAACGTTTTCTAAATTATTACATCAAATTATTTGCATTGGAGCTGCCTAATATGGTCTGGACTTACCAAGTACATTGGTGGTCTTCATTCTCCTCTGGCTCTGTGTCAGACTCTGGCTCCAACATGTAAGGCTGGACGACAAGTCTTCCCTTGTTCACATCTTTTAATTAATTTTTAAATAAAATATTTCTGCACCCCTATATAATTGTAAAGCCCTCTATCAAACTAGAACAAACTGCTCTGTGAAGCACCTCAATTAGAATTAAAGAAATAGCTACAAAACGAGTTTATCTGAGACACACCTTGGAAAAGGGTCAGGGCTTGTGGAGTTACAATAAGGAGGAATTAAGACCAAAGCATTGAGTTTCCACTATGTATAGACCCCAACTGAAGGATTTAAATGTGAAAAATAAGGATTTAAAAGCCTGATATGTCTCCTTAAAAGTAACATTTCACTTCTTAGTTTTGTTGCAGGGTGTCTCCAACTGGCCTCAAGAGCACAAAGATGTATTTTTCCTAAATCTGGCCACGCCGCTAGTGTCACCAAAACAAGACTGAGACAGGACCAAGACTTTTAGGGGCTGAGACCAAGACCAGAACAAAAATAACTGAAACTAGTTTTTTAAAACATACAGTATTCTGTACATAGGTGGCTAACTTAATAGCTAATACTGTCTAAAATGTCTTTGTGTGAAGACCGGGTAAAGAATTTTGGCTCAGATGCGGATTGCTAACATTAGCTAGCTAGCTTTGCTAACATCACCTATACATAGCATACCATTCTTTGTGCTTCCTTTCTAATGCCCCTTTTCCACTAGTGCCTCTACAGCACGGTTCGACTTGGCTACCCATGGTTCCAGTAACAAGGATTCATAGAACCAACCCCTTTTTCGGAACCTACTTCGTTGTGGTTCCAAGTGTTAATGTGGCCTGAAAACACAACATCAGAATACTGGTTACTGATTTGTTAGGGGTTGGAGTCATACAAGACCTACTCACACAGCTACCTGATCTGCCACTTGCAATAAAAACGCTACCATTGTTCTGTTGCCTATCTTTTCGGGGTCATCTTCTAATGGTGGCTGGCAAAAGGCTTAATGGAACATAACCGCCAACAGCCAAGTGTTCAGCTAAGTTGAGGCGCTATAAGTGATGATAGACATTTGAAGTAGTTTTTACAGTCTCTGAAAGTGAAGCACTGCAGATTTACAAGTTTCTGTACATAAAATCCTGAATTTTGTTTTACTAATATATATATATATATATATATATATATATATATAGTATATATTTCTTACAAAATTGTTCTAACTCTCCAACAATCCCAGCTTGGTGAAATCCTTGCTTTGGTTCTCATTAATTGCGTTTTTCCCATCATGCTTTGCTGCACCTTCACCACGTAAAGATGGGTAGAATTTACCACATCTGCACACAGTAGGCAATAAAACTCAACTACATTCAGTTCATGTGCTGCTTTTGTAATGAACCTGCTGCCTCAAACAATAAACTACTACTTTGTGTAAATTCGACTACAGTCAGGCTACATTAGGTCGACTAATGTTCCCCATAGTTTTCTGTTTTATCAAATAAAAACTCCATTTATCAATTCAAGTCTACATTCTTTTCGGCCAACTCGCATCTTTATTGGTCCTGCTGCTTCAAGGACAGAACATCTCCCCATTACATCCACTAATGCAACAACATGAGCAGATGAGCCTCTGGATTACTCATGTAAATTGGAGAATTATACTGTTTGCTGATAGCTTTTAATCAAATCTTATCTGTAGAGGAACATGTGCAGCCTCGATCCCTGTAGGGTCTGGCTGGTCGGTGCAAAAGAATGCCATTAAGGTGCTCATTATATCTATTTTTTGCAGCCTAATAAATGTCCGTAGCAAAAAATATTAATCAAAAGCTTAAATTTCTGTTTAGGAAAAATCAAGTCCTTACATTGGAAAAGCAGGAAATATGTTTAGCAAAGAGAAAGTCTCAAATGATAAAATGAATCAGGACTGACATTTGAGATGATTGACTGTCCTAACGAGTGTATTAATATTTCTTTCCTGGAGCAAGAAAATATGAGACGGAAAGAAGTGGCAGATTGGAGCTGGAAAAGGTGGAAGGGCAACGACGAGTGGACCGGACTGAAAAGGTCATTTCACACATCGGACACCGCTTCATCATTTCATCCCTGTCACCTTGCTGCCCCCGTCTGTGGTAAAACATGTACGACTGAAACGAAGCAGAGCGACTTACAGACCGGCCACATCATTATGACCACCCGACCTGCAGTGCTGTGCACAAGTTTTGAAAAAACACTCTTTTTTTATCGGTTGCTTCAAAAGAGCCAGACTTTCGTGTATTTTTTTCCAAATTAATAAACAGTTCCTCAGGCTTCCTGAAGGTCACTCAAAGGTTTTCTTTGTACTTTGGCTGCTTGTATCTGACCCCAACAGCATACTGTGCAGTGTGGGCTTTAAAAAAATAAGAATAATATTAAAAAACAAAACAAAAGAAGTAGGGTTTTCAATAGGTAGCAGTAGTAGATAGTATGGAACAGTTCTACTGATTGAAGGAAACATCAACCTTCAGTTGATTATCTGCTGTATGTTAAGTTTTCAGCTAATAGCTGTCAAACTGTTATTTCTAATGTTTTTTATTTTACTCAGCTAAAGAAATGTGATTTGTTACAGGCTGCGGGTGACAAGAGCCTAAATGATCCCACATACTCGGACGTACTGTGTGCGGTCCGTGAGCAGCGCGGACTCCGCACATATTGTCCGCGCGTTTGAGACCTCATACTTGAGCATACTGACCGCCTGACAAATTCTTTAATTTCTCGCAATTTCATTCACGGCGTCAATGACGGGGACAAAGAGATCATTTGCATTTTAGCTTTAAAACAACAAAGAAAAGAACTTACCTAACCCAGGGTCTGAGCTATTTCCTTCCCCAAATTTGTTGCTCACTGAAAGTCTTTAGATTCCTTCATTGACGTATCAAAAAGTTTTACTAATCTCCTCCATGAGACGCTCTTCAAATTTTGACTACATTTCGTCCACAAATGATACCAATTCTCAACTTTATAAGCTAGGTGTCGCATTCAAAACAGTTAGACGTGAACTTGGCGGACCGTTTATTGTGCGACACCGCAGACGCAGACGTAAAAAATTGATCTCTGCGCGGACCAGTCCGGCGGACGGCTGCTTCGAGTCCGCATTGAGTCTGCATTGAGTCCGCCTCGACTCCGCGTGGACCTCCACGGAGCGAAGTATGCCCGAGTATGTGGGGGCCTTTAGGGTGTATTAACACCAGGAAAGTCCTTTGGTCCACTTCAAAAGCAGACTTTATTTTTGGTGCTGTTTGCATTCACATTGTGCTTTTTTGCAAGTGGACTAATATTTATAAACAAAGCTACGCAGGTGACATTCATTGCTCCCATTGGACAGAAATGACGGGTAAGGACAGATACAGATCCGGAAATAAAGATGGTGCTGTTAATACCACTGCAATACATTTAGATTTTCAAGAGCAGCTCATTTAACATTGGTTTCAAGATAATAAACTTCTAATTTTGGGACAGCATTGGCAAATGTGGGCCGCAACCCAAAGGAGACGAGATGCTCCGCTGTCCCGACCCACAACGGCTCATTTTTTGTAGCGCGGTGTTAGCGTTAGCAACATTGAAAGGCTGATTGTTACCATGTTGCTTTGCAAAAGGATGCATGTTTCCTGTAGTTGGTTTGATTCCAGGCCGGTCTGTATTCACACCTGAAGTTAACCAAACCAGAGTTGGTTTGGAAGTGGACCAGGACCACCTCAAAAATGGGTCTCAGTCCATTTGTTTGGTCCGCACCAGGGTTCACATGAGTGTATTCACACCTGCATAAAAGGTCTGGACCAACAAGGGAAACAAACTCTGGTCCATATAAAGTGTCAATACACCCTAAGGATCCAATTTAACCTGGTCCTTGTGCTGAGTCATCTGTTATTTGTCAACCCAGCGCTGGTCCATCCCTTGAGTTTAGAAGGTATTTTATCCTGTACAGTTCAAAAATGAAAACATTTCTCTGAAAATAATCAGGTACTGGACTGAAAATGAGATTAAAACTTTGAAATACTTTCATAAAGCCTGAAAAAATCTTGATCAAGGCCACTTTAAAATACGTTTTTATTTAAAGTTTGAATCCTAGGAAGCAAAAAACTAATGATAAAAAATAGAATTTTGCCGAGTATGCTTAATAATTTGGTTCATTTTGGCCACAAAACCAGATCTGACCAACAACAAAAAACAAGAAGAGATGTAGGAAACCTTTTTGGGTCCTTTGGGTCCTTTGGGTAATGGACTGCAGCTGTTATGAATTAAACCATCCCACAAGATTGGTATCGAGATTTTTTAAAAAGTACCGTCCATGATTTTCTTTTGTACTAACAACCGTACAATTATAATGAAAACGAAGATGCAAATTTAAAGACAAGCACCTCTTTAAGCTCCCTCTGTTGATTATTTCAGCACTACGACAGCCTGCCTTGATGGCTCAGAGGTGTAACAGCAACAAGTTGACTTCAACCTCTTACTTTGCCTCAATCCTTGCATAAATCAAATTTAAAACAGAAAGCGTCTGTAACCTCAGCATTACTCTACCTGTCATGATGTTATCGCTAAAAGTTATCAAAGATCAAGTTATTTTTCGAGCCTCGGGGTGACCTGAACACAGCCCATGAATATAAAATGGAGTGTGTGTCGCCTCAGCAACTCGATGACGAACGCGTCGTCTGGTTCTGACTTACAGCTTTGGCTTCTAACTCCAGGAACAAATAGTCTTTATAGCAAACCTCACAGCCTGAGGGCAAACAGGACGTTGCTGCCCAGTGTATAATACTGTGCTGCATCTTGTATATCATCTCCGTAATCTAACTTCACCTCTGGTCAGTGTTAATTTATGTCCCGTTTGACCCTTTTGGCAGCGGCGAACCGATGCTCAGACACTTGTGGACAGAGGAGAAAACTTGTTGCTGTAGCCGCACTTAAATCTTTTTTTTTTGTGGCTCTTCGCCGCTCAGAGAAATCTCATTCCAGCTAAACATGCTTCACAAACATCACCGAGACCCAACATATTTGTTCACAGCGTGCAGCATTTTTGTTTCCCCCCCGGGCCACCGATGCTGAAAACCCACCATTAAGTGTTTATGCGTGTGTGTTTGGTTCCGGCTCGCAGTGGGACTTTTATCTCGCTCACTGACATCTCAAACACTCAGAGAGAGAGAGAGGTAGTGAGCGGGACTATCAGCGCCTCTCTGGGGGTTATATAGTGTCGTCCTCACGCTTCAGTTCTTAGCCTGTCATCTGATGAATGAGTTAAAACCCAGAAACACACACGAGACCTTCAAGGAAGCCATCGCATGCGCTGGAAGACTTAAAAACATAATTATTTGTGCTTTCATTTATCTCCTCGCAGCACGGTTGGCTAGATTTCTCATAATGCCACAAATTATTTTCTTTCGGCCCCCTGAGAAAATCGTTACTTCTACTCTGTCGTCTCCTCCTGACATCTTAATGTTTCTCATCTCCGCCCTCCTTACAGAACATCAGTCTGAACAGATAAAAAAGGGTAAACTAACGTCAGACTTTAATAAAAAGTTGTTTCAAGGTTGTCAGCTTGCACAAAGGTTTTAGTGACAGAGAACAAAAAAGAAAATGAGAGTGCTCCACAGTTTGTGAGAAGAAAAGGAGATGAGGCGGGTAGAGTACCCAAAAATTGTACTCAAGAAAGAGTAGCACTACTTTTACTCAAGTTAAAGTAGAAAAATAGTCATCTGGTGAATTTATTGTGAAAACTAGCTTGTTGTTCATTCAGTTACTCAGAGGGTAGAGTATCCAGAAATTCCACTCAAGTAAGAATAGCAATACTTCATAATAAAATTATTCAAGTAAGTGCAAAAAGTACAGCGTAGTAAAAGTACAATTTTTCCAAAAAAGTTACTCATGTAAATGCAACTAGTTACTACCCACCTCTGGATGTGAATCAGGTTCAGATTCATTATTACTTTCAAAAGATCCCAAAATTGGGATTTCTTAGAAAAAAACAAACCAGATCCTTCAATTTTGAACAAAATGAGGTGGAGATGCATCTATCTTTATGTTGCTACAGGTGGTGCAAAAGCAGCGTACTTTTTAATTTTTAAAAAATAAATAAAGAAGCGTGGATTATTTGTTCATGTCTGTCTGGATTAATTAAAACTTTTTGGGGGGGGGGGGAGTATTATGTGTTTTCCAGGCCCATACTGTAGTTGTTACCTTCAGTTGTTATGAAACAGCTGTATATTGTACATCAAAAATAAATGTGACTTTGCATCATAGTTTATCTAAATCCCTTAAAGAATATCCTACCATTTCTGACACTCCCACTTCAGCACATCTTCACAACAATGCTTCATGCTGTTTACAAACTTTCTTAGGAGTGTTGCAACATTACATTATATCGGTTTTGGAAAATAGCAACTCAGGATTAAGTTTAGAGGTCGACTGATACATCAGCTGGCTGATACTTTTGGCCAATATTTGCATACATGTTGTACAGATTTTCTTTGAAGTTTTAGTTTAAACCCACCACCACCCGCGTGTGTGATTAAAACTGACTTTTTGTGAAAATTACAAATTTTTCAGGCTCATTACACAGGTAAACGTCCGAAGGGGTTGACATGTATGTATTTGTGTTTATTTCTTGTTTGATACGTGCATGCGTTCGCTGATACAATAAAAACAATTTTAACTTTGTAGTTACATATTTAAATGTTCTACATTGTTTTGCTATCCACTGTTCCACTGTTAATAAGTTTTGTTTGTTATGTTAAAAAAAGTTTCTTTTTTGTTTAAATTGAGACGTGTGGAACATTTGTTATGTTGTGTCATTTTTATCATGTAAATGGAGGAAGAAAAAGCAACATTGGCTTCAAGAATCAGCCCAAACAAATTGGCAGGTCATATCAGGGATCGGTTAGACTGATGTGAAAATAATTGGTATCGGCCTTAAAAAAAATTAAAGCGCCCGCTCCATCAGAACTGATGAAATCGGCTCTCATTGTTGCAGTTGCATGATGAAAATTGTGTCACTTTGTGGGGGAGGGGTGTTCCGTGGGGGTTAAAGACTGAAATACAGGGAGGAGCTTTGTGTAAATAGGCGGAGCTTTGTTCCAGCAAGCGTTTAGGCAGCTCCATGTGGCTACCACAGGAGATTCAAGAATTTCTTAAACATGAATAAATGAGTCAAAGCAACACTCTGGGTAGGTTTAATGAGGAATGACATTAAAACATGAACTCAATTTTGCATAACACCCCCACCCCCTTTAAATCTGAATAATATTGAGGTATTTTATGGGTGTCAGCTAGCAGAGGCCACACTGTTAGTGGATGAAAAGGAAATTGTGAGTGCTCCATATTTCACCCCTTTGTTTACTCTGCAGCATCGCTAATGAAGTGAGAAGATCGCTGAGTGATATTTTTACCTTTTAATCAGAGACGTATGTAAAATGTTCTGTCATTTTGTTTCTGTAATTTTCTTGTTTCTTTCCTGACGAGAGGAAAAACGTAATTAAGGAGTTGAGAGCCTGCTTTATGAAAAGCTGCCGTTGCGGATCTGTTGTTAAATATACTTTCTTTGTTATCTTGTTTTGCAGATTTATCGCTGCGAGACCTTTCAGGGTGAATAAAGATGACATCTTGGATCTGTCAATGATTAAATCGTGTTTTTTCATTAGGTATTTCAGACTCACTATGACTAATTGCTGCTGTGTCACGCTGTCAAAACATGACATTCAGCCAAGGAATCCGGACAACATGATCTATGGATTGTTGACCAAGGCTGCTGCATTTGTAAAATGAAATGGAAAAGCAGTTTATTCAGCTGGGAAAGGTTTTCTTCTCTGCTCCGGATGGGGCAGACAACAGGGGGAGTTGTAGGTCTTTATGAATAGTCTCACCCAGGAGTTTACAATGGTTCCAGCTGAGAACATCAGCGTGTTGTCTTCAGCAGATTTCTGCCCAAACTGCAGCTCCTCCACACAACCAGAGGTCGATGTCACCAAGGCGGTGGTTTTAGGGATCGTGCTGGTGGTATTCGTCGTGTTCGGAGTCCTCGGCAACATCCTGGTCATCCTGTCTGTGGTGTTCCATCACCAGTGGCGCTCCGTGACGCATTACTTCATCGCCAACTTGGCCGCCGCGGACCTGCTGCTTAGCTTCGCCGTCCTGCCCTTCTCCGCCACCTCTGAAGCTCTGGGCAAGTGGGTGTTTGGGCGCGCCTTCTGCGGCGTCTGGGCCGCCCTGGACGTCCTCTGCTGCACCGCCTCCATCCTCAGCCTGTGCGTGATTTCCATCGACCGCTACTTGGCTGTCAGCTACCCTCTGAGGTATCCGGCCATAGCGACCGGACGGCGAGGCCTGACTGCCGTGGCGGCTCTCTGGGGAGTCTCAGCAGCTATATCCGTGGGCCCTTTGTTTGGATGGAAGGAGCCCGACCCGGAAGATGAGACGGTGTGTCGGATCACAGAAGAGCCGGGCTATGCTTTGTTTTCAGCTTTGGGGTCGTTCTACATCCCCCTGGTCATCATCCTGGCCATGTACTGCCGCGTCTACACCGTGGTGAGGAAGGAGACCAAAACCCTGAGGGAGAGCAGCAAAGGCGAGGAAGTGGAGATGGAGGGGGTGATGCTGAGGATACACAGAGGGAATTCTGCTCAGGCAGAAAAACACGAGGGCGAGGAGACCACCATGAACAAACGGCCCTCCTTCCACCTGCCAAAGATGCTGAAGTTCTCCGGAGAGGAAAAAGCAGCCAAGACTCTGGGCATCGTGGTTGGGTGCTTTGTTTTGTGCTGGCTCCCTTTTTTTCTGGTTTTACCCATCGGTAGGTACCTCCGGATACTTCTGCACCAAAACCTGACTTTGTCTACTTTTCAGTTTAGTTTAGAAGGAGCTGCTTCCAAATGCACAAAACACCATCAACCCCTGGATTGGAAGAGAATCATTCAGAATATTTTTGTAATAAACGCTACTGAATATCATCAAGTTATTTTAAACCCAAAGAGTTTAAGCAAAACCAATTCAAGATGGCTGCCTCAGCTAACGAACACAAGCAAACACCAAAATGAACTAGCGGTAACATTTATATCCTCCGCACGTACACAAAGCACCAATGCACCAAAACTCACCAGAACAGATTTATTGTTTTAGGTGGGGGTCAGGTGTGGGTGGGCACCTTGGTGGGCCCGATGAATAGCCCTCCAGCAGAGCTAAACAACAAAACAATTTGAAGCTCCTATGTTGAATAGTTTTTGAATTATGAGCATTTTTGTATGTCCAGACACCCTGTATTTAGATGGATCCCCCTCCTCAAATATGGGGTCTATCATAAAACCGTTGGCTGGTGCAGTGTAGGTCGGACACATCTACATTCCTGCTATATTTCATGTAGATCGGTGCAGCCGTTGGCGAGGGGGGGGGGGGTCATAATAATTTTTTTAAATTCTGTTCAAATCTGGTGAGGTTGTAGCTTATTATTAGTTTTATTCATTTACTTTCTTTCTCCCTCAGGTTTCCTAACTTGTTTTGTTGCTTGCGGCACGTTTCATTTGATGCTCCAGGAATCTAAGCGTCGTACTTCAAGTTTCAAAGAATATTTCTAAACAGAAGCGTTCTAATGAGCAGCGTGGAGAACATTAAACCCAATGTTTTACCCTTCCTGAATACTGTGAACTCCAACATCACTGTGAAGTTTGTTTACCTGAGCAGGAGACTCGAAAAGACCCAACCAGAAAGTGTAATTAAGCTCTGCAATCCGAGCCAGTCAAAGGTTAAGTGTGGCTGCCAAGAAAACAGTTTATTATCGCCAATGATTTATGCAGAAGTCAAACTCAGATGTCTGCACTGCTGTGCAATCTTTTTGCCCCTAACAGAAAAATGTAAAGAACAAATCTGCAAAAACTCTCAAATGCCACACTTAAAATATTAATATGTCAGAATTTAGATATGGTGAGGAGCTCCTCTATGGTGCGGTATTAGGGCCAAAATTAGGACTATCACACAACCAGTGGTTGCTACATCCCTGTAGAGCTCTCCAGTGCTAACCCAAACGAGTAGTCTCCTTCTCAATTGCCAGTGCCGGTCTCTCAGTTACTGGGGCCAGCTGCTCAGTTAGCAGTGCTAGCCTATCATTAATTAGATCAGTAGCTGGTTTAGGAATAGATGTAGCCTCCTGCTACAAGGATGTAGCAACCGTTAGTTGCGCAATAGTCTTCATTTTGGCCCTCATACTGCACAATACTCCTCCGAATCAAAAGAAGTCAGTTGAAGTGGTTGGGGTCATTTCATCAGGATGCATCTTACTCACCTCCCTTTAGAGATTTTTCAGACAGACCCAGAACGCACTGGAGGGATTATATATTGGCCTGGGAACACTTTGGGGTTCCCAAAAGAGGACCTGGAGAGCATCATAGAGGAGAGGGAGGTCTGGATATCTGTCCTGGACCTCTTGTCTTTGCAACACAACTATGGATACATGGTAGAAGTTGTAAATGTGGATTAGAAAATCTTGTGTGCAGCAGCCTTCACATGCAAATAAAAAAAGAACCCCCTAGAATCTGCAATAAATAACTGAACGCACACATGAAGAGAAACATTTGTGCAGGCATGTAATAAGTTTTTTTCACTAAGGCTGCTTTCACTGAGGCCTGAATCGTTGCACAAGGCTGGTAATTAAATGTTCTGCTTTGCGAACGTCCAGCCGGACTTTCCTCCTTGACACATCTGACTCACAGTGTCTCTGCAAGGACATGAAAATTTCAATTACAAGCAACCAAATAGAACAAACAAAACCGCAGAATGGGCCTCCACTGTGGAATGAGCCAAACCATTGCTCCCTCGTATGAAAGCTATTATAGATAACAAGCATGAAGCTTAATGGACTGTAATGCCAGGAGGCATCCCGAGTCACCACAGACTCCCAAGGCAGACAGTCAGAGAAGGGATAGCTGTGCATTTCAATTGAGGCAGACCTTCACGGCTCACAGCTCAATCATACACGAGGAGATGATAGGTCAAGATTTTTAAACCAACGGCTTTTGAAAGACCTAAGAATTTTTGTTTTACGACTAAAACTCTTCGTCTGTTTTTTTGCTAAAGCACTTGTTGACAACCAACCTGTTGCACAGCAACAATTCTCCAGAGCTTTTACTAAGCTCATAAAACAAGATAACTTTATATAAGAAGCAGATAAAGCTGCTGGGAGCTATTGCTCTTAAAAGAAAGAGTGTCCACCTTAAATATTGGTTATATTTTTGGCTGTACCACCCTGAACATGCCATCTCAAAAGTTAAGTAGGGTTGGGGCCTGGTTAGTACTTGGATGGGAAACCAGGTGTCGTAAAACCAATGTAGGAGTTGCACCCACACTGGAACAATAGTAATAAAAAAAACCTTTGACCATAACAGGTCATAGGTTGCCTTCTATGAAGGATGACAAGTAGTAAGTATCATTATTTTTGCTCATAAAAGATAATCTGCTTGATGTAAAATAACTTCACTGATTCTCTTTACACCACAAAACAGAAAAAAGAACACCCAATGTTGCCTTATTTAGAGATACACTTACCCTGTTTGAATTTTTGAGTTTTCACCTTTTAAAAAATGTCAATAAACCGTGGCAGCCATCTTGAATTGGGATGTATCCGAAAGCAAACCAGTTGTAAACGTCCATGCAGTGATTACTTTGAGTCTGTATAGATACTTTACTAACAGGCACAGGCAGTAACATGATCACACACCTTTTAAAGGGGACATATCATGAAAAATCCACTTTTTTAGCTCTTAAATGCATTTTTTTGTGTACTTGGAGTCTATTGAAGTGCAGAAAATTTTTATTTAGTTTCTCCCGGTGCTGCATAGATATCTTTATATTCTGTTTGAGTCATATTTTTCATTAGTTTCTCTATTTTTTATGACATTTTCTGAACGATTACGTCAAATTACTTGCCACAAAAACAGACTTTGGTGGCCTTGAAGTCTTCTGTTGTTGACATCTTTTAAATTATTTGTAAATAAAGTTTCTTTGCCATTATATAGTCGTGAACCCCTCTATCAAGCTGGAATGGACCACTCGGTGAAGCACCTCACTTGGATTTAAAGAGGCGGCCTCAAAACGGGTTGATCTGAGACATGCCTCAGAAAAGAGGAGGGGCTTGTGGAGTTACAATAAGGAGGAATTCAGACCAAAGCACTGCAGTTCCAATTTATTTAAGTGAATGATTTAAATGTGAAAATTAAGGATTTAAAACCATGATATGTCTGCTTAAATGCAGATAAAAAAAGTATTTGTGAAAATGTAATCTTAGTTAAATGTTTAACTAATTATTTCACTTTTCTAGTTAATTTCTGTCTATTTCCATGTTCAGGGTCTATTTTTCCGTCCTACAAACCGTCTGAAACCATCTTCAAGATAACCTTCTGGCTGGGTTACCTCAACAGCTGCATCAACCCAATTATCTACCCGTGCTTCAGTCAGGAGTTCAAAAAGGCCTTTCACAACATGCTGCGAGGGCGCGGCCTGAGAACCGGGACTCCCGCCGCTAAACAAGGACCCGTCAGCTCCCACTCCTGCAGTCTGGGCCCAGCATCCAGCGCACCCGTTACCACCATCAGGAACCAGCCCGCGGCGTCTCCGTGGGCTTGCTGCGGGATGCTGTCGACCTCGCCGTCGTGTGCCGGCGATAAAAAACGAGCTCAGAGGAAGAGTCTGCTAAAAGCCTGGTGTCTTTCAGCAAGGCGGACCTCAGGACCGCAGACCCCCTCAACGAACGGGTCAGCCAAGGTCTTGCAACTTTCTCTTGGCATTTCAGGAGAGGCTGTTTAATTGGCTTCTTGAGAATTCTGGGCATCCAGGCCTCTTTTTTTTTTTCCAGTCTTCTCAGTGGCACAATTATGAACAACTCCTTGGTAAGCAAATTCCTGAAATGCTCAAACTGGAAATATGCCTGCTCAGACAGAAACTTTTGGACTTGTGTTTTTGGTTTAAGACAAGTGTATGAACACGAGGAGAGAAAGCACATCAACAGAGCTTGACAAGGAGGAAAAAAATCAAATGATTCAATTCAAAAATACTTTATTGATCCCAGAGGGAAATTAAATTCATTCTAAATGAAACTGTAGGAGAACCCCGGAGACATGATTTCATTAACATTTGAGGTATTTCTGCAGTTTGGACCAAAACCCTTTGGGGCAGGATATTAAAACACTGTGGGGATAATTAGTATTCACTAGAAGCTCCAAGAAACCATGTGTGGGAGTGTGTGTGCATTGTGTGTGTGTGAAACATGCAAGATTTATGTTATTGAAAGGAAATGTCAAAAACTGATTATTTTATTGAAGCTGGAAAAGCTCTGTTGCTTGTTTTAAAGACTTTAACAAATCTTTTTGTGTTTACATCATCTGTGATGTCAAATAAACAAAGTGCTGATGATGGGATGTTTGCAGCTCAAGCTTTCCTGCCTATGAGGGGCTACACCGAGGGGTTCTTCCCTATGGTTTTTGATTATTAAAAACAAAACAGTCAAGAAACATCTATATTACTGATGCATGAACACATTTTAAACACCAGCTGTTTGACGTGATTCCTCATCTGTAACTCTCTCATAAATCAGTTCTTATTTCCAGGACACCCAGGATCCCTGAGTCACTTCATTACTGGAAACCCACAAACAATGGCACTATCAGATTTCAGGAACAAATTGCTCCGTAAGCGTGCAGCAGATTTAACTCTGAAGCAGGAAAAGTAGCGGTGGTTAAGACCATAAACAGATCCAGGCTCAGATAAATCAAGTCTTTCTTCATCAGTTTTAGCACAAACATGGTCCATATTTAGCATTGAGAAAATCAATAATCAAACTACAGTAGTTAAGATATTTTTAAAAACTCATCATTTTGCAAATAAATAATAACATTAACTTTGCATATAGGGAAAACAAACGCCAAGAATATGTTGCAGGTTTGCTGTTTTGGACAAAGTAGTTCACTACAGATGTATGAACCCAAGATTCCTGTATTTATTTTTATTTATTTACCGTTATTTTACCAGGCAAGTCCCGTTGAGATCTCAGATCTCTTTTTCAAGGCAGGCCTGGGCCTGAAGGCAACCTATTGTACATGT
>JARVJO010000140.1:19736257-19757031 GCA_031762555.1 Cynodonichthys magdalenae
CTGGAGCGGTTCGCAGCCGAGTGTGAAGCGGCCGGGATGAGGATCAGTGCCTCCAAATCCAAGACCATGGTCTTGAGTCGAAAAAGGGTAGGGTGCTCTCTCTGGGTCGGGGAGGAGGTCCTGCCCCAAGTGGAGGAGTTTAAGTATCTCGGGGTCTTGTTCACGAATGAGGGAAGAATGGAGATTGATAGGCGAATCGGTGCTGCATCTGCAGGGATTGGGGTGCTGTACCGATCTGTCTACGTTCCTACCCTCATCTATGGTCACGAGCTTTGGGTAGTGACCAAATAAACAAGATAGCAGATACAAGCGGCCGAAATGAGTTTCCCAGCTGGCCTGGGAGCGCCTTGGGATTCCCCCAGACAAACTGGCCCAAGTGGCTGGGGAGAAGGAAGTCTGGGTCTCTCTGCTTAGGCTGCTGCCCCCATGACCCGACCCTGGATAAGAGGAAGAAGATGGATGGATGGATGGATGGATGGATGGATGGATGGATGGATGGATGGATGGATGGATGTTGAGCTTTAAATCACATTTGACACTTAAACACTAGGTCATGAATCTTTCTAAAAAATTCAAACAAAAATTGAGTCAAACATTTCTGAGACTGACACCGTGCCTTTAATGTTGCTCAATGTTCTTTATGGTATAGAGATTAATGGATGGAGTCTATAAAAAATAAAAAAATACCACCACTAGAGGTCATTGTGGTGAACTACACTCTGATTCCTCTGTGTTAAATTGTTCCCAAAACACTTTACAAAAACAAAGAGTTTGTTTAAAATCTTTATTAAGTTTTCTGTTCTGTTTGGAAATATAACAAACTAGGTGCCTTTTTAATGCCTGAAAGAGTCACCCCCCCCAAAAAAAAAAACTGTTCAGATTAGCTGAAAATGAGTACAAAGCAGCTAAAGTCCAACGAAAAATCTTTAAAAGACTCAGGACATCTGGAGAACTATTGATCAAGACCACTTTAAAAGATTACAAGAACAGCTGATGTTCACAGAGCTGAAACTTCAAAACTAACTCACTCACAGATTCTGCGAGCTTCAGATTAGGCCTTTAGCAATGAAAGGTATTTGTTCACAGCATGGGTGAATTTTCTTTCCACACCAAGCAGCTGCTGTGGCAACATGAATTTCCAACATGAGAAGGAAAACAGGAAGATTAAACAAGACAACGCTGCCACCTGGTGTCAAACATTTAAAGCATTCCTACAATTATAAACCTTATTTTGTCACAAGTCTGCTGAGACAGGCTTGAGTTAAATTAGATTTAATGTAAGATAATCAGTCCAAACTTGTTTTATTACAGGCTCTTTGTGTCTGCTTGTAGGTCATATGGGAAACAAACTACTCTATGAGCTGACACAGCTACATCATGTCCACATTATTAAAAAGACTCGTGGGAATGTCCAACAAAAACAGAACCCATATAATTTAAATTCCACTACGTGGAAACCAAAGAGATCCAAAAACTACCAAAACACTGCAGACATCAACACGGTTTGACAAGCAGAAACCTCAAAGAACCAAAAATTATAAAGTCAATACCAGTTCAAAAATAAATCAATAAAACCAAAGTGAAAGCTGGACTCTAAAGAAAAAAAAGAACAAAATTAATTTACCTATTTTTCAGCAGATAGAGCATAATGTGTAGGAAAAAGCTAAATTAAAAACTGATGCTAACATTACAAAGTGAATCAAAGCACTAGATAAGAGTTAAAAGTTGCAAATTCCTTAAAAGTATCATAACATTTAAGTCAAGTAGTACTACCAGCTAAAAGCATAAAATGGCTATCTAGAAGCTAAAACTAAAATAAGATGAAGATTAAAATAATCAAGTAGCAGAAAGCTTGCTAAAAGGTAAAGTCAAATATTGGCTGAAATCTAAAAGTAACAAAATGGTTGCTAAAAGCTAAATGTTGTAAAAGGCTGTCTGAATGCAAAAAAAACAGGTTAAAAAGCAAAAGTAGCAGAAGACTTGCTAAAAGTTAAAAGTGGCAAATGCTGACATAAAGCTAAATGTAACAAAAGACTGGCTAAAAGCTAAGAGTACAATAATTTTGCTAAAGCAAAAAGCAGCACAAGGCCTGCTAAAAGTTAAACAAAATGTTGGCTAAAAGCTACAAGTTGCAAAATTGCTAGGCCTAAACTAAAAGTAACAAAATGCTGACTTAAAGTTAAAAGTAGCAGCGTAATGGCTAAGGGCTAAATGTAGCAAAATGCTGGCTAAAAGCAAAACATTAGTAAGTAAAAGTTAAATGTAGCAAAATACAACAAGCAGATTACGTGGAAGTAGATTTAAAAGAGAACAATGTTTTCAACATAGCATACTGGGTAAGTTTTCTAAACAAAAGCTGGATTAAAAAGACCAATTTGTTAAACTACAGCTACTTACGGAAGCCAAGAGCCGTTTTCTGCATGATAATGACATATGTAATTATACGCAGAAAACGGCCGCTCTTGGCTTCCGTAGAAACTAATGAAACGAGGTAAAAAATAAAAACAACTTGATTTGCTGCTGGCTAGCTGGCGCTAACTTCTATTAACATCTTCTAGTCATAACCAACTAATGTTTTTATAGGAAACCAAATTGTCTGGTGCAGAAGTTGTTGATAAATCCAACCTGGTTAAATGTATTCCTATAAGTTGTTTCAACCATCTTACCTTTTATTACATCTTTAGGCAGTCAGAGTCAGTTAAACTTCGGGTCCAAAATGGCGGACTGACTGTGACGAACGAACCAATTACAGAATTATCATAACTCAGGAGTTTTTAGTGTGTGTAACTAAAATCACCAAACAGTGTGAATGTCCTTTTTTTAATCGTTTATTTTATCACTTGAAGTCCTTGGTTTTTTTACATCACCATTCATGAAATCTTACACAGTTTTTAATTTTTTTCATAGCAAGCAAGCATCCCAGAAACCCCACAGCCACCGAGACAAACACCATCGCACAGTTTCACTTTCACAAAAGGGAAAAAGCTCACAGAGAGGGGGTGGAGGGGGGTGTGTGGGGGGGGGGGGGATAAGGTGTTCAACATCATCAACAACCTCAGAACAGAAGGAAGAACCTGTCAGTCTGCAGCGTGTTGTGTACATACATGTCACTCTTATATTGTTAGCATAATATGGTGTAGAAAAAGCATCCAAGCCGACAAGAGCATCAAGGGAGGGAAGTGTGTGTCGACCGGAGAGGCATGGGACAAAGAGCTGACGGCTCCATTTTAAAGCCTAGAAGTATTTATTTTGATGTTTTATTTGTGTTTCTAGCATCACCTGGAGAGTGAGTTTTCTGCTCAAATCCAATTTCTGAGGATTGTGTAGCTTTGCTGTAACAGAATAATAAAATAAAAAAAATTAAATAAACACAGAGGGATTTTAGTCATAGCTTAAGAGTCAAGACCAGTTGCTAATGGCAACTTCCCATCTAACGAGCGTTGCCATGACAAACAGGGGGGAAAAAGCAAAAGCGGCGGCAAGAGTGGTTCGTTGCCTAGGCAACAGCCAGAAACAACCAAAGAAGCAAGAAAAAAAAGGAAGAAAAAGAAGAGCGAGTCGGTGCCAAACTGCGTTAGAGACGGTGGACCTCAAGCCTCTTTTTCCCTCCCAGCTAATCCAACGCGGGTAGGGGAGCAGACTCAGTTAGCCGGGACTCGAAGATCCCGAGAATTGTTTTAAAACACAAATTAACTTATTTTTTTTGTTTTTGAGAGTGTTTTACTTCTCACCCTTCATCTGTTCTAACTGAAAAGTAGGAAGTTCCGAGCTTTAAAACCGACTCTCCCCTCCCTCCTGAGGGTCATTAGGGTATTTGTTTTGGTTAATTTAAGGAGCTTTTTCTCAGCGCATTTATTTTTAAATGTAAGCATTGGTAAACATATGTTTGGTGATACGTGTTTTATGAATGAACGTTTACATGACGGGGAATTCAGTTAAACACTTTCCTGAATGAGATGAGATGTCAGGAGGGAGTGCGATTTGGGTGCAGTTTTAAGGCTTACAGCTCCAAACTTTAAGTTTGACTCGATTAAGCTCCTTGGATGAAAAGTGAAAAAGCTTCAAAAAACAGAAAAAGACAAATTTTAACATAAAAAATGTCTTTAAAACAATTAAACTGATGCTAACTTGGATTAAAAAAATAGCAGCTGAAACATGAACTTTGTGCTACATTCTCCTCATTTTGGATTATTTAAATACATAAAAACATTTGTAACACTGACAGATTTTATCTGTGGGCATAAATGTGAACAATTTTAAGGGTCAAATGCACAAAAAGTTGCTAAAATGATAAAGAACTGGCTCTAGGTTTGAGTCTTGGAGGGAAAAATTTAACTTAAAACCCTGAAAGTCTCTTTAACAGAAGCTGAATTGTGTTAAAAGCAATGAAAACTCTTTTTTTTTTAACTATAAACCAGTCTGCTGTCCCATCCCTCACACATCAACACCACACAAGTTAAATACTAAGATTAGATCAGGTCTACTTTCAAGCAGAAATCATAGTGCTCAGCCTTCAGGCACCTATATAGTTACAGAATAACACTAAAAAGCAGTTCGACAACAAGGTAAAAACTCTAAAACATAAAGTACATTTCAAGATATCAAGCTTTTTTTTCAGCTTTACTGAGGCTCTATCTCCTGATGAGGCCCTGTGAAAGCACAAAAATCTGGCACCTTTGAATCGGTTTATCCTGGCTATTTTACATCTTTTTTTATCTTACATCCTTCAGTTACCTCCGAAAGAACAACAAAAATAAAAATAAACCAAAAAAGAAAATAAAATCAGACTATCGATACAACTTCTGTGGGTTCAGGCACATAAAGAGTAGGAAGGAGAGGGTTCCCGACAGGAACATAGCAGTCATGTTGTGTTTGCGAACGGACGGAAATCGGACGCTTCTGCAGCTGTCAGTCAAGAAATTTGGGCCTTTTTGATTCAGGAATGCAAGCGAAACAAAAAAAAAAACAGCTGAGTGGTGAATGGCACCTTCCCTGCACTGAAAGAACAAGAACGGATATTAAGGCAAGGAAAGGCTCAGTTTGACCGCTTAGTCAGCAAACATGACTCTCAAGCACAAATTCTGCTACTTATTTATGAGCTAAAACTGAAAAAACGAAGCTGCCAAAGCTCCCGCTGTTTCCTAAAGTTCTTCACCTGACTCAGGACTTTCCCACCTTAAGAGCTCAAATCATAAAAATGAGGGTTTGAAATATTTCAACTCTTAAGGCAGCAGGAACTTATCAAATACTGAATAGAAATGCAGTGGAAATCGACCTGACTGCTAAATTATACGACAATTTTAATTATTAAAAAAGTTTGCATTTAGCTTTTTTAAAACAAAAGAATAAGAAAAAAATCACATAATTTGTACCCAAAAAAATACATTAAAAAATTCTTCATAAACACCATCTTATTTTCCTAAAAAGACAGCTCAGATTTTTTTTAAGTGGGGTTATATAGAGAGGTTATGAACCGTTAGTATCTTACCTGTTTTAGATAACTCTCTGAACAACCTCTTTTTTGGAGAAATAGTTTATTCTGACCCAACTGGACACTAAATCTAAAATAAACTCAGTTTCTTCATATAAAAAGCTGTTTACAGCAGGTAATTGTAATAATTGTTTATAACTTTTCCAGAGAACCCTACTTCAAAACATTTGAACTAACCCTTTAGCTGTGTTAATAATTTTAGACTTGCCTGAACCCTCAATAAAAACATCAAAAAACAAATAAAACAAGTCCGATAAAACAAAAAAATATTGAATTAAAAGTGCACAAAAAGCAGTGTTATGTTTCTCTTTTTTTCCCATCATGAGGCAGAACTTATTGTTTGTTTGTTTTGTTTCTAGGTGTGTCCAATAGGAGTCGGGTTTGGAGGAAGAGGAAAATATGAGGGAAAAACTGCGAAGGAGGAAGTGTTCGACCAAAAGCTGGAGCCTGAAAAGGCTTTGATTCGCCCCGGATGTTGTGGCGTTTCCAGTCGACATGCTCAGCTGCTGAACGCCATCCTTTGATTCGCGCGTTTCCTCCTCAGCAGGTTGGAGGGTGGGGGGGGCGGAGCTCTAACCCAGGCTGGTGATGTTGGCCCGGCCGCCCGGAGGAGCCACGATGCGCTGGGTGTTCCTGCGGGGAATGTTATCGTCGATCTGAGCACCTGTGTGAGCGAAAAGAAGAGTTCAGCAACGGAACAGAAAAACAGGCAACGTAACAGTTTTTAACTTTGAGTTTCAGGGTGAGACTCACCGGACAGGCTGAAACCAGACTGGTGCAGGTTGCGGACAGGCTGGTTTGGTTGTTTGGCAGGTGAGGTTTTGGCGGAGGAGGCGGGAGTCATGGCTTTAGGAGTGACGGACACCTCGCAGACCGGCCCATCGTACAGTCCCCGGGGTACGCCCCTCAGCTCGGCCAGCTGCATTGTGGGAAATGAGGCGCAGCAGGTTATAATTATTAATCTGAAGTTTTACTAAATGACTAAATGATAACCAAGTTGTTCCTCGGTGTGAGAAAGTGTGAATGATAGATGGATGAATAAATACAGTCAGGCTCCAACACACTAATCACCACACGTCTCATCAGTGAAGGTAAAACTCTACCCTGCTGCGAGCTTTTATCCTCTTGTAGACGTAATCCGGGAAAGGTTTTCGAGCCACAAAACGTCCCGAGCCCTCAGTGGCATGGAGGGTCCCCTCCTCTAAAACAATCTTCCCCTGGCTGATAACCACGAGGGGCCCTCCACGGACCTCCAGACCCTCAAAGATGTTGTACTCCACAGTCTGCAGAGAAGAGATGTAGTGATGTCAACATGAGACAGATCACTTTCCCACAATGACTCCTGTTTCTAAAAACTGATCTATAGTCTCTGCTTTAGGATGTAGACTTCCTGTTTGATGTTTTTTTGCTTCTGTGATGTTTTATTACAGCTGCTTCTCCCTCCTAAGACCAGAATCAACACACTGACAGTAGAACCATAAAAAGTCAGAACAGAAGTAGCTTCAAAGGGATACAGTGGTTCACATCCTCATGATGGATCACCAGGGTGATGTAAGACCAGATTTGTGAACTCTGGCTCATGTATTATCTGAAAAACAGCAGTGGAACATTGTTGGACTTAAGCATGGACACTATTATGTAAAATAACCAGAATAAAAAGGGAAAAAACTACATTTAAAAGCTTTTTCAAAGAGTCCCCAATGTTCTAAAGCTAATAAAAAAAAGCTAACTGTGTCTAAGGGAGTCGAGATCAGCTGATGGGTCATCAATTTTCATGCCAAAAGATGAGGATGATTGTTTTTTAAAAGTAGTTTTGGTGTTTTTTTTCCTTTTTCTTTTTTTTTTTTATATGTTTTCTCTGAAAAGCTACTGAAGCTAAAGCTGAGGTCACGGCAATCTGGCAAACTATAACTCAACATGAGATCACCGGTTCGCTAAGCTATCCCATGACTCACATGTAAACACACGCACACTCAAAATGAGCACATTTCTCCCATGAAATGAAAAAAAGAAAACAAAAAAAAACAAAAAAAGGACCGGGCAAGCTCCAAACTTAAAGGTAAGAGTAAGAATACTGTAAAGCAAAAATAAATAGGCTATCCATTCACAACACTCAAAATGACCGTACACAGGAATAAATAAGCAGATGACTGGTCTGCTAACAATCAGACGATATGTTTCCGTTCGCTGGCAGCTTTTATGAATGACATCGCTCCCTCTGGGCTGTGAGAGGCCCACACCCTGTCCAGAAGTCATCCCAACTAAAACTGCTCAGACAGACATTTCTTAAAGCATTCAGCTGAAGTCGACAATCAGATTAAAAGATCGTACCGAGTTGTGGTCCTTGGCGGAGATGATCTTTGTGATGTCTGGGTCCCAGAGGACCAGGTCCGCATCCGAACCCACGGCGATGCGGCCCTTACGGGGGTACAGGTTGAAAATCTTGGCGGCGTTAGTGCTGGTCACGGCCACAAACTGGTTTTCGTCCATCTTACCCGTCACCTGGAGCGAGTCAGAGCTGAGTGAGCGTTGAGGACGGTCTTCTAAGCTAATATCGTCTCCCCTGCCCTTTTTTACCTGCATAAATACGTACCACACATTTGTCCCAGATGATGGACATCCTCTCCTCCGTGCCGTTGACCCCCTCGGGGATTAAAGTGAAGTCGTCTTTCCCCACGGCACGCTGGGCAGTGTTAAAAGGACAGTGCGCACTTCCTGTCACCTGCAGGTCCCCGCTGTAAAAGAAGGTGCAAACATCAAAACATAAAGTATCACCTGAGCTCCTCAAACGTTTTAGGTTTGGATCAAACTTTTACCAAGACAGCAGGGAGTTGAGATAGTCCGGTGTGGTCGGGTCAGGACTCAGGGGAGGGGAAGTGACGTAAGCCGCTGCTTTGGCCCAGTTCTTGCTCCAGTAGTGAGAACCGTCTGTTCCCAGGCTAGCAGTGATTGGCTCTCCGTAGACCACAGTACCTGAAGTCCATTAGAGTCGGATCGTAATGATCGAAGGGGATCATTAAACATTTATTCTTAGTTTGACAAGAAGATCGTTATTCTCAAACTAAATGGTTCTTTTGGACTGTACTCAATGAGATTCTCATTGAATACAGAAATGCAGAAAGTGCATTAAAATCATTTCATATGTACGATTCAATTGATTTCCAAGTCAGGTAGTTAAAAAGATCAAGCTTTAGATCTATACAAGCAGGCGAATCAATAAAAGAATAAGTTTATTTTTCCAAAGGCTCAGGATCTGGCATAAAATTACAGATTTAAGAAGTTCCCAGACAAGCAGTATTTGATTTTAAACAGTTAAAAGTTTCCGTTGGTTTGACAGATACTATAAATATAACTGTGTATCGTCAGCATAGAAGAGAAATGTTGTTTTGTCTAATAACAAAAACAGGTGGACGCTAATACAAGTTAAACAAAAATGGACCAAGGATTGATCCTTGTGGAACTCCGTGAGCAACGCTAACGGTCCGGTTCATAAATACCAACAAAACTGGCAACATTCTACCAGTAAAACAGAAAGAAATACAGTTGAGAACCTAAACCTGACCAGAGGCTGCAGTTAGATCAGAAACAAACCTAACTGGAACTTTTGATTTGCGCTGGAAATGTAAAAACTCAAAAAATTCACTTTAATCGTCTCACCCTTCTTCCTCGCCTGAGCGATGACGTCAGCGGCGCTCTTGCTCATCACCTTGGTAACGTAGAGCGGGCAGTTTGTCTGATTGGCTACGGTCACGGCACGGTTAACAGCTTCCGCCTCCACCTGAAGAACCAGGTTTTACGTCAGAATTGAACTAAAAGTCCAACTTTTATACTTTTTTACCTACTGGGAAAACTATGTCAAGCGCTTCTTATCAACCATGTTTCTATACTTACACCCAGGATAGAAAGTCTAATAGTCTGTGTACTCAGAATTAAATACTAAAAACAGTGATTTTTTACATATCGCAGAAAAAATAACTTTTAGGCTTTTATAATATAATTATTTTAACAATTGTAAGTGAACAAACAAAAACATTCAATTTAGGCAGAAATAAACAAATTCTACTAATCGAGGTAATTCAAAAAATTATCTACAAATGGTAAGATATTGTTTGTTTGTCAACTTTCTATACAACTCTATTTCAAAACATCTTAACAATTGTATTAACTTCTGGTAACACGGTTTATTTAGAAACATCAGTAACTACTACTGTAAACCCCAAATAAGTCATAAAATTAGCTTTAAATTGTTTTTTTTTTTGCAAAATCTTGGAATAATGAATTAACAAAAATATTAAAACATGATTTAGTTGCTCATCTTCAAAAGGAGCTTATGAGTCAAGAAAAAACTAAATCTCTACAGAAATAAGTGTATATTTTCACAAATACTGTAAAAACACACTGTTTTTCATTATTTGTTTCCTTTAAATTTGTTCTCCATCCATAGCAACAAAAAACAAGGTAAAACGTTTAAGAAACTTTTTCAGAAAGAAAAAAAGTAACATTCTGGCTTCTTTAACTTGGGCTCATTCTCTTTTTGTATGTTTTTTTATTTTTTTGTCTGTTTTACCAGATGGTTTTCTTCGCCTTTTAGATTAAAACATTAAAAATAACATCATTAATTGCAATCAAGATCTGAGCAACCAGAAGTTTAGCGAGGCAACGTTTTCTGCCTCCTCCCTCTGGGCAGTGAATAACACAGCTCAAAGAATGAGATAAAAGAAAAAGGGAAAAACAGGTTTTAACTCAAAACACAATGTGTTATTTTTCTACCAGATGTCCTGATGAAAAATCCAATCCTTTGTTTTGGCATGTTAAGTTAGATATTTATGTAAAAGAATTACATATTTTTGTTATCATATCAAAAATAGAAACATTTTCATTCATTTAGTTAAAAAAAACCATCAGAAGATGAGTTTTAACAGCTTTAAAGTAAAGTTTTCCCTTTAATTCGGAGCTGTAACCAGTTGAAGTGAAACAGTTTCTACAGATAAACCACTACCTCTTCGCCTCACCTCTTCAGGATGGCTCAACACGTGTCCTTCAGGTCCAGTGATCCCCTGCTCCAAGATCCGCCGCTGCTCCTGAACAGAAAAACAAATGTGGCAAAGGTGAAGCATGGAGTTGTGTGCAGGAGCTCCCACAGCTCTTGGAGAGACAACTTTGCATGACCTCCCTGAATGTTTCTCCTCATCTGTTACTAATTAAGAAGCTGTCACCGTTGTGTGTTTGTGCTCTATGGTGAAGTATGAGGGCCAAATTTAAGACTATTGTGCAACCAGCAGTTGCTACATCCTTGTAGCAGGAGGCTATATATATTCCCAGGCCAGCTATTGATCTGATCGGCCGGCAACGCTAACTGAGAGCCCAGCACTAGCAAATGAGGAGACTATTCATTTGTGTTAGCATTGGAGAGGTTAGCGACTAACATGGATAAACTGGTGTTAGCATTGGAGAGGCTAGCAACTAGCATGGGTAAACTGGTGAATTTACTGTTCAACATGACATCCAGCATAAATATTAAACATAACACATATTACTGTGAAGCAGACAGCTTTAGTTACCACCAGAAGTCTAGAGGTCGACGGCAGTGTTTTTTTTCCTTTTTAGCCAAATTAGTCAACCATTTTTGCTAGTCGTTAGCCTCTCCAATGCTAACGCCAGCTTATTCATGCTAGTCGCTAGCCTCTCAATGCAAAAGCCAGCTTATCCATGCTAGTCCTTAGCCTCTCTATTGTTAACACCAGCTTTTACACACTAGCCGCTAGCCTTTCCAATGCTAACGCCAGCTTATCCATGCTAGTCGCTAGCCTCTCCAATGCTAAAGCCAGCTTATTCATGCTAGTCCCTAGCCTCTCTATTGTTAACGCCAGCTTTTCCATACTAGCCGCAAGCCTTTCCAACGCCAGCCTAATCATGCTAGTCACTAGCCTCTCCAATGCTAACCCCAGCTTATCCATGCTAGTTACTAGCCTCTCCAATGCTAAAGCCATTTTATTCATGCTAGTCCCTAGCCTCTCTATTGTTAACGCCAGCTTTTCCATACTAGCCACTAGCCTTTCTAACGCCAACACCAGCCTAATCATGCTAGTCACTAGCCTCTCCAATGCTAACGCCAGCTTATCCATGCTAGTCACTAGCCTCTCCAATGCTAACACCAGCTTATCTATGATAGTCACTGGTCTCTCCATTGTTAACGCCAGCTTATCCATGCTAGCCGCTAGCCTTTCCAATGCTAATGCCAGCTTATCCATGATAGTCGCTAGCCTCTTCAATATTAACACAAATAAATAGTTTCTTTCTCATTTGCTAGCACCGGCCTCTCAGTTACCGGTGCTAGCCTATCAATAATCAGATCAATAGCTGGCCTAGGAATAGATTTAGTAACAAGGATGTAGTAATCGCTGGTTGCGCAATAGTTTTAATTTTGGCTTTCATACTGTGCCATAGTGCTCAACCTGCTGGCTAACGTGACATTCTGAGACCAGCTGTTTATGCCACCTAATGTTCGTTTTTCATCCAGTTCGACGGGTCATACCTCAGCAACGATGTCTCCATTCTCGGCGTGAACCTGAGCGACAGCTCCCAGGTCTCGGATCACGCTGAACACCTCGTAGGCCTGCGACAAACAGAACAACACAGATTTAAAAAGGTGGAAACGCCGGGCGCTGATTTACATTGCTGGAGAAGCTAAAGCCAAGTTGTTAAAGTTTAAAAAAGCAGACCTAACGACAGAGTGAAAGATAAAATCTAAAACAGATGCTAACATTATCAAAATGTAGCTAATCTAGATGAAAAGAAGAGAAGAGCCAAACCTGAGCATCAGTGAGCTGGAAAACATCCTTATACGCCAGGTAGACCAGGAAGGAGTTCACACCTGAGAGAAAGACAGGTAACAGATAAGATACAAAATGATCACAAAATAAACACTGAACATATTATTGTGTCAAAAAGTGTTGATTTTTAGAGAACTGGGTAGAAATGAAAGTTCATTAACTCATCTGAGTAACACATTGTTTTTGTGACTAAAAGCAACAAAGAACATAAAATGTTTTTACTTTTTCCAAATAAAATAGTAAAATACGAGTACATGAAAGGGTTTACATTTAATATATTCATTCTTATACCTCACATATATGTCAATCAGAGGCGGGACAACATATTCAGATGTGTGTATTTTAGAAATGGCTGAATTATAGTCCTTTATAAAATTAGCATTAGCCATAGTGGTTAGCTTAATTTGAAATTAGCAAGGGCATGTGATGCTTCTTAGCTACTCCAAAACAAATTTCATCTTAAGTCTTAAAATAGCTAAATTATAGCCTTTTAAGATTAGCTTTGGAGGCCATCTTGAATTTTTGATTAGCATTGGATCTTTATTTGCTCAATCACAAAATTTCAGCTCAATATTTCTTAAAACAGCTGAGTTAAATCCATTTGGAATTAGTTGTGGCGGCCATCTTGAATTTTCAAATACAAAGTGCTTTTCCTTATTTGCATGGGCTCCTTTAAAAACCACCTTGGCCATCCTTGTGTCACTCCCTTAAAAAAAAAAATATTCTAGCTCCGTCCCTGATGTCAATTATTCAACCTGATTAAAAAAAAAAATTTTTTTTCAAAATTACTTGAGAGATTTAGATATATTCTTGCTTACAGCCCAGGGCAATTGTTATTTTAGATAATAAATTTCACTTTTATGGGTTTATAATAGAACACTAAAGTGAAAAAGTAGGCGGAGTCTGTTTAGATCTGTTCAGCTGACCAATCAGAGCAGTCATCTTTTGTTTTTACAAGATAAATAAAAACACGTGAAACCCAAAAGTTTGTCTTTAAGCTGTAAGAATAAAATAATTTCATTGCAACATTATGCTAGATTTGATTTTTACTCCTAATTCTTATTTTTTTATTATTTCACCACGCCGCCCGAGGTCGTACCGTGGTCCTTCACCAGTGTCTCCATCTCCTCCTGGATGCCCCGGTGCCACTCGGTGATGTCGATGTGCAGCGAGTAGTCGCAGCAGGACTTGCCGTCGGCCCACTCACGCCACTGCTCGAAGGCCGACAGGAGGCTGACACCGGGCTCCGGCAGCACGTGGTCGACTGGAAACCAAAAAGAATGGTACTTTTTAAATAAATTAATACACTCTAACTGTAAATAAACACCCTTGGAATAAATATGTTCTGCAGTTTATTGAGTATTGATAAAGTATGTGTGTGTTTGCATGTGTAATTACAAAAAAAACTCTATTTTGTTCGTCTTTTAGGTAATAATTCTCATTATATAACAATGTTGGCTCGGGCTCATAGGGCCACACTGAACAGCCGTCAGCCTGAGGCGACACCAGCGTGCAGGGAGGGTTTGTTTACGCTGCCATGGAGAGGATGAGGATGTTTCAGCTGCTGATTCAGCACAGGGAGGCCCAGTGTGATGCTTACAGACAGCATTTACAGCTAGCTGCTTTGTTTTTCTCTAATTTACTTGTTTTTTTAAATTCTGAACCACATTTTCTAGGATTTCTTTCAGGTTTTTAGCATAGCTTATAAAAAACATATATAAAAGGACAAATAAAGCCTAAAAAAAACAACTTTTTGCAGATGTAGAGTACGTAAAAGTCATGTCTTTTGTGCATCATTCTTCAGCTAATTTTAGCCAGTAGCTCTTTGAGAATCACCTTCTTGAAGCTAAAACTATATTTCTTGTCTGAAACTGTGTTATTTTTGGTATTTTTCAAGCGTTTGATTAAATAAATAAGAAAAGATGTCGTGTTTGTGGCAGGATGCAGGTAACAAAGAGCCTAAAAACTGAAAATGAATCTTAAATATGATGAAATATAAAACAGAAACACTGAAGTCTGAAACATCAACAATCAATCCACAGGTCGTCACAAAATGAACTTACTGATCATGGTGGTCCCGCCCGCCAGCGCAGCCTTGGATCCCTGGTAGAAGTCGTCGGCGGACGTCATTCCCATGAGGGGCATCTGGAAACGCGTGTGCACGTCGATCCCGCCTGGCATCAACATGCGACCATGGGCGTCTATGGTTTTCACCCCGCCGGGAACAATGAGGTTTTCCCCGATTTGCCTGAGAAGAAGGAAGAACATTTTAACATTTTAAAAACAAGAAGCTTCTGATGTCATAAAGTCAAACACAACGAAAAGCTGGTTAGCTCACTTGATGACTCCATCCTCCATGTAGATGTCGGCGCAGAAGGACTGATCATCGTTCACGATCTTCGCTCCTTTGATCAAGAGACGGTCACTCTGGAACCAAATAAAGAAGATTAAACTCTGAGCATTTAAAAACATTTAATCAGCAAAGCTGCTGGGATTCAGTGGGTTTTAATGACATAAACACTCTTATGGGTGCAAGGATTAAAAAACATTTAAAAACACTGGAAGCCTGGATCAAACCTTTCTGGAACATTTAAACCTACAGTATTTACACAGATTACACTTGTTGGCAGCTTATTCAAAGCAAAAAGTAGCAGAACCTAACCTAAAAGTTAAATGTAATACAGGGCTAACCAAAAGCTACAGCAAATAGAAACAATAGGCTAGTTAAATAGGCAAGAGGCTAGATAAACGTATAAAAATTTTAGCAAGAAAATAAAAGATGTAAAAGGCTAGCTTAAAGCTGAATGTAACAAAAGCTAACTAAAAGCCACAAATAGCAATTAGCTACACTGGGTCTAAAGTAGTGAAAAGCTAGGCAAAAATAATTCAACAGTAGCTAAAAAGCTAAGAGCAACAAAAGCTAACTTAAAGCTACAAGTAGCAACTAGCTAACAGCAGTATAAAGTAGTGAAAAGTTGGTTAAAAGTAATACCACAGCAGCTACAAATCTAACTGTAAGGACCAAACTTAAAGCTACAAGTAGCTAACTGCAGTCTAAAGTAGTAAAAAGCTAGTTAAAAGTGATACCACAGTAGCTAAAAAGCTAAGAATAACAAAAGCTAACTTAAAGCTAAAAGTAGCAACTAGCAAACTGCAGTATAAAGTAGTGAAAAGTTAGCTAATAGCAATACCACAGTAGCTAAAAGCTAACAGTAACAAGAGCTAACTTAAAGCTACAGGTAGCACTTAGCTAACTAAATTGTAAAGTGTCAAAAGACTATCTGAAACCTAAAAGCAACAAAAAAAGTAAAATCTGAAAGTAGCAGAATAGCAACTAAAAGTTAAAAACTAGCATAACACAAAAAAATGAAATGAAGTTAAATATTTAATAAGTATATAAAAAGTATTTTCATTTTTGACCCAAGAGGGTCAACACAGCCATCTCTTAAATGAGCAGAAGTATATTATATGAGTGGCTAAAACAGAATAAAGTCTGAAAAAGAAAATACTGACATTACTGAACCAGATTTCACACTATAAACCATCTAAGAGAGGAAATGGAAAGCTGAAGGAAAATTAATTCTGTTTAATTCAACAAAATCAGCTCGAATTTGAAGAATTTATACATTTTATTGTAATCAACGATAAACTTTAGGTCCTTCGGTTGTTGGGTCACTTCAGCTCATGCTTCAATAACAAAATTAGGGCACAATAAGCCAGAGCCCCGCCTCCAGACACGCCCACCTGCCCTTTTCACCCATTACAATTGACAGGAAAACGGACCAATGGAAAACGGACTGTGTGATCGATCACCCAAGCTCTCTGTGCAGCAGAGAGGAAGAAGGGAGGGGGAGTCTGCCCCTCACAACACCCTCCCCACCCCCTTCTCCCCCTCGAGGCACCACGGGGGCCCCGGCCCCCTTCTTCATAAAGGGAGTGGCAGGTCTGATCACAAGGACTCCAGCATCCCCTGGCTAACAAAGGCTGCTCTGTTGGAGCTGCTGGCCGGCTGGCAGCTCTGGCTCTGAAGACAACTGCAGACCCCCCATGCCCCCAGACCACCACCTCCTCCAGCCCCCCCAGCACCCCTAACACCGCCCATCCAACTCAGCTCACCCAGATTTCATTACACTTTGAAGAAATTAGAACTGAAATAACAACATGGAATTAAAAACTCCTGAAAAGACAAAACTTTAAAATATTTAGTGTTGCATTTATTTTTGTGTCTTTTCTTTGCAAATATTTTTTCATAAACATATTTAAGCAGTGAAGTGCTTGATCAAAGTCTGGAGTAAATCTGGACAAATTATCTCTTAAAAAGGCGAAAGGAAGCAGCTCTAGGCAATGAACGGCACTTTTCTAATTTTTTCATCTGTTTACAGGAAGCCAGTAATTATAACAATTAGATTCAACTGAAAAAAAATTAGATTTTCAAAGCAAACTTGGAGAGACTTTCCAGGTTCCAGCTTCTTATTTTAGAGAACGTTGAAATGTTTGAACAAAAAGGAAGTTATTTTCAGTCGAGACAGCTTTGAAAAATGGTTAAAAATAAACAAAATAATCCTAAAAGAAAACCATTTTCCTCTCAGACCTGCTGTCACTCACAGCAGATGTTAGATGATGTAGATCAACGACAAAAAAGCTGTTTTTTAACCCAAAATACCAGACTTTGTGAAACTTTTTGAAACCTTCTACGTGCCGGTTTGTGGGGCTCTGTCAGAGGGCTCACAAACAGGAAGTGGACACGGGTCTGTGTCGTTAAACTGACCGAGCAGACGAGTTCAGTTCAACTCTGATAATTAAAAAAATTAACAAGACAGCTTTCATTCTTTGTTTATCTCCAATTCTCTGAAGGAAACATTCAGGTTTAAATGAAAACTGAAGACTTGGGTGCACAGAAGCAAAAAACAAATGTGGATTTTCTGAAAAGTTCTGCAAAACAAGAGGAAGTAAAAAACATTTAAAAATAAAAATTCATCCACCTCACCCTGTCCTCCATGTCCTCTCTAACTACATCCATATATCTCCTCTGTCTTTTCCTTTAGATCCATCTCTAACATCAGGGCATAGGCTGTGTAGGCAAATGCTAAGTGCGCCGTCCATCGAGGGGGCACCACAAATGGTGGATGAAAACAAATATTTTTTAACTTCTCATCGACGTACAGTTGATTTACTCTGTAGAATAATCCTTGGTTACTCAGGTTTCTGGAGGTAACTTCTGCTTTGTTATTACATTTCAAAATAAAAGTATCATATGATGCAGTCAAGACTAACTACTGGTGCTCAGTGTGTAAATAGAAAACAAAATAAGGAGAATGGAAGTTTCAGTTCTGATCTCAGATAAAGTTCAGGTTAAAGTCTGATTTCAGTGTTCTACCTTCATAAAATACTGATTTTATGTTTTATTAATCCCAAGAATTTAGTAAAATGCTCTTTAAATGTGTGGAAAATGTAGTTTTGAGTAGATCTTTTGCTAAATTTTCTTTTACCCCTCAAACCCCCTATAACTGCTTCACTCCACAGCTGTTTCAAATTAATTATTTCGTTAACGGTTTTGATTGAACAACCTGGCTTTTAAAGACAAAAAAAAAAACTATTTAAATTTATGAATGTATGTAAATTTCCAGTGGGTTTTAGAAGATTGCACAAGGGGGTTGCACCAGAAATCTTGCCCAGGGCACCACATTGGCTAGAACCAGCCCTGTCTAACATTCTGTAACCTCTGGACATGTCCAAACCGTCTCAGTCTGGACTCTTTAACTTTATCTTCTAGTCCTTCAATGTGAGCTGTACCTTAAATGATTGTATTCTTCCCAAAGTGATCCTCAACATCTCCAGTTCTGTCTCCGAACCAATAACCGAACAACGCTCTCTTAAAGTCTTTCAATCATTTTAATTAGCTGTAAACGTAAAACTGAAGACTAACATTTAATAAAGGCTAAGCTTTAATGCCCACGTTTTAGACCGCGGTTACGTCAAGAAACATTTTTACATTTTCCGAGGTGAGGTCAGCTGACTGTGGCAGCCATCTTGAAACTGGCCAACTCCAAAAGTTAATTGGTTGTAGACGAACATCCAGTGGCAATTTCCTGTAAGTTTCAATAAAATCTTCATGAGATCATTTTTGCTTTAAAAACTAAAACAAATATTTAATAGCAAAAGTTTAAACCAACCTTTTAACTGCCTTTAAGAACTCAGAATGATTCCCAGCTACTACTTAGTGATTTTAAAACCATTTGATGTGGCAGCCATCTTGAATTGGGTTGGCTCCAAACGTTAACCAGTTCTAGACGTACATTAAATGATTACATCCTGCAAGTTTCATAACAATCAGTAAGATTCATAAAATATTTTGCAAACAGACATTAACGGTGCGACGATGTGCCTGAGTCATGATCTGAAATGAGGTTTTATCATTTTAACTCATTAGAACTTGGGTCAAACAATCCCACAAACAAAGAACCTCAGTAACACGGGTGCTGGTTCTGTTCCCTCACAAACCGGGTCTGTCTAATGGTGCCGGGCCCTGATTGTGCAACGGGTTTCTCATTGAGAACAGCTGTGGCTGAGTATCAGAACAGAACAGCTGCGAGCTGTAAAACCAGCAGCTAAAAGATGCTAAAAGTCTCCCCAGAGCTGAGGAGAAACTGGTTCAGGTGCAGCTTCATCATCTGACGCCTGCGGACGGTCGTTTTTACAGATTAGAAGAATAAATCAGATTATTTATCAGATCCTAAGAGCTGAGCTGCTGCTTCAGCTACTGTAAAATAAAATGTTACAAACATATTTTCATTATTTAGCTCACTTTTTAAGTGTTAAACCTAGTTTGTACATTTTGCTATTTTTTTACTAAATGTTAAATTTTAATGTTTCAGAATACTATATGTAAAAAAATAAATCCTAAACATAAATGTAAAAGTTGGGCCATTTTTAATCTTTTCAATGAACACATTTTGAATTTTGAGTTTATATTCAGCAGCGTTAAAAGCATTAGCAACGGTTAGCGTTAGCTTTCCAGGATGATGTCCTCATCCAGTGACAAACATCAATGCTAGCCACTGCTAGCCATTCCTTACGCTGCTGAAGAAGATGGTATTTAAAATCTAAATTCAAAGTGTATTGTTCATTAAAAAACTATATAGATGGTAGCTGTGGTCCAGCAATTTGATGTGCACCAAATGCAAGTTTGATGTCCTGTAGGAAAGCGTTAGCAGAATTAGCAGCATTAGCAACATTAGCAGTGTTAGCTGTTGCTATTATCTCAGGATGATGTTCCATTCAAAAATACTTAAATGTAAACTTCAACATTTAGGATTTAACTTTTACAATTAGATTTATGATTTTGTATTAACCTTTTTTCATATTTAAATTTAACATTTAGTCAAAATTTAACAAAAAAGAAACAGAAAGTGAGATAATGAAAACGTATTAATGATGTTTCTTTAATATTTAACACTTGGCATCCTGTAAGCTACAAGTTTGATAGTGGGTTCTAAGTAAAAGAAAAAAAAACTTGGTCTAAAGATTTCTTAGTAATGTTTAGTGGCGTCAGTGGAGGTGCTGCCAGATCAAGGTTTAGGATTTATGGGTGTCCTTCTAGATCAGGCAAAACCCAGAAAACTACCAAGCCCTGCTGTTCAGACTTCCTGGCAGCTGGAGAGACGGGGCTATCTCACAAATAAAAAAACATTTGATTTAATCTGTAAAACAGAGACTTGGAGGAACATATTGCATCGATCTTCGATCAATTCTTCATTTTTTTAAATTTCACAAAAAAAATCAACTTTTAGAAACGAATTATTAAAGATGGCCGCCACAGCTAATCAACTGTACCCGACACAAAAATGTCTCAGAATAGAGTCTGTTTATTTTTAGTTTCCTTTATCTTGTTTAAAAGATGCTTTTCAGTTTCCCAGAATAACTCTCCTGCCTTTGTATCTGTATTTATAGTTATCTGAGTTTCTCTCAGTCAAAACTGATGTTTTGCTCATTTGAATAAAAGTTGTGGATAAGTTGTTTTATTTAATTTATGGATGATAAAACTGCAGCGTCTCCTGTCGGACCGATCTCTGTCTCTACAGGAAACCTCTGAGTTCAGCTCAGATCAATCTGGAACAGGTCCAGGTGGTGGACTTCCTGAGCTTCATTCATATTTAATTAAAGCTGCCTGAAGTCCTTCTGTCCAACCAGCTCCACACCCACAGACAGACAGACAGACACATCCACCATCAGACAGACAGATCCACCGTCAGACAGACAGATCCACCATCAGACAGACAGATCCACCGTCAGACAGACAGATCCACCGTCAGACAGACACATCCACCATCAGACAGACAGATCCACCGTCAGACAGACAGATCCACCATCAGACAGACAGACAGATCCACCATCAGACAGACAGACAGATCCACCATCAGACAGACAGACAGATCCACCATCAGACAGAC
>JARVJO010000140.1:19759699-19778408 GCA_031762555.1 Cynodonichthys magdalenae
CCCGCCCCCCCCCCCCCCCCCCCCCCCCCCCCCCCCCCCCCCCCCCACAGCCGGCAAACATTCCCAGGAAGAAGAGAAGTAGAAGAAGAAGAAACGCCCAGCAGCCATCTTAACTCAGAGTTTCATCCTCTGCATTGGAAAGCTGACGGAAGGATCAGGGCCAGACTTCTCAACAGGGTGACCAGGACTACAGTCCAGGACTGTGGTCCAGGACCCCGAGATTTGAGCCCCCCATTGATTTTAATACATGTTTTATTAAAACTCTTATTTATTTAATCCCAGATTTATGGGTCAGAAACACATAGATAGGTCCACAGTCCATCACAGAGACACCAGGTCTCCAGTCCATCACAAGGACTCCTGGTCTCCAGTCCATCACAAGGACTCATCGTCTCCATTCATCGCAGAGACAGCTGGACGGGTCTCCAGTCCTTCACAAGGACACCTGGACAGGTCTCCAGTCCATCACATGTTTGTGGTCTGTGGGATGAAACCATCCATGAGTCCATGGGGAGAACATGTAAACTCCACACAGAAATGCCCCAGGTCTGCAGGGGGTCCTGCAGCCCACCTGAAGCCTGTGTTGATTAACGATTCTTCAAAAGACTAATTCTAAATTAATTTAGATTAAACCTGCAGCGTAAAACATAAGAAATGTCTCTGAGAAATGTTTTTTTTTTCTCCTTCAAAAGACATTTTCAAGTAAAGGATGTTCAAAAACTAAGATTTATTTTCTAAAGAGTAATATTTATATAAAATAAAATAAATAAATACAGACAAAAGATCCTGATAATAAAGTGAAACAAGACATTTAAATTGTAACTGCAGTGAAAGTTTTTAAACTTGTAAATATTGAGTAAAAAATCTATTTTACATAATTTTCACCTCTAAAAGTCTCACCATCATCTGCCGCCAAAAAGCAATAAGAAACATTATTGTCGTTGCATGTGTGTAAATTTGTCTGTTAGCAAAATATCTCATGAAAAATTTGATGAATTTAATCAAACTTGCAGGAAAAGAATCATTAAACGTACGAATCAACCTAATTAAAGATGGCTGCCAACACATTTTATAAAGCACAAAAATGTCAATCATTCAGTTGGTTTTAAGCAAAATAACTAAAAATCAAGGAGAAATTGGTTCAAGTTTGGTAAAATTTGCAGATTTTGTTGATGTTTTAGCCGAGGCTTATTCAGAAACCAGGTGGGCGAAACACCAATGCATGAACATCATGATAAAACCAAGCCAAAAGGACATTTTTTAAAAGTTTTATTCTCATTTTATGATTTGAACTACCTTCTACTGTGCAAAATATCAAAACATCAAAAAATCTCATTAAAAGTAATAAATTAACTTTGATATTATTATTATTATTAGCTTCAATGCATATTTAATAATTATCAGACAAGAAACGAGTTGATGTAACATGAGATGTCTCAAAGCTTATGCAGCCTGACAGCTTTCATATGAAATAAAAGAAATAATTAGAAGAACTGAGAGTAATTTACTTTAAAACCTGAATATGAGCTGAATCATACAGATTTTTCCTGCAAGTCATGCAGACCCACACCCTGCATCGTGCTGCACACGAGCCTCAGATTTTACATAAAGTCATTTATAAATAAACTTGATCATCTTTAAGGTTTTAAATCAACTTTTAAGCTTAAAATTTCTGCCGTTTTTAAATCAAACTGTAAAAAATAGGAGCAATGAACTCTATGAAGACCACTCCCTCTGGCTCTTCTGCATGATGGGCCCTTTTTTACTCAGATACAGCGCAGTGCTTCATGGGAAATGTAGTCTGATCAAGTTGTCTGGGTTATCCAAGATGAAATAACTTAGACGATGCGAAGCGTTTTGGAAATTTAAGCACAAAAATACAAAATAAATAATTTAAATTATGTTGTTTTGTTTTTTTTGCTTTTTTTTTTTTGGGGGGGGGGGGGGTATAACATGAGGAGGTGGTATAAAAAAACAAATTACCCGGTTCTTGTCATCCAGGTTCTGGAGAGCTTCCTTCCCGGAGCTCTCCCGGATCTCCACCTTCCTCGGCTGGTTGGTGACTCCTCGCGCGCCGCCGCTCCGTCCCCTGCACGCGGACAGCGCGTCAAAGTCCAGCGTCTTGCTGTCGGAGGAGCCTTCCACCGGGCAGAACACGCCGCAGAATTTCTGCCGGGGCCTGGAGGGGCTGTCGGAGCCCACGAGGCTGGGGAAGAAAGGAGGCACTCCCCCGGTGGTCGACATGACTCGTATTGTTGCAGCCGCCGAGCGCAGGTGGTGACGAAAAGGAGGGTTTTAAAGCCGCGCGGACAGACTCCCACGCCACTGATGGACACGCGACAAACAAACAAATCTGATCCGTCTACAGACCCCTCATCCACCCATCCATCATCTGAAGGGGAGACCCGGTTCTGCAGACCCAATGAGCTGCGGGAGGCGGATATTTCCTGGTGAAGGAGCACCTGTCCTGAACGGTCCTGTCTCTGTCTCTGTAGCTGAGGTGAAGATGTGATCAGAACCCCGGAGAGTTCCTGAGGGTCACACCCAGTCCGGTCCGACAGTCCGGGGCGCTGTCCCTTCAGCACCAACACAGAACTGAAGTCTCACCTGAAGCAGGTCCCTCTGACTCAATAAATAAAATATTATTAATCCTGATAAATATTATTAATATCATTAACCATAATGATGGGATTGTTCGAATAAACATTTACCAGGCCTTTTGTTTCTCAGGATTTTAGTAACAGAATTTTTTTAAAAAAAGATATTCCAAACATTTTTTTAAACTGAAATTTTTATTACAAAAGTGTTTTTAATTTTTTTTGATGACTCAGCATTCACACTTTTGACTTCAGATAATCTTATAGGGTAGCCTTTAGCTACTTTTAAGCTTCCGGCTAGCATATATTTATTTAGCTTTTTTGTTTAGCTAGGCTTTTAAGGGCATTGAGCTTTCATTTAGCCTATTGTTGCTTTTAGCTACTGTTCTTCTAGTTTTATTGTCTAATTAGCCTTTGATATGTTTACGCCTTTCAGGTTTTTGCATTTCAGCAAAAAGCTAGTATCATTTTAGCTAGTTGTCTGATTTTTTAGCTAGTGTTCTACTTTTAGGTTTGACTACATTTCTACTTCTTTTAGCTGTTGATCTAGTTTTATTGTCTTTTTAGCCTTTTGATACATTGACACACTAGGTTTTTTGCAAGTGTTTCAGCTAGAATGTTGCTCTTTTTAGCTACTGTACTGTTTCTTTGTTTAGCTGGGTTTTCCTACATTAAGCTTTTATTGAATTACCTTTAGCCTTTTGTTACTTTTAGCTACAGTTCTGCCCACTTTAGCTTTTATGTACTGATCTGTTTTTAGTTTTCTGTTAGCATTTTGCTACTTTGAACTAAATTGTCTGATTTGTTTAGTGTTCTGCTTTTATTCTGCTTCTTTTAGCTACTATTTTAGTTTTATTGTCTTGCAAGGCTTTTTAACCTTTAGGCACTTTAGGTTTTTACAAGTGTTTCAGCTAGTATTTTCCTCCTTTTAGCTAGTGTTCAGCTTCTTTTAGCAAAAAGTTTCATCCTTTCAGCTAGTGTTCTTTTACTTTTGGCAAGTGTTTTTTCCTTTTAGCTAGTGTTCTACTTTCAGCTAGTGTTTATTTTACTTTTAGCTAGTGTTTCTGCTTCTTTTAGCTAAAAGTTTCATCCTTTCAGCTAGTCTTCTTTTACTTTTGGCAAGTGTTTTTTCCTTTTAGCTAGTGTTCTACTTTCAGCTAGTGTTTTTTTTTCCCTTTTAGCTAGTGTTTCTTTTTCTTTTAGCTAGTGTTTCTTTTTCTTTTTGCTAGTGTTTCTGCTTCTTTTAGCTAGTGTTTCTTTCTTTTAGCTAGTGTTCAGCTTCTTTTAGCTAAAGGAAGGTGACTTTATGTAGATTTGTTAGGGTTTTACTCATCCCTAAAAATCCAAATAATTGTTTTTACGTTTGTTTTGTTCCATGTCAACAATAAATCTGTTCCTACCTTGAGTCCAGGCGTCTCTTATGTGTCTTAAACTCTTTTCATTGTTTAAAATCTGCTGCAGGGGGATCGATCAGAAACGACTCAATCACACTGTGCAGACAAAAAGAAAAAAAAACCTGAAAGGCTTTTTAGCTGTGAGTTTGTGTCGGCACAGTTTCCATAACAACGTGGTGGGCAGAAAAACGACTCTGCTGCAGCCATTAGCGCTCCCAGGAGGCCTGCGTGGGGGTGGGTGGTCTTCTGTGCAGGGAGGCGCTTGGGGGGGGGTGCACGGCCCTGGCATCCAGAACAGATGTAGGACAAGCAGTGAGATCAGCAAAACATGACGAAACCCTTTTATTGGCTGCAGTAAGCGAATACACGAGAGATGATTTTATTAGATCATCGCTCTGAAGACAGGAAGTCGAAGCGCTCAGCTCAGAATCCATCCAGAAAATACTTTATTTAATTCACATTAAAACTTCCTCTGAACCTGAACTCTACTTCCTGTCTTACAGATGATCCATTATTACAATAAAACTGGAAAAATTAATTTAACCTTTTTTAGCACCATTCCAAACTTTAAAACTTTATTGCTCACAAATAAACAACAACACACACTTAATGGAACTTTGACACACTGAGCGCCCTCAGCGCCCATACTTCCCATGAATTGGTTCCCAAATTAATCTATTTCTTTAAGAAGTGTCAAACTTAACTGAACAAGTAGACAGAAAAAGTAGCAACAAAAGCTTTTGTTTTCAGCCAGTAAATCATAAATAATAAAAAGGTAAAAGCTGCCCTTTTAGTCTATTTCATACCTAAAAGTTAACAAAAAAATTTTTTTTTCCTCTTGATCTTTAAATATGCATAGACAATCATTTTTTATGTAAACAAAACTCTTAATTTAGGTGCTTTTGTGCTTAAATAATGCATTTTGTAGGCTAATTAAGATAAATATTTTTTAAAAATTTGGACAAAGTGGCTTTTTTCTGCAACAGGAAAATCACCTGGCGTTAAGAATCCTTGCTGCTGCCGTTTCTGCCTGGATGCTGAGGCGATGGAGACGGCCACCACCCGGTAACCCTTAGCAACGCCACCGTCAGCTGCAGTGGGAGGAGCCGCGCAGCTCTGAGCGCAGGGATTGGTCGGGGGACGAGTGTCCCGATGAAGGAGCTGCTTTAACATCAGATGGGAAAGAAACACAGTCCTGACATTTTAATTATTTAGATTAAAACATTTTGTAATTACACTGGAGAAACTATTTGATAGAAGTGGAAAAAATGTTTAGTTTTTTTAGATTTATAGATAAATCTTTTTAGGTTAAACCAAAACTTAATTAACTATTTTATATTTTGTTTTTATGAATTTTATCTTTTAAAAATGACTGCCTTAACATGAAAATCAAAGTGAGACTTTAGAAGTGGGGTTTAGTGCAGCAGATGTAAATATCTTACCTGTCTTAGATAACTTTCAGCAGCTTCAGTTTTAGTTCAAAAACAACTCCAATCCATCCTAAAATTTTCCATGGGTGAGATCATTCATAAACTTTCAAATTCTGCTTTTAATTTGCAAAAAACAAAATGATAAAAAGAGATTTACTAAAAAGAAGCATTAACATTAACTGTCGATATTAAAAAGGCGAATTTTAAGAAATCGTTTCATTCAGGTCATTTTTATTGACAAAATCTTTTCAGGGTTTCCAATGTGGCAGGAAAAGAAAAATAGATAATTTATCAGTTTTTCATTCTTCAGGCCCTGAAACATTTTTTTTTATCGTTGTTTTTCAGCACTTTTTAAAAACATGATTTGCATTCTGTGTGTGTTCACAACCCTCTCCAACACCAGGGAAAAACAAAAATAAAAACACAAACACAAGTCCAAAGAATCTGAAGTGTCAGCTTTAAAAGCTGCAGGAACAAAAACAAGCAGAAGCTCGAGTGTCACACCAAAATAAAAGGACAAGTTTTCAAAATAAAAGTGGTTTGTGCTGCTAATCCTTAAAGCTTATCTTTTCTCTGTTTGTAAAATTAAACACCAATGTGTTTTCTGATGAGGAAGCAGGGCGGGTTGAAACAAACTTAGTGTAAAAAATGAAAAAAAATACATCAGTAAAGGCGGCTACAATCACCTTTACTCACTCATTTCATGTCCAAACCTGTCAGCACGACACTGGGCAGGCACGTAAGCAGAAAATAAAAATCAAAATGTTTAGTTTCACTCCTGAACGGCTGCTGCGGCCTGTGCAAAAGTTTCCATCTCACTGCGTTTAAGAGCCTCACCAATCTTTTAATTCCTGACAGAACTAGTTTACGCCACGTTGAGCGCAACTATCATCGATCTAGTTTCTGTTCTCACAAAAATAAACCCCGATCACAATCTAGCTTCAGCCGCACCTTGCTGAAGCCAAAACTGAAAACTTTTTTTTTTTTTTTAAAAAAGCTTCTAAACTCCAACTTCAATCTGCTACTTCCCACCTTCGTCACCGTAACATCATCATTCTGCGCTTCTTCAGACACTGGAGTCCCTTCATCTGCAATTTCATGTTTTTTTTTTTTTGCAAAATCTTTCTTTTAAGATAAAAAAAAAAATTAAGGTACCTTAAAATATTACTTCCATATAGCTCTGATGTCAAGGTAAGCAGAATCAAATCATTAGAAAAACTAAAAAGGACAGCTCAGATCATTTGAAGTTAGGCTTATAAACAATCAATACCTTACCTGTTGCAGATAGCTGACTGAGTGACGAGCTAACGGCTAGCCTAAAACAACAGTAGATTTCTACCATTTTAAAACAACTTTAATTAAAAAAAAACATTTAATAAACCTTTAAACATTGTCGGTTTAGCCCAAAGTTCTTAAAAAGTTTTAATTTTGCAAATCTGGACATTTCAAGCTTCAAAAATTCCCATTTTTGAGTCACTTGGGCATCAAAACGTCTGTAAATTTAATTTAACTAAACACATTTGTTTCTTTTATTTGTACTCTGATGTAAAATGATTAAAAGTGACTTCGGTTGGGGTTGTTCCAAAAGACATCTGCAACAGGTAAGATGTTGATTGTTTAATTGAATTGAATTATACTTTATTGATCCCAAGGGAAAATTACGAACCATCCTTTAAAAAAAACAGGCTAAAGAGCTGTTTCTTCTCGTCGTCTTAAAACAGTAACAAAAAAAGGGTTCAGGTGCGGAAACAGTTTGTGCCACTTCATTTGTAATTTATCATCTCAATAAAAAAATGGCCACTTTCAGGAAAAAGGCATGATGATGTTTTCAGTCTGCGTGAATTTTGATTAGGATTGAAGTGCTGGGGGGTGGGGGGGGGCACTATCTGTGGTCAGCTTTAAAACAGCCCTGCTCTAAATAACCCCACCCCACCTTATAAACCCACCGACTGAGAGAACATGACCTTGATCATTCATGAAAAGTTCAGTTAATTGAAGGATATAAGGATGTTGAGGAGAGACAGAAACCAGGTGATTAAGAAAAAAAACAGAGGAAGAGGAGTTTTCTCCTGAGAACATTTCTAATCTCATGGGGGTTGGGGGGGCAGGCAGGATAGAAGGATGAGAGACAGGCATTAAGCAAAGCTTCCTCCGGCGTCATCGACTCAGGCACTTTTCTTCAGTTTGGGCTTCAAAAGGAGCTGGCCGGGGGCGTGGTCAGTCTCTTCCCGATGTACACACTGACAGGGAAGATAAAAACATTTCATTATTATTATCGTTAAAATATAAAGGCTACTGTTGTGTTAGAATATCTTTGTAAACCCAGAGTGTCCAGCAGGGATTTGGTCCATTCTAAATCGTGTTAATGACTCGTTTATTCCCCGACATGTTCAACATTATCTGACTGAACGCGGCAGATTACGCCGCCATGTGTTATCGCTGACACGGCACTCCTGGGAGTGTCGGAGCTCCATCTGAGGCAGCAGGTGTGCAGCAGCTGAAACCAGCAGCTGACGTGGGCCTGGAGCTGTGCAACGGCGCCACCTGCTGGCGTTTGTGGACGACTGAGGCTGAACGACTAAAACCTGCAGGATAGTCCAGGATTCAGGACTGAGTCGGTCTAGCTGCTTGTAAACAAAACATAAAGACATGAGCAGGTATTTATAGAACCTTTTTAACAGTATGTATCTTTATATCACGTTAAAACCTCCAGAAGGCAGGAAAAATGTGAATTTTACTCTAAATCTGCAGTTTGATGAGCTCGTTGTGTAAACACTATAAAGCAGATTTGTCCCTGCTTCAACACAGCTGATTCAAATAGATGATTTACCTTCTCAGAGGTTATTTTAGATTTTGTTACAGATTGCTCTATGATAATACTGTGCTGTATAAATTTTCAGCTGTGTACAATTAAAAATGTCTGAATTATAGCCATTTGTAAATTTAGCATTAGCGGTTAGCTTAATTTGAGGTTAGCATTGACAATCAGCATGTGATCTCTCTTAGCTACTCCACAACAAATTTAATGTCAAGTCTAAAATGGCTGAATTGTAGACTTTTAAAGTTAGCTGTGGCGGCCATCTTGAATTTTTGATTCCTATTTAGCTTTTGGTAAACATAGTTTTCGGCTACTTCGACACTAAAATGTCTGAATAGTAAATTAATAAAAAGTGACTAGCCTTCAGCATATTTTTTTTTACCAATCTCAGCTATGATCACACAAAATTTCAGCTCAATATTTCTTAAAACAGCTGAATTAAAGTTATTTATAATTAGCTGTGGCAGCCATCTTAATTTTCAAACCCAGAGTGCTTTTCTTTATTTGCATGTGCCCCCCTTAGAAAAAAAAAACAAAAGTCTAGCTCTGCTCCCCACCTTCAGGACATTGCTGTTCTGACTTTTGGTATTTCAGCAAGTTATACTTATTGAGATATTTTCGGCCACTTTTTTGTCTTATTGAAAATGACTGTAGTTATCTTCAACAACCTTAAAACTCTTCAAAATATTTATAAATCTTCTCTGAGCTTTTTACATTTTGTTCTGGTTCTGCTTTTCTTAACTTCTTTAAGCTAATTTCAGCTTCCTTTGACTTATACTTTGCTGATTTTAGTATTTTTTTTTTTTTGCTATTTTAGCTGTACTTCTGCTAATTTGTTCAGCTAAATTCACCTTTTTGTGATAATTTCAACCTTTTAATGCTTTTTTAATGTGTGCTTTTTGCTCATTTCAGCTCTTTCAGCTATTTTTAAGCTATTTTTAAAATAAAGAAATAAATTTGTTTTAGCTAATTTCAAACAAATTGCAACTTTTATGTATTAATGTGAGCTTTTTTACTCTTCTTTCACCATCTGTCTGCTTATTTCAGTAATTACCCCGTTAATTTCAAGGTCACAAAATAAATGGTCAAGGTCACAGGTTAGTCATGTTTCTGATCGGCTTACGTTTCAGCTTTATTCATTTTTAAATAAATTCCCCTTTTTTTTTGCTTCTTGCAACTTATTAATAGTTTCAACTTTTTCTGCTTTCTATACAAATTTGTGCTAATATTAAAAAAATCAGCTAATTTTAGCTACGTTTCTTCATTTTTGACACAATTTTTCCCTTTTGGTTTCCTACTTTCAGCTGAAGTCAGCTGTTAAAATTTGCTCACATTAAAAGTTTTGCTGCTAAACAGCAGAAATCTTTCAGCATTAAGCTTTCGAGCTGCATTTTAGCAAGAAATACAAAATCTCTAGTTTAATCGAAATCCATTAAAGTTCAATACTTTCACCTTTTAATTTGTTTTATATTTTAGATGGACACGCCGGTGTAAGATGTAAAATCTAAAACCTGAGATATAGGAAGGAAAAATCAGTAAAGATGTGTTTAAAGCATCAGTAGATGTCTGATTAGAGCTGTCTAAAACAACTTCAACAGCGACACTGAAAGTTGAACAAATAAAAGCTTTTAGGTTTTAAAACCTACCTCAGTGAGGAAAAGTAAAATAAATATGTTTTAGTATAAATTAAAACTATCAATTTGCAATATGTTTATGTACAAATCGCATTCTTGCTGTGCAAAAATGAGAAAATAAGAAAACATTTTTCCACAATACCAGCCCGTAGATGTAAATTTTCTGTTATTTCCCTACAAAAATAAAACAAAAAAAAAAGGTTTTTGCAACAGAAAGAAAACGTTTCGACTCCAGAGGTGAGCAGAAAAAGTGTTTTGGGCTGTTGGGCTCTTACCCCAGGCCCAGAGCGAGGATGTGCGATAGCAGCAGCGAGGGGATGAAGACTTTGAGGAAGTCAGCGGAGAAGATGCCTCCTTTCTTCATGGCTCCCGTCTTCCTCATGCTGAGCGTCACGGAGCGCCGAGGGTGACGGAAGTGAAATTCCCTGACGAGATAAGACACAGCTGATGGACACTAAGTAAACACTTTTTACTGACGTACTATAAAAACTGTAAAGGGTTGAAGCTACAACATAAACTAAAATAAATATCCAAGCTGAAATGAATTTTTATTTGTTTTATTTTACTTGGGGGGAATGTTTTCTGGTCGACTGGACCAGTCAGCAACCCAGTCTGCGTCCTTCATCAGAATGTCCATGTCCCTCTCTTTGTCCAAGGTGTCCTCTTCAGACTAAAGAAAAAGGCAGAATTTTGTCAGAACAAACAGCTTAGAATCTGAAAAAAAAAAAGATTAACGATGACAACAGAAGCTGCACTCTCAATATGTGGGCCGTTTCCTTAGAAACTGCAGGCAGGCAGCGGCCGTCGTTCAGGTTGCCATGGCAACAGACGGCTGGAGAAACGAGAGGCAGCACGCCGGCTCTCACCTGACTGTCTCTCCTGCTGGTCGTGTCCACGTCGAACATGATCTGCCCCGCGTCCTGGGGGGAGTGGGGCCGCGGGGGGCTGAAGACAAACCAGGAAGTAAATCATTCGTCAGTGTTGTCCCTCACAACGTTTGAACATCAGGCAAATTTTTATTTATTTATTTTTTTTTTTTAAGACAATTTTTTCAAAACTTTGCTTGATTAGCTTCATAAGTTTGATTAGCTGTGGTTGATGACATCATTTTGTGGCTGATCCACATTAAAACATTGTTTCTAAAAATACTGTTTTGAGTGCAAAAAAAGTTTTTTATATATGAACACAAAGTTTTAAACGCGTCACTTTGCAACCCCTGCTGAAAAACTGTTTGACGAGATATATTTTTAGCCTTGAATTCTGGTGATTATGTCCTTTTTGTCCTAATGGACCTTACATCTTACCTCGCCGATAAAAGATTTAGCGTTAACATCGAAGCCTTTGCGTCCTCATCAGCACTTCTTCGGTGCGGTGTACCACAAGGCTCCTTTCTTGGGCCTCTTCTTTTTTTTCTCTACACCTGCTGCCGCTAAGTGCTATTTTTCATAAACATGCGATCCCTTTTCATTTTTATGCCGACAACTATCAGATTTGCTGTGGCATGCTATAGCCAGCCTCTACCTGACCGCCTGGTCGACGTTGGGAAACAGATCGTATTCGATCTGGGACGCGTAAACTCAACTAAGATTCCTGCTTTTTTTCAGTTGAGAAGACCGTCCAAACTAAAGCCCAATCTGTCTAAAAGAAATCTTGAGCCAGTAATTCACGCTTTAATAACATCCAGGCTTGATTACTGCAATTTCATCGTTTAAAGCTGGTTCAGGAGCTCAGCTGTTTTTAACGGTTCCTCGCGCACAACTAAAACTCAGAACCGTGAGATCTTTTTCTGTTGCAGGTTCAAAGTTGTGGAATGATCCGCCACTAAACGTCAGTTGAGGTTTTGTTTAAAAACGCTTTTATTCCCATGAGATCGGTACTCTGAGCATTACTGTTTCTGGTCAACACGGTTGTTATTGTTACATCTAATAGTAACATTTACTAAAACATCTATGCATCTCATCCGGTCCTCTATGCAGTTGTTCTATTGGTTGACCTTGTGCTGTTTGAAGTGCTTTATAGATAAAAGCGGTTCAGTATGGCGGTTTGGATTTTACAGGCTGACAAAGCTAAGTTGAATATTTGACCAGTTTGTTTCTGTCGATTCAAGATGTGTCTGTTTATTTCAGAGCGGTTTGCTGATATCATATCTTATCTCCAACACAGAAGGAAACATCCTCAGGTGACTCACTGACAGCTGACGGTCCTGTTCACAGATAAGGTCTGGTTTACTGCTGCCTTGAAGATTACACAAGAACACGACGTGGCAACAGGATGAAGCCTTTGTTTTATCAACATTTTAAATAAAAATATGAACTAAAAAGGAGAAATCATCTGATTCCTGAGCTGTAGAAGCATTTTCAACCCGGTGGTCTCTCTGACCTGTCGCAGGACGAGTTGCTGCGGCTCGACTCGTGCTGGGCGTCCAGCAGGATCTTCTCCATGTCCCCGTTGTGGATGGAGGACGAGGACGGGACGTGCTCCAGACCCCCCACTATGGCCTCCTCTTCCTCCACCTGAGGGGGAGGCAGCGAGGGAGACTGGGGTTGGTGGGTTCTGTTCATCTCCAGCTCGACCCAGGACCCTGCAAAAAAAGAAAAACATGTAAAAAATTTAAAATGGTGCGCCAAGAGATCTTAAAAACTTCTCAGAGTATTTCCTAAATTAAATGAGGTTGAAGTTGTGTCGATAAACCAATAAACTCACATCCTGTTCAGGAAGATAAAATACTTTATTTCAGACTCACTTTAGACTTCTTAGTTCATTTCTGGACCTTTTTATTATATTTTAGTTGAAACATTTACAATAAACACAAGTTAACCAATTTTGTTTTGGCAAATTGTTGTGAGGTTGTAATTCCTGTTAGCATAGCAAACACTGATCAAACTGGAAATTTAAAAAGTACCTTCTTAAATAAGAAGATATACAAAGTTCATTATTCAAACTAACTGCATCTATTAAGGACTTGTTTTGTCATGATTTTAATGTAATCTATTAAAATAACTGCTATAACGCCATAATTTATACAATTTACTTTTTTAAAAACAAATTTGGATTTATAGCTCTAAAAACACACATATTTTCTTTATTCTATTTCAGCTTTTTTCTGCCCTTCTGTTTTAGAACATATGTCCAACAACAAATGAAAAATAGCTTTTCTGCCAATTTTGCTGCATTTATTTTTCTCTAATGTTCATTAATTTTCACTGTCTTAGTTAAATAATTTAGACTAAAGCTGAAAAAACTAGAAACAAATTACATAACAGTGTGTTCCTAAAGGTTTCCACCATCCACAAAGTAAAGGAAACAAAGAAGGCCAAAGGGAAATGAAAGACAGAAAGATGTCAACAGTTATTTCCTGATTCTGAGCTGCAGGGAGGCAACAGGTCGTCTGAGCCGCTGCAGGATCGGGGTCTATTTATTGCTGCGTGATGAGACGGCAGTAAACGCTCATCTGTGTGTTCTGTGTTTGGAAACCTCAGCTGGGAAATATAACTCTGTCCCGGTTCGTACGTGAGCTCCAGCATGGACTGAGGGAGGAGGGGGGTCAGGTTAGCGTTAGGGTGGGGAAAAAAGATTCTAGTATCAAAACACTCTTAGCTAAAAAATAAACAGTGGAGGAAGACACTTTAAGCCTCGTAAAAAATAATAATAATAAAAAATGTCCATGAGCAGTCCAGTAATGTTGACCCCCCCAAAAAAAACATCAGCTCAGCGCTCATCCCCGCGGATTACACAGCAGACCGCGGTCCATTGTCTCCACATCACGTTGCCGTGGCAACAACGCTTCCGAACATTCTGGCCAAAGAGACCGCATCAGCTGTTCCGAGGCGGAGACCGCACCGAAGCTGTCTGCGTTACGTGTTGAGGATGACTCTCTGCTACTACCACACCAAACTTCAGCTCAGTTTCTGCAAATCTGACCAAGTTTCAGACATTTTTTGTGGCGGCCATCTTGAAATCTTGAGTTTTAACAAAACTCCATGTCAGTCCTGCAACCTGTTCTTCTCCCACGAATCATTTTTCATGGTAAGACCTAAGCCTTCTGTCCTCGTGTCGTGGCCATAAATAGTATGCCAAGTCACCCCCGCCCCTCCCAATAGTGTTGTAAAACATGCACCAGAGTCAGTGGTGTCTGAGTCAGTGCAGCAGTGTAATAAACACCCTTTTGTTTATGTCTCCAGTGATCGATGCTGGCCTGTCTCGGCTGTAGCACATAAAAGGTGATGTCTAAGATGATGAAAATCCCCTGTAAACAGTAAAAAGGCATTTTTTGCCAAAATATAAGCCATTTTCTGACTGTGAATTTTAAAATACATTAAAAGGTAAAACACATGTGAACCTTTGAAGTTATTTCCATCGTTTTTAGGACGTTGAAATTACTTTTTTTATTATTGTAACGGCTTATTTTAGCGAGAATATCAAGTATTATTTCCTCCGGCTGCTCAAAATTGGATATCTTCCATCTATCCTTGTTGACAAGCTTTCAGCCCGCCCACAGCCTCCATCTGAATCACACATTGGATCCCTCGCCTGTCAATCAAGTCTACTGCAAGCCCATTGGTCCACATACTGTCAATAAACACACGGAACACACAGTTCTAGTCCGGCCCCCTTAAGTAAAGCTTTGCTAATACATAGATTTTCTAAAGAAAATGTGTAAACCTTTAATAAAAAGGAGCTTTCATAAAATGTATTTTAGTTATAAGTACATACACAAAGAGGTTAACAGAGGTATAATGAAACGGCGGGCTTTTTCTGGAGTAGCGACTTCGCTTACCGTTAAGCCCCGAGTCTCCGTTGTCTGTGGAAGCAACGTTAGCAGCGTCGGACATAGTCGTTCTTGGTGAGGAGGCTGGGTTTCATGAAGGGTTCAAGTCAATGCAGAACGCGAACTTCTATCTCTATACATTCAGACGTGCTTTTATTTACCACCGAGCGGCTCGTCTTCAGCCCTGTGCTTCAGAAAACAGCTAACCTGAAGCACAGCCGAAGCCGTTTGTTTTCGTAGGTTAACTGCTGGCCTGGAAGCATCGGAGGCGAACCAATCACAGCCGCGAAGAGGCGGGGCTAGGCAATGGCATAACACAAGCCGTTTTATGCAAGTATGGCAGGCCCATGTGATATATAATTAAATCACTTATGTCAAACGCTCTCATACAAGGAACAATCCTAACAGTTAAAACTAAAATAAAATGTAAATAAAATTTACATTTCAGTCTCAACAATTGAGATTATATCAGAAAATAATATAACCACAAGACAAATGGCCTTTTCTGAGTTCTAAATGACCTGGTGAAAAATCCAAAATGTAGTTTTTGCTAAAGTAGCTAAAGCTTAGCTTAGAATTAAATCAATGGCTAGCCAAAAGCAATTGTATATCTTAGCTAAGAGCAAAAATGCCATTAAAGGACTTGCTCAAAGCTGCAAAAAGGTAGCTAAAAGTTAAAACAAACATGAGACCAGCTATCTGCAGAAAGAGGGTACCAAGAAGCTAAAAGTTGCAAGTATTATTTTAATGGTAGCAAATAGCTCGCTTAAAGTTTAAAGGTAACAAAATGCTAGATTAAAGTAGCAACAGGCCAGCAAAAAGTGCTAAATAGTTAGCTAAAAGCAACAAGACCAGCTACAAGTATATAAATGAACAGCCATCTAAAAGTTTAAACAAACAAAAGGCTAACTAGAAGTGAAAATTAAAAAGACCAACTAAACATAGCAAAAAAACTGACTAGAAACTAAAAAGGACCATCTAAAAGTAGACAAGAACAAGCTAGGACTAGCTAAAAGTACCAAAAGGCTAGCTAGAAGCTAAAAAGATCAACAAAAGTAGACTAGCTAGAAACAAAATGTAGGAGGCGGCCAATTAAAAGTACAAAAAGGCTAACTAGAAGCTCAAATTTGTAAAAAGCTAGCTGGAAGATAAATGTAACGAGACCAGCTGAACATAGACAAAGACTAGCTAGGAGCTAAAAGGTAAAGAACCGGGCTAAAAGTAGCAAAAGGCTAGCTATAAGCTAAAAGTAACAAGACCAGCTAAAAGTAACAAAAAGCTAACTACCAGTTACAAGTGTTGTGACAACCAAGTCAGGAGAGCTGAGCTTGCATTGAAACAGCTTTAACGGTTATATGATAAATTGTTTTGCCATACTTAAAAGGACAGAGTCAAATTACACAAAGCTGTGTAAGAAAATAACTCACACGGGATATTACACTCCAGAGCAGCCGTTTATCAGCCTCCAGTGACAGTATAAACAAAGTACTGTGACCTCAGTGCTCATCCATGTGAATGGGGACATGTGTGCCCCCACGTACACGACCGTAGCGCTAATCACGTGTGCTTAGCTGCAGTTTCCAGTAACTAAACACCCACATGCAGACTTAAAATACTCATCATTCAAACCTTTTTCATCAGAAAACCAGTACAATCAAAGCAAGTAATGTTAATGTAACCACAAAACACTTAAAAACAAACAAAAAAACCACAATGATGCAAAATAGTTCCTTTATTTTCCTTTTCCTTATACATTACTAGAGGCATCAACAGCTTAAAGTCCACATTTTAAACGTGTAGACATGAAGCAGCATTAATATCTGCAGTAGTTAAAATAAATTATTCAATGCCTCAAATAATGTATGTATTTTTAAACTGCAGTCTAACAGACATCCAAGTACTTTTAGGTGCAAATAAAGTCCAGTGTCAAATCCCTGTTGTGAAATACTGCTGAGAGCAAAACGAGAAGTCGACAATACTTAAGAGTACGATTAAAGGTCCAGCTTTGTTTTACAAAATGGGACGGAACACATCTTGTTTCTCTTTTTTTTAATATAATATGACAATCATATCTTTGTATCGCTCATACCTGACTGTTTTTGCGCACTAAAACAAAAAGAGAAAGATGAACCGATGCAGAAAGATGTCTCAATTAAAAAAAGGGAGCTCTGTTGTGTTTAGAGCCCGAGGCACCTCGCTGAAAATACGCCAAATTTAAAATCCTGGAGGCAACTGTCAATATGTGAGGGTAAAAATTAAAAATAAAGCAACCGAGCATACTTGTGACTGTTCAGTATGCATGTTTTAATAAACAAAGAATAGGGAACAACCTACAGTATGATGGATGACTTAATAAAAAAAAATTTTTTAGAAAAATAAACACAATGGCACATGACAATAAGGGGGGCAAAGGCTAAACGTTATAATCTACAACCGAGCCGTTTAAGGGTGCGACCATATAAAAATAAGTGTGTAGTCAGAATTTAAGGAAATGAAACCCACATTATAAAAGAAACAAGACAAAACAGGGATTGGCACCACGTCACTTGAACAAGGCAGTCGTCACTCTGCCTCCAACAGACCCACGATGGGCGAGAAACAACTTCTGTCCACATCAGGAACGAGTCCAGTCCAACCTGGAGCGACGCAGAGCGACGTCACCTCTCGCCCCACTAGTTCACTTTGTCCTGGAATATGTAGAGGTTGTTGGTCGTCGCCACGGCGATGATGTTGTCTTGGGGGTGCCAGGCGGTGTGAAGGATTTTCTTGTTGAAGTCCAAACTGTCCACGCTGATCTCGTCCTTCTTGCGCTTGCCCCCGGTGCAGACCTTGCGGGGCTTGAGGACCTGCATGGGCTTGCTGTTCTCCCGGGACGCCTCCAGGGTGATGTCCCGCCGGTGGCCACGGTCGAACATCCGGAAGAAGTTGTTGTACGAGCCCGTCATCACAACGCTGGCAGAGGAGACAACGGGAGAGACTAAGATTAAACATCTCAGATTAAACCCTTCAAGATACAGACTGGTTTAAATTCAAGAGCTGCATTAGCTCTTAAAAAAATAAATAAATGTTGTTATAACAGCCAAACTGCATTTAATAGATACAACACTAACAGAAAAGTAGCAAAAGGCTAGCTAGAAGTAAAATTTAAAAAAAAATTTTTTAAATAAAAGTAGCAAGACCTGCAAAGATAATTATAAAAGCTAAAACTAACTAGATGAGCTAAAAGAAACAAAAAAAGAGTAGCTAGAAGCTAAAAAACAACAAGCCGCTAAGACTGACAGCTAAAAGTAACAAGACCAGCTAAAAAGTAGACAAAACTAGCTAGAAGCTAAAAGTAACCCATTTAGCCTTAGAACAGAATTCTCACTCATCAGGCGATGCAAGCTTCAACTTGCAGCAAATTAAAACATAAAAAATTCCTGGAAATGTGAGTTCTGTGCTCCTACCTGTCGTTGCCATTCCAGCAGCATTCAAACTTGTCAAAGATGCAGTCGTTCTCGTAGAGCGAGCACAGCTTGCTCCTCAGGTATTCGTGAACCTGTTGACAATCGAGCAGATATAGTGAGTCGGGCGTGAAGCAGAGACTGAAAAAAAAATAAAAACCTGCAAGAAGCAGACTTTTCCTGCAGCTCAGGATTAAAACTAACGTCTGAAGATTCAGAGCAACTTCCTTCTAAGCAAGCAGGAGCAGAACATAGCAGGTTTAGGGCGTCTCCTAGTGGGCAGTCTGTCAAAGCACAAGAATGTTTTTAAGGTGGGTCCATAACGACAGTTTAACAGTCGTTTGATTGTTTGAGTGGAATGAAATGATTCACACGCAGGATAAACTTTACCTTTAAAACAAAAACTAGAGAAAGTCATTTGTCTGGTAAACACAGCGTGAATGCTGAGTGCTGCCTGACAGCCGAAAATAAGTTGTGAAAGCTGAAAGCAGAATATTAATGCTAACTAGCTGTTGATCTGTGGTTGAGTTGTCAAATCAACCGGTTTGGGAGAGAAACCTGGATCTCCCTCTCGAGCTAGAGAAAGACTAAATAGAAGCTTTAGGTTATGAGACCAGCTAAAATT
>JARVJO010000140.1:19778508-19801591 GCA_031762555.1 Cynodonichthys magdalenae
AGTTAAAGACTAGCCAGAAGCTAAAAGTAACGGGACCAGCTAAAAGTAGATAAAGACTAGCGAAAAGCTAAAAGTAAGAACAGCCAATTGCTAAAAGTAACAGGACTAGCTAAAATTAGTTAAAGACTAGCCAGAAGCTAAAAGTAACGGGACCAGCTAAAAGTAGATAAAGACTAGCGAAAAGCTAAAAGTAACAAGAACACCCAAATGCTAAACGTAACAGGTCCAGCTAAAAGTAGATAAAGACTAGCCAGAAGCTAAAAGTAAGAACAGCCAATTGCTAAAAGTAACAGGACTAGCTAAAAGTAGATAAAGACTAGCCAGAAGCTAAAACTAACAAGACCAGCTAAAAATAGATAAAGATTAACTAGAAGCTAAAAGTAATAAATGAAAAGTAGCAAAAGGCTAGCCAGAAGCTAAAAGTAACTAGGCCAGCTAACCCTAACCGCTGAAGGGACTACTGGGGAAATCCTTGCTCAGTCCACTTTGTGCACTAACCGTATTAATCGCCAAATAATAACCAGCCAAAGTTCTCTGATGAATAATGGCACACAATATAATTTCAAACAATGGCTTGATGGCCTTCATAACCCTCTTTTGGCAAAATGCCAAAGGTAGGAACAGGTAGCAACACCTAGCTAAAAGTTAAAAGCAAAACAGCTGCAGGTATAAAGAAGTGATGAATATGCACACACTTTTTAAACACTCTCACCTGATACGTCTCCACCGGTCGGTTCTCCATGTTCAGGTCCCAAATCTTCACGGACAAGTAGTCTCTGGTCATAATGTAGCGCCCGTTGTGACTAAACTTAACGTCCGAGATGGACGATATGATCTCGGAGAAGAAGGAGCGGTTACTGGGATTCTCTGGCTCCTCGAACACTGAGACGAAGAAGAAACACACGAATGAAAATGAAGAACTTTGTAAAAGTGTTTAACCTCCTGGTTGTTCAGGTTCTTACACTTGGAGTGTTTGTCGCAGAGCGCAGACGCTCTCATGTCGCAGAGGCGGATGGTTCCCTTGCTGCTGCTGTAGACGAAGGTGTTGCACTGGTGAGGGTGAAACTCAGACGCCGTGATCACCTCCGTCAGCTCCTCCATGTTGGCCGGTTTGATGTCGACGATGTCTGGAGGAGGCGGGGTCAGGGAGGAGTAACGCTCTGAGACCTGCTGACCGGTTAGACCATCATCATCATCACTCTGGACTAGTTTACTTTGACTGAAGGATACTGAAGCTGCGGTCGGTGATCTCCAGGTGCCACAGGTTGATGCGGAGGTCGTCTGCAGACAGGTAGGTCTCGTTGTCGCTGTTCACAGACACAGAGTTGATGTGGTAGGTGTGGGCGTTGGCGAACACCCTCCGAGGACTGGCCTCCACCATGAGGTCCATCGGGATCAAAACTGGTACCTGGGGCAAGAAAAGCAGCAACAAAGCTCTCAAATATAACACTTTTAGGCGAGTGTGTCAGGGTTCTTTAAGATTAAAAATAAACGAGGAGCGAGAGAACCCGGTTGTTTCTGACTGACCTGCAGTGACGTGATGGAGTTGGGGTCTTTGTATCGTCCATCGTCCTCTTTCAGGTTGTAGCCCTCCGGTCTTTTGTCCCGCTCACTGATTTTCCATAATTTTATTGTCTTATCTGAGCCACAGAAAAAAGAAATTCAGTGTCGAAGCAGTGCAAAGCTTTTCAAATACAAACATTTAACAATATTAATAATAATATTTCCAGGATGTTTTTTTTTGTTGAATTTCAAAAAGAAAATTTTCGGTGCAGACATGCAGGCATTTAGCTACTGTCAATCTTTGGTCCATTGAGTTCTTTCGTTTTTACCCTACGTAAATTAGCCCCCCCACATTTCGTTTATTTTATGAAGCCAGAGAAAGACAAGGAATAAAATGTGCCGACTTGGACAGAGGAGGTGGATAGCGATGTTACAGTAGCTGGTATGTGTTGTTTTCACAGTTAAAGGTCCGGTCATAACTTTTTTCGCCTGCGTAAATTCCATAAGCTTGCGTAAGGTTCGTAAGCGCCGGGGGGTGGGTTAAAGTATCTACACCCTCCTCCAAAATACTATGTAAAACCCTGCCGACATGATGCACCCATCACTGTTCTCAGCTTTTTCACTCATTTCTTTGTTCATTTATAACCTTATGTTCATAGCAGTAAACGAAACTATAAAATTCTATAAAAACTACAGCTGCAAACTTTCAACAAATCCAGTAAACTGCATTTGCAAAAATTAAATTCTGTGTCTAAAAATAAAATGAGTTCTGAACGTTTTAACTGCTTGTGCTCTTTTCGAAGCGACAACTTCACCGTTTGTCGACAGCAGGAACTGAGCGGCGTTCTTCTGAGGGAGCCAGCGAATCTTGTTGATCTTCTCTTCTATTTCCAAACTCTTCAAGTAGTCGAACTCGGGCTCGTGGCTCTGGAAGGTGCTGTAAACGTTGTACTCGCTCCGGAACTGAGGCTGATTCTTGTTCTGTCAGGAGCCGAGGCCAAAAATAAATAAATCCGTTTGTCGTTGAAATTATATATTTTTGTTAAACATACCATCAACTCAAGTGTTTTACCTCTATTTCTTGTTGGAAGATGACCACACGCCCACCTTTGTCTCCGGTGGCGAGCAGCTCCCCAGTGTGGTTGAACTCAACCGTAGATATAATATCCGCTGTGGGGAAAAAAAAAAGAAAAGCTTTTAACAACCATATTTTTATAAATACACAGAAATAAACACCAACCCTCAGTAGGTTTAAATCATCAGTAACCCAGATTTTTTTTCCTTACTGCCCTTTTCACCCTACAGAAGTGTGTTACTTTATATATTCAAACACACTCATGTACATGAACACATCGTCGCCTGCTGGAGCAGAAAGACGCTGTTCAAGAAGATCATAATAAGGGGCCTTTGTGCTCGTTTTGACCCCCACCCCGAGGAAATAGCTTTGAGCACTTCTTCCTTTTACATCGTCTCAACCACAGCGTTGGTCTCGTCTTTTTTTTAAATATAATTTAAAATATTTAAGGGGAGCTACATCAGTCGTAGCATCTATTTAATCTGCGCCAAGCACCAACTGACCAGCGTTGTAATACAGATGACTTAAGGAGCCAAAACATGTCTGAACAAAGAGTACTCCAACACCTGCTTTTAATATCTTAACAGAGCAACGGCTTGTCTTAAAGTTACTGACCTGATTAGACACATAAAAGTGGTTTAAAACAATATTTCAGGAGCTTCTGCCTTCGCTGTAGGAGGTGCTAACATGTCGAGGATCTCATCTTTAACCTGCTGAAAGCAGTTTGGCTCAAGTCCACTTCATGAGACACTAAGAACACCGAGACCCAAACCCAAAACAGACAAGAGGTTCCGAAAGTCGGCACATAAACTAAAGATTAAATCTGGATTTTCTCTGAAACATTAAAAGCTCCGATTTCTAAAAAAACGTTTGAATTTTTCTACTTGTATCATCAACAGAAGGACCGAGCAAAGAGTCCTGTTAATCACTTGTGGGTTAGGCGTTTGGTTTATGGTAACATAAGATAAATAATAGCACATACCTTCAGCTACGTCATCATCAATGGCTCCTTTCACCTGAGAGAAGCACCACTGCATGTCACCTCCAGGTCCTTAAAAAAAAAAAGGAAAATTACAACAAAATCTGAGCAGTTAAACCTTGTTCATGTGTGCAAATTACACCAACACATTCAGGCAACAACAAAAGGACAAGTGAAACAACACTGGACCGGCTCATATCCTCTAAAAACATTTGCAAGTCTCAGCCTTGAAGCAAACAAACTAAGACTTTCATTGTACTCTATTCAGCTACACATGTACAGAACCTATACCTGGTACAGAAAGTAAAAATCATGTCCACACCACTAAATTAAATCCAGTTTACAATATAAACAAGTCATAAGACCTGCTTATTTAGGACTTGTTATGTAACAGGAGAAGCCCCGAGTCCAGAACAACACGTTAAGCTTTTTAGGTTCCATCATCAAACTGCTGAGATTTATTAAAGCTTGTGCAAGAATACATTTTATATACAGTAAATAAAGCAAAAGTGGGTTAAACGTTCATATGTAGAGCCTTTTTCTTTTAAGCAGTTTTAAGAAAATGTTATAATACCTCTGCTGTACTTTGAAAAATATTTTATCATTTTCAGTTTAGGCTTAGGCATCTGTACAGGTGAAGGCGCCAAGTTCATAGAGATGGATCGACGGATCAGTAATGAAGGCGTCATCACGGTGAAGTCGAGTTGAAAGGCAAAGTGTTCCAACCCTCACCATTTGGTCATGAGGTTAGGAAAGAATAAAAGGAACAAGCCAACAAAAAAAATCCTTTGAAGGCTGCTAGGAGTCAGCTGAGGTGGTCCGGGTATCTGAGGAAGAAGTTTTCATGGCACGTCCCTTTAGGAAGACACCCAGAACTCACTGGAGGGATTTTATATCCTTGCTGATGTGGGAACGCCTTGGGATCCAGGGTGTCCGGGTTTCTCTCCTGGACCTCTGTCTAGAGCCAACCAACCATGGAGAAAGATCTTGTGTAATCTGTCATCCAGTACCTCTGGGTATTCCTCAATTTCTCTTCATAAGGAACTGCTTCTCAAAACATTTTATTAAGCTGCAGCCAATAGCAGCGCAAAAGGAGCCACACCCACAGTTAGCTGCTGCTTTAGGTAATGATTTAGGAATGATTGAGTTTACGTGGGTTTAGACTACTCCAAGAGAAAACTTAAACTGTTTTTAAAGCTCTCAGTGTCTATTTGAAAGACCTACAGAGAGTGCAGTACATTTTTTTAAAACGTAAATTTTAAAAGCTAGATCAGGATTGTGAAAAAATAACTAACACACGCCAACTTCTTCGAGTCTAAACACTCGCCTGGACACGATCTCTGTAAACATTGCAAAAGAGAGCAGATTAATTCCTGCAAGTTTTCACACACCATCATCTGTTCCTATTCAACCCAAACTGATCTCATTGTCGATGCAGACCAGTAAAATAAAATGAAGGATAAAACAAATCTTGAGTTTTTGAAGTCAAACAACAAACAATAAAAAAAAGCCAGAGGAAAGGCTGGTGCTGCTGATCGGGACATTTTGTACTGACTGTACCTTGAAAAGGAATGCAGAGCATTTTATCTAGATATAATCCCACAAATATGGACATGCTAGATTGCAATGTGTAATGAGTTTGCTTTAAGATAGTGTCAGAAAAAAGCATGCATTACATAAGAATTTATGTTCATTTAAAGAGTGCACACCCTTCTCTCCACCTTCAGGATCAGGCTAATGAATGAAACGCAACGCATGAGAGTCGAAACAGGATATTCACAAGCTAATTTAAAGAATTGGCTTTTATTTAAAGTGTACAGAACAGAGTCTAAAATATATTTTTGTTTATTTAAAAACACAAAACAACTAAAAACACCCAGTTGCGAGCGCGGCTGGGGGCCTGGAGAGCTAACCTGCCGTGTGGACATGAATGTCAAAGTTCGCGCTAATGCTAAGCTCGCCAAGCTAGTCCAGCCAGCTAAATCAGGGGTGTTGAGAAAAAGCTTTATAATAATAATAAAAAGGTGTGGACACTGCAGCTTAAATCTCTAGCTTTGCGGTTCATTTCCTGAACAATAGACTATTTAATTAAAATGGGGTGTTTAAAGAGAGCAGAGGAGGAGCATCAATGAATCAGCCGTTGCAGCTACGACAAACTTGGCGTCACTGATGAACCGGAGCTAAAACCGTATCTAGTTTGCAAGAATCACTCAATGATGCAATTACCAGAGATCATTTTGGCGAAATTTTACCCAAGACAAGAAGTTAATTGGAGGCGAACGTTTGATTTTCTGTAGTTAGCTTTTAGCTAAAGCTAGCGGAGCTAAGTTTTGGCTAGCCGCTCCAACATTCGGCGGCTGAGGGGGGCTGATAGAGACGAAGGCTGGAGATGGAAAGAACTCACGGTTACCCCACGGTTGTGTTACGGTTCAGATTAATTACCTGCCATGACGAGACAGACAGTGGAGCTTGCCTCAGTCGGTCACGATCCTGCGCTCCACTCCCACGCGCTGCTTCGGGGGCTCTGAACTTTTTTCCCCTTCCACTCAGTCTTCGTCGGGCAGCGCGCGCCGAAACATAAAAGGTTGAACCTTGATAAAGTATTTTAACGCGGCCACGCTCTTATTTCCCGCTCTTCCTTCGGCTGTTTTCTCTCTGTGGATCTATGTTGCCGCCGGCTACTTCACATCCCGCACCTCTTTTCCCCCACCCCACTAGAGTCTTTTCCGCACGTGAATTGAAGTAAAAGGACCGGAAGCCGGAAGTTAATGCTCCAAAGGGCGAGCTCCCCCTAGCGGCTGACTTTAGGAATTACATTCTTAGGAGACAGAAAAATGACTATAAATCAGTCACATTTTAAGGTAAAATTTGGTGTGGTAGCATCACATTTTGAGATTGTGTAAATTGTTATTTACAAGGACTGAAATAAATATAACTCCATCTCTACTCATAATGGTTTAAGTTCAAAACTCTAGCATGAATAGTGGTGGGCGATATGTATTCCTTCAAGAAATGCTAGGCCATAATGACAACTGAAAATAAAAGTATGAAAAGGTGTCACAGCAATGCAAATTTAAACATGAATAAAATAAATGAGACTGAAAAAAATGCTTTTGCAACTTTCTTGCATTTATTATTTTTCTCTAAACCAATCCTATTGGTTTTTATTCTTAGGCAACTACAGGAAGGTTGGGAAAGACACTGGTCCAGAAGTTCACGTAACGCAGCCTCAACTTCTGTCCCACATAAGTGTTGTCCATGTCAGAGTGGATCTCCACGAACCTGTGGTCGTTGGATGTGAACGCGGGCCAGGTAACGGGCACCTTCAGGTCTCCTTTGTTTGGATCTCTGCAAAACAGAACCAAAAGTGATTAGAAACTCTAAATGAAACAGTTTTCTAGTTCCATTTTGTTTTAATTGTACCCAGTTTTGGCAAAGTTGGTCCAGTAGGCGATCATGTAACCAGAGACGCGCCGATGGCGTGGCCAGTAACCCAGCGGCGTGGTGAAAGGCTTTCCAAACATGTACTGCAGGTCATCGGCGTGGTCGGCTCCCAACCAGCCAGGGAAGGGCGAGAGGAGGCCTCCCATACGATTGGGTTCAGAGAACAGGTAAGAGTAGGTGCGTCCGGTGCTTTGGTGACAAAAAAACAAAAAACAGTTAAACAGTTTATTGAAGAGCTGCGCCCAAAAGCTTCAGGGAGTAGATTCTGCTACAAAAACATCTTATTCTCACGAGGCATTGGAGGCGTGAAGGTAAAGGGCAGCCTGAGTGGGAATCAGGAAAATGTAGTCGGTCTCGATGGCCACAACGGTTTTCTTGATGGTCTCCCTGCTGGGATTGGATCCCCAGTCTAAGGTGTAAGTGGAGTAGGCGTTGTCCAAACCGAGCGTGCCCTTCTCTTTAGTCAGGGCACCCAAAAGCCTCCTAACGTCTTCACTGAAACGGAAAAAAAAAAATTCATTTTTCAGGGAAAACAACCCAAACGTTGCAGGAGAAGCTCGTTTTGGAAGCATCGAACTCACATGGGGGTATCCACCAGCTGAGAGTTGACCGATGGGACGTCGGAGCCCGTGAAGATGTGTCCGTCCATGTCGTTGACTCCAGCCATGTAGTCGATGTCAGCGGAGTTGTGGTACAGGTTGTGCACCTCGTCAGGCAGGAAGTCGCCATCAATCACAGGAGACAGGACCAGGTTATACACCAGGGGGCCTAACGAAGGCAAACGGGACAATCACCGTACACAATGCTGCATTTTGATTAGGGGTGCGCGATCAGCACCGGTCCGATCAGTAAAACTGGGCCGATATTAACATCCAATAATGATTTCCCACTTTTTAGCTTTGTGTTTCTGTTTCGGGAGGGGAGATGGTTGGTCGAGTGGAATCTGTTTGATCATGATAGGGACGCGGTTTGGTCATTTCTTTTATGCTATAGAAAAGACACAAGTCTGTTTGTATGTATATAGAAATAATTTATGTGTTTGTGTTATTCAATTCAAATTCAAAAATACTTTATTGATCCCAAAGGAAAAATATCAGTAAACAGCAATAAAAATATCAATATCGGCTGAAATTTTCCTATCGGTGCATCCCTAATATTTATGTCTTTACACCCTCTTTTAATGATAAAATCAACTTTTATACTGTTAAAAGGTTGTTTTCCATAATAATAATGTGTTTCTGTAGAGAAAAAACAAAATATTTTAGTAAACACACTCAAAATACGACATTTTAGACTTTCATAAATGTATAAACTTGTATATATTTCTAAAGAAAATTTGAATGAATGTGTCCTCTTTACAATCCATTATTTGCTTGATAAAATAAAGCAAGACCAACCATACAAAAAGTAAACATTTTAAATTCATGTCTGTGTGCCTGTATCTACGATGGCGTATTAGGACCATTTTGCAGATTAAAAAAAGGAGCAAATCTCTGCTGAAATACTCAAAATGTTTTAGATTAATTTCAGACATTTTCAAGAAAAAACAAGAAAGTTCTCTGAGCTCCAAAAGCTGTAAATTTGCAAGAAAAAAAACTTTTTTTCATGTTTAAAGGTAGAAATTTTCTATATTTAAACAAAATACTTTCTGACATGGCAAAGTCAGAAATTTACAAGAAAAAAATTACATTAATGAGAAAAAACTGAAGTTTCTTTTAGGAATGGCTAAAGGGCGATTCCACCTGTTTTTACTGCCGTGAGCTTCTTTAATCTGCACTAGTTTAAAAACTAAAACACATAGACACTTAAAATCGGGACTAGATTATTCTACACTGAATTGAACGCACACCTGTCCCTAAAATTAAAATAACGGGCATTCAACATCTATAGGTAAACTTTACAACCCCTAGTTTTTCGTAAAAACATTTGAAATGTGCTTTTAATTTTTGGGGTTTCTCATAAGTGTCTGAAACAAGTGTGAACGTGGAGCTTACTATCGGGGGAGCTGGACAGGTTGAGAGTGCTCGCCATCGTCAGAACGGTGGGATCGGTCATCTTCAGACAGTCGGCCATGTTGTCGTCTGTGGGGCAGTTGACTTTCAGAGCAACCTGATGAGGAGGAGGGAAGAGGTTTCTGATATTTTTACAGTAACTGTTGGGAATAATCCAGAAAAACGTACCTCTTCGGCAAACTTGCGGGGGTTTTTGTTGACGGCCCAGGAGCACGTGGCCACCCCACTCTGAGAGATGGCTCTCTTGAAAAGCCCTTTGTTGTGAGGAGAGAGGGTCTGACAATTAACAGGGAATGAAAAAAAAAAAAAGATTTTAAAATTTTATCATGGTCAAGTACAAGAACTGGACTTGTTTTCATCAAAAAGCAGCCAAAATACAAAGTAAATCTAGAGTACTCCAAGAAAATACAAAATAATGTCTCTTTCTACAAAACGTGTCAAACTCAAGGTCCAGGGGCCCGATGTGGCCAATGACAGCACTTTATGTGGCCTGCGAGAGCTTCAAAGATGTATAAATGTCTCAAAAACGTCTGCTTTAAAGCCGTAAACTACATTTCCCATAATGCATTTGGATTACTTTACCCACGAAATGATGGCATCCATCTCTGCAAACACAACCGTTTTGAATGTGCAGAATTAGTCTTTGTTTTATTCTTATCTTGCAGTCGCAACAAACAATACAGTAAAATATATCTTATCTTGCACAAGATTCAAAAGGAGCTGGTGAAATTCATCATGTAAAAATCTCCATTTCGATGCTTTTTCACAGGATACTTTTGCTGCGGCCCAGTTATAATGTGAAGTAGGAATTTCCCACTTTACAAGTCGTAAATTTCAACTTAAACAGTTTGATTCATTTTTGGGTCATTCGTTTTTTTATTTTAAAAACAGATGTTGAAAAATGAAAAACAAACGGTTATTCTATTTTCATTTTATATTGCAAAAACAAGAAAAAGGTCTGTCTTTTTATTTTTTCGTAAAGTTTATCACTGTTGTCATGACAACTAAACGCTGTCCTATGGAACCTGCCGTGGCTTCAGGCTCCTCTCCGTGGTCCTCTTGGAGAAAAGCTTAACGTGCTAAAAGCAGCCGAAGCTCCAGGAAACCGTTTGAATCATCAGTGATACAAACCAGCAGCTGTTAAAGAAATGTCAAACTAGTTGGCTAAGGTTTATTTATTGCGGCTGCCTGGTTAGCTCGTTAAAACGTGTTTATTCATCCCAGCGTCAGACCATTTAAGGTGGAGCTAGTTAGTTTTATAATAGAAATTAGCTAGACTAGCTATATTTAAAAAAAAATACAGTCTGCAGTTAGTTAAAGAAATGATAAAGTAGTTAGCTTAGCATTTATTTATTTACGAGCAGCCGACTAATAATATAAGGTTTTTGAACTAGCTCCACCTTAAAAGGTCTGATAATACTTCTGGTTTGAGAAAAATTAAATGACGGACCGTTTTCCTGTTTTTGGAGTGTAAAAGAAAAATAGAATAACCATCTGTTCTATCTTTTTCTGATATCTGTTTAAAAAACAAACAGAAAAATACACGGACCTGGCAGCTACTCACCACAACTCAACAGTGAGTAAAACTCTCTTACTTTTAATGGTTTTCTTTTCTGGCGATTTACGTGTTATTTATTTCACATTTAGTCAGTCGTACATGTAGTACTTCTCGGTGTTTATAAGAGGACATGTCAAAATGCTGTTTCTATGTTAAAGCACTGTTTCTATGCATGAAATACCAGGTAGAGCTCAGTTATTGTTTGTTAGCAGGGCTCAGGAACGTGATGTTTTAGTCCAAGTTAATTACACCCACGATGCTCACGTGGCCCTCGTTGAAAATAATTTCGACGCCTCTCCTATAGAAGCTTCTCACCTGGAAACTAACGCTGGCTCCTCCCGCAGACTCTCCAAAGATGGTGACGTTATCGGGGTTTCCTCCGAACGAGCGGATGTTTCGGTGCACCCAGGCAATGGCAGCGTGCTGGTCCCACAGGCCGTAGTTTCCTAAACAGGAACCGACACGGTTAAGTTCACGAGAACAACTGACACGACGATCACTTGGTGGGTACCTACCGGGCATCTTAGAGTCTCCGGTGCTCATGAAGCCCAGGCTTCCAACGCGGTACCCCAGCGTCACCACGATAACGTTCCCTCTGTCTGCGATTTCCTGCCCGCTGTACAAATAGTTATCCAGGAAGTTAGCTCCCATCGAACCTCCGAGTAGGAAAGCTCCGCCGTAGATCCAGACCATGACGGGCAGATTGGTGGACACTGGAGGGCGAAGAGAACACTGAAGCTACGGTGTCGCTTTATCAACACCCTGGTAGCAACGCAAAGTTCTTTACCTACGCCGCCAACGTGGGGGACCCAGACGTTGAGGTAGAGACAGTCCTCGCTGCCTCGGACGTCGTCCATGAGGAGGTTGAGCTGAAGGCATCGGTTCTTGTACTCCTTGGCCTTCAGAATACCTGATAGTGGACACAAACACATGAAAGAAGTGTTGCGAAACTCTTTGCAAGGGTTCCTAATTTCCAGAAACCAAGGCAGTCGCTTGAGATTTATAAGTTTTATACAGTTTTTTTTTGTGGTAAAACAAAGACTTTGTAACATCCACACCAAAAATAAGCTACTCCCTGCCTGAAACTCTTGGTTTTGAGGTCAATCTATTGGTCCATTTTTCGTCCAAGTAGAAGTTAACAGTCATATCCACAGGTGTCAAACTCCAGTCCTCGAGGACTATCCAGCATGTTTCCTTTGTTTCCCTTCTCAAACACACCTGATTTACATGAATGGATGGTTGAATCACTGATTCAGGTGTGTTCCAACAGAGAAACAAGGAACACATGCAGGATAGTGTCCCTCAAGGACCTGAGTTCGACTACTGGATGTGTTTTAATAAACTCCCAAAACTACACAACATTGTGAACATGCTTCATCCTATTTCCCCTTTTGTCAGAAAAAATGTAAATTCGGCATGTTTTTTTTTAACTAAAGAAGTGTTAGCTGGTGTTAGTTTACCCACCGTCCCAGCCGGCGTGCCGCGTCGGTTTCTCAAACCTTTTGGGCATGGCGGCGAAGGGAATGCCCTTAAAAATGTCCATGTGATGTTTGTATCCAAGGCGAATGTTGGTACCCTCCACCATCCCTCCCTCGGTGTAAACCACACCCAGCTGCGTAAAAAAAAACAGAAAATCATCTTTTTGTGCCACTTTTCTGATTATTTACCACAAGTGAGACGATACCAAACCTCTACCAGTATTTTAGTTTTGGTTATAGTCATGATTTGTGATTCTATTCTGGATATTTATGTTTCTTCAGATTCCTTAAGTTCAGTTTGTTTCCCATTATCTCCCTGTGCTCACCTGCTTCCCATCTTCTCATCAGTCTGTCATACTGTTACCTGCGTACTCCTCATTGTTTTAGCCTCCTGAAATCTCAACCCACCCCCCCATGTTCCGGTCTGAGTCCTCAGGTCCATCCCAAAGCCACGATCTGTCGGGGCTAAAACTTACGGAGGCGGCAGAGACGGTCTCCAGCAGCACGGCAACAGCAACCAAAATCCCAAAAATCTCCATCAGGGTTCGGCTGTGAGAACCGGGCCGATGGTCGGCCACACTTTTATAAAGCAGACCCCACCCCTGAACAACAAAAACACCCGACAGTTACGTGATAATTAATGATTAACCCGTTCACACAGACCAGTTGTTTGTTTTTAGATATGTCGCTTATGAGCTCAGCAGAGGATAAAATCTGCATCAGTTACAGTTTTTATTTTAAAGGAACAATAAACTACAGCGTCTGCAGCCTTTAGAATCCACAAAGCATCTTTAAAAAATAAATAAAGCTTCTTTAGCATCTTTATAACCCACTGGGCCAAGCATACATTTCATTTTGTATATATTTATATATAAATAATCTAAGCATACATTGTAAGAAAATTAGTGTTTGGTAAATTATTTCTATGCATGTTCCTTACAAATGTGGCACCATTTAAAAGGTAATTTAACAGGTTTTCCAATTATAGGATTTATTGCCAAGAAGCATTGTTACAATAAATAAATAATCTACCAAACACTAATTTTCTTGTATGTTGGTGACTCGTTTTAGACACAAATCTGTGGGGAAAAACACAAATTTTTACTTGGAATCTCATTGAATTGGTGCTTATAAGTAATGCAGAATAAACTGCGATGTTTGTCCAACTTTCCTATAAATTATTTGCAGTTTCTTTCTTCTTTTGTTGCAATTTAATCACAAAGTTACACTTTTCTGACTCATGGAGACTATAATGATCAATTAAGTGGTTAACAAATATAAATGAAGTTTCTTTTAAATTTTTTTTCCTTCTACAATTATTTTATGTTTTTAAAATAAAAATGGCAGTTCGCTCAAATTCCCTTCAGGAAAACTCTTGGAACATTATGTCATGTCGGAAATTTAGAAACCAAAACAATTTGATAAGAAATGTTTGAATCTAACATCATGTGATTCACTCATGGAAACTAGCTGATGCAATAAACTCATCCAGGTTGTTTTTTTTTTTTCCATATGGCACGCTTTAAATAAGTCTTTGAGAAGCCAAATTTCCACAGTTAAATAAACAAAAAGAAAAAAACAGAAAAAAAATCTTCATTTTCACTTTAGTTTTCACTCAAAAACAAAACAATTGGACTATTTTTATCTGATCAGTGTTTGATTTCATTTGAATACACGAATAAAGCATAAATCAAAGAAAAAGACTTTTAGAAAAGCCTTAAATTGTAATTTTAGTGTTTCAGTTTGTGCCGTGGACTATCAGGAAGTTCAGTTTGAACAGCTGTTTGACACGACTCAGGATCTCAGGACAGTTTTTAAAGTTAATCCTCATTTCTTCACGAGGCGCAAAATGTGTTTATTATGAACCACAAATGATTAGTTTTCATATTAACCTCATGTAAAAGCTACATATTTAAAAGATATTTAATGTTTCACATTATGAACCAGTTTATTTGTGGTACTTTGGGATATTTTGTTGTCTTTTTTTGACAATTGTGTGTTTTTATATCAAATAAAGACCAGATAATGTTAATGAGAAAATCTAATGTTCTTGTTTTAGTTCTTTTCAGGAAAATTGCTTCTAGTCAAAACAAATAATTTTTTGTATTTTAAGGATGAATATCGACAATTAGAAAGTTCTTAAACAAGATTTTATAACTTTTTTTATTTTCATATTATCAAAATGAATCACATTTTACAGATATAAACATTGACATGTAAGGCGAGTCGTTTTGTCACATATAGTCCAGGATTTCTGTCTCCATCTCGTTTTCACTTCCCTCAGACGGCTGAAATTCGTCTTCCTCCTCCTCATCTTCTTTATTCTCACACTCCACTTCCTCCTCCTCCTCCTCGTCATCATCCATCTCTGGGTATCTCATACATAACCCGAGTCGTCGTCTTTTTTTAGAGACTCGAACACAGGCTAAAAATAAAAAAAGGAGAGAAAAATATTGGACAAAAATACTTAAAAACCTCAAATGAATTGTAGTTTTTAAGATAAAAACACATGTTTACTGCATAAAATGAGAGTTTGGTTCCTTTACAGTGAATCTCTGAGGAAAGGTTATGAACAATCACTATCTTACCTGCTGCAGATCGCTCTGTAAACGACCTCAGTTTGGAGAAAAAGGAGTTTAACTCTGATCAGATGGACGAGCTAACCGCTAATCTGCAGGAAGTGCTTCGTCTCATCCACAAATAAACACAGGGACAACACACGGAAATTTAAATTTAAAAAAGGTTCCCTCTAGTGGTCGTCTGCAGTAAAGCAGTGGTGTCCTGCACTAGTCCTGCGGAGCTTATTTCCTCCATGTTTTAGACACTCCTCTGCTTCAACACACCTGGTTTGAATTAACGAGGGATTAACGGGCTTCTGCAAAACTTAAAGACCCGCTGAGGAGCAAGAAAACAACTAAAGCATGCAGGATAGTGGACCTCGAGGACCAGGGTTAGAACTCAGGGTTTAAAACTGTCATTTGAACCTGAACAGTCACACGAACCGTTGTTTTGCTTTTGAATTAGCTGTTAGTTTGTTAATCCAGGCAGAATTCAACTCTATTTCTCCAAACGGCTATCTGCAACAGGTAAGATAATGATGGATCACAACTTTTCCTGAAACGCCCGCCTCAAAAGATTAGAGCCATCGTTTTAAAGCAGCAGCTTGAGGGAAATTTTAGAGAAAAGAGATTTGCAAAGATAAAAAAAGTCTCAAAATGAGACTCTTGAGCACCACGCCCAAAACTGCACTTCCTGTTTTCCATTTCCTTTAAGTTCTGTTTACTTAAGATTTGTCATTTAAACGTGGACATGTTTGGCATCAGCTAAAAGCTTTTTAAAAAACATTTCTACACCCACCAAACAGTTAAAACCACAAACAAATTGTAGAAAATGGCACAAATCATAAAAAAATCAGTTTCTAAATGAGATACACTCGAATTACATTTCGTCACAAATTTAAAAAAACTCGGGGTTGAAGAGATGCTAATTAGCTTAGCTCAACAAATTCAAGAGAAGAGTTCTAGCTTGCCTGGTTTCTTGGCTCTCACGACCTTCTTGATCATGGTGGAGATGATGTCCCTCAGTTTGTCGGTGGTGCCGAGGACACACCAGCCGTCACGCTCGTCACACTCCTGCTCTTTACCGCTGTTCTGCTCCATCACCTCTTTGATACTGAACAAACAACAACAAAGACTTTCAGGATTTTACTGGCGACCGCAGACGGCTTCTCGTCGCTCGCATTTTCACAAAAGCTTGACAGGCGTCGTACCTGTCCACTTCTAAATCACAAAGCTGGTAGAACATTTGTCTGTGAGGAGGCAGCATCCCGTCCCTGAAAATGTAGGAGGACTCCTGCGGAGGTGGAGCAGAGATCTGGTTAAACTTCTTCTTTGGCCTTTTAAACTGGCAACGGCCACTCCATGTACAAGAGAGTTTAACGTGTCGCTGCTACATGTAAAAATCTAAATATTTCTCTATCCGGATCGTTGCACAACATATTGAAATCTTATTAGCGGAATAGAAAAAAGCCTGTGTTATATAAGTGTGAGTCAAGTCTGATAAATAATTTTAAAGTTAATGCAACAAACAAAAGTTAGCAGGACTGTGCCGACCACTAAGAGCTGCCTTGTTAAAAAACAAAACAAAAAAAACCCAGCAACCTTCAGCTGGTACGAGGCTGGAGCTGAATCCCGACTGGTGCTCGGACCCTCATGTGAGGGGATATCCATCACTGTAGCTGCCTGAGGGCCTGAAGAAAACGTCTGGACTCAATTCACATATTTACATCTAAATCTACTCAGTTTCTTTAATTTACTGATTTAAAAACAAACTTCACCTGCTTTGTTGATTGTGATTGATAAACTGTAATTCATGGCGCTCCTTTTGGCTTTCACAGGTATGTTGGGTAATAAATAACCTAAAAAATGAGAGCAAAAAACAGATTTTAAGGTGCGTTTATATTTAAAGTAACGAGAGTTTCATGAGATAAAGTTTTACCGTGTTTGGTGCTGCAGCGGACCCTGAAGTCTAACATCTGATACTTCTTGGACTCTGCGTTCTTTCGGGGGTCGTAGCCCAGACGAACCCACAAACTCCTCCAGGGTCCCGTCACCTACGAAGGATTATTTATTATATGTTTAAAAACATTTGTGCACAGAATAACACTGAGAGGCTTTAAAACAGGTGCTCTTGTGAAGTCAATCAATATTTGGAGCCCATTTATGGCTCTAATTGAATATTTTTTAAACTTCTTTAGTTTAAAATTAAGAAGTGGAAATGTTACAGGGCCCCCTTAGGCCGCAGTACAATAACTTAAGAAGTTTCAAGGTTTAAATTTACTTTTTTTAAAAGGATAAATGAAAAAAAATGAAACAAACACAAAAATCAGATTTTTTTTAATGCTAAAAATGTAATTTTTAAAGAAACATTTGTTGATTTATGCACCAAACCAACACCAGCTACGTTCCAGTTTCAGGTTTTCCAGCTGGACGGTGACGCCTCACCATGTAGTAGGCGTAGACGGGCAGCAGCAGCTTCAGTTTCTCAGGGTGGACGTCGAGGTTGGCCTTGAGCGCGTTCCGTGACCAGATGGGTCGGCTCTCAAACATCTAAGCAGCGGGAGATAAGATACCGGCAGGGAGGGAGAAAAATAACTCAACATTGCGTAATGGGATTATATATCAGAACGGCGACACTGTTGATCTTGGTCGTGATCCGAGATGACAGCTGCACAAATACCTCCTTCATCTTCTTCTCGATCAGCTTGTCGCTCTCCTTCAGGCAGACCCGATCCCAGTTCACCCTGGCCGCCTCCAGGCACTCGGTCGGCACCGTCGGGTCGGTAAAGCTGACGAAGACTGCGTTGTGCGGCCGCCGGGCGCGATTCAAGCCGATGACGTTCTTACCGATAGACATTTGGCTGCAAACAGAGAGATTTTAAGGAAACTAAAATAAAAAGACACTAAAAAATGACTTGTCTGTAGAAGTTGGAACAAAATTATTGAAGTTCCTGTGACGTGCAACAAAAAGTCAAAGAAAACATCTTTCTATTTAAGAAACTTGGAATAAAACACATGATCTCATATGATTTGTCACATAACTGTTTTCTTTTGCACTTGGCTCAGCCAAAGTGAAACAGGAAGTGACATCAAAGGGGAACTCTTTTAAAAAATGAACTCTCTTGTCTTTGTTTATTAAAATAATATTTTTTTTGAACTTTGACTCTTTTTCATCTCTCTGATAGAGACTCAAAATAACCTAAAGAAACATCAGATTCTTCTCTACAGTCTGTGTTAGTCGTCATAGCAACACTCTGTTTACATGCAGACTTTCCCCTTTGACATCACTTCCTGTTACGTCACATGTGAATATCTCAACAAGTGTTCATCTCAGCGGCATGAGATTTATTTTGAGATATGTTATTGATGTTTTATTTCCAAAAATGCATTCATGTTTATTACCAAACTTTGACGTCACAACCACTTTAAAGCTAAAAGAAGCCAAACTAAGAACCCGAAGCAAAAAACGCTAGTCAATAGTAGCTAGAGACAGAACGTAGCAAAAGGCTAAATAATAGTAGCTAAATGCGAGCAGATGGCAACAAAAAGTTAGTCAAAAAATAAAAAATGTTAGCTAGAGGTAAAAGGAGCAAAAAACTAAAAGTAGCAGAGCACTAGCTAAAAACAAAGTAGCATAAAAGCTGAAGCAGATCTCAAAGTAAAAGTTGATGAAGGAGCTGAAGACATTTTTACAGAGACCGTCAAGTGACAACAGAGAAAAAATTAAAGTTATCTCGTGGCTACGTGTTATGATCTTGTTGTCACTTGTTTTATCTTGTGGCCATGTGTTATTTATCTCATGGCCACAAGTTATTTATCTCATGACAAACTGTTTTTATCTCGTGGCCACGTGTTTTTATCTTGTGGTCATGTTATTTATCTCGTGGTCATCCATTTTTTATCTCACGGCCACGTTATTCATCTCATGGCCACATTATTTAGTTCATGACAGAATGTTTTTATCTTGTGACCAAGTGTTTTTATCTCATGGTCACTTGTTATTCATCTATGCCCATGTGTCCTTTATCTTGTTGCCAAGTTTATATCTATCAGCCAATTGTTTTTATCTTGTGGCCAACTGTTTTAATCTCATGTCCAAGTGTTTTATCTCGTTGCCACGTGTTATTTATCTTTATCTTTATGCCTGAAAAACATTTACAACACAAACATTTTAACATTAGAACTTTTCTGTTGTCACTGGGTTCTGGTCACATGATAGGGAGAACCAGCTTGTCTCTAGGGAGTGGTCAGAACCTGAAGTTGATGTATTTAGGAGATGAAACTTCCTGTCTGGAGGAGGTGTCCATGGATGAATTAAATGGCTGAGGCTGGTTAGCCTAGCGGCTGGGTATTTGTATGGCTTCAGTTCTTACATTAACATTCAAGTCTTAATTCTTTGTTTGTTCCTTGTTTTCGACACACACCGAAGTGTATAAACACGTAATATTTTTCATATGGCCACATGTAAATTTCTTGTGGCCACAAGTTATTCATTTGTGGCTGTGCATTAAACTTTTTATCCAATGTCACCAGACTCCTAAATGAGCTGAAGGATTTTACTGTAAATAGCTAAAGTAGCTAGATGGAAACATATGTACGCAAACGCTGAATCAGCATCACACAAAGGAAAAAACAGAACTGCCCCATATTACAGATTACATAACCTGCGTCTAATCCTGGCCCTTTAGGTCCACTCTCCTGCATGTTTTACCTGTTTCCTGCTCTAACAACTGGTTCAGTGACTAAATTACCTCTTCAAGTTCTGCAGTAACCTTTTAATCACCCATTCACTCAGATCAGGTGTGTTGGAATGGTGGCCCTCAAGGATAGGAAATCCGTGGCTCCGAGAGTTTCGGTAACCTACCTGGACGTCGTGGAGTTTCCATGAGTGTCGGGCCGGTAAAAATAATCCACAGGGGTGTCGAGGCGCGAGAAGATGGCCGGGGGCAGGAAGCAAGGCACGTCCTGCTGAAAGAAGGCCTCGCTCTCAGGTTTACGGAGGATGATTTTGTCGTACAGAGACGTGTCTTTTCCATCCTGTGAATGCACAGCGAGGTACTGAAAATCTGCCATCCCTGGAAATAAAAAAACAAAACACTTCATTAGAACTCCGTTCTGTTAATTTCCCCACATTAACAAAACCAAACAAAGATTTCCCCACCTACCCTGAAATTTGTACGTCGTCCCAATGGTTCCAACAATCTCCATGTGGAGCTCAGCATCGTTAGGGTCTTTCTTTCGCGTCCGCCGGCGCACCTTTAGGAGGAGGTTGCTGGCCGGGAGACGGTTTCCACACACAGAGTGACAGAAAGGGTCTTGGGGTCTGAAGCGCAGCTCGAGACGCCTGTTGGGATCGCCGTAGGTCTGAGGGGGGCAAACAAGACAAGTCAACGGTGGGATTAGTGCAGCTTCTTGATTGCTGATTTGAAAAATAAGTTCTGCCATTAAGGATGAAAATGTTGCTCTATCCATTGCACTTGTAAAAAGAACTATTCGTGGACTTTAATGTTATTTTTTTGTCTCACACCTACAAGCTAAAAGCAGCAGAACAGTAGCTAAAAGAAGCCATCATATGGGTTGGACCAGCCATAAATACAAAAAAACTGAATATCTTGGCTACTAAGTTAGAATAATGAAAATCTGCATTGATCATAGAGAGAAAAAGTACCCAAAAGACCATTTGTCTACTTACTCTATCCCTAAAAAATACTGTTTTCACCAGCAAAATAATGAAATGACAACATATTATTATAGCTTTTCTGATAATAAACTCAATATTTGGAGTGGATAAGGCTGTTATTTACTAAAAACTACCAGATTAAAACACAGATTACAGATTATCCTGATGTTCTCTGTTTTCCTCACTTTGCTTATCGACTGCTCTCCCCCCAGAGTCTCCAGCATCTTGTCCACGCTGCTCACCACCGCCGGATACTCCACACACACCAGCTTCTTGTCCCGCAGCTCCACGGAGCGCGAGCCGCCCGGAACGGCGTCTTCCACCAGACCTGAAAAGCTGAGCTCTTTCAGAGTAAAGTTCACCTTCAACGGAGAAGTACCCGTCATGTTGACCTCTTCAAAGTGTTACATCCGACAGGAGGTGCGGTTAAATCGCACAGGAGAGCGAAAATCGCTTTTAAAGCAGGCGGAACCAGTTAACGGTGGGAGCGTGTCCGATTTGAAAATAAGTTCGTGCGGAAACAGATGCGTACCCGAAAGGTTCCGCAATCAATTTTTTTTTATTTTTAAATATTCAATCAAATAAGTCAGGACAGTGTATATTGAATAATTTTTAAAAAAATAATAAATAAAACAGTACAAAATGACTGAGCTAACAGTTTGTTTGATGCCAAAACTAATGACTACAAAAAGTGAAATACACAATTAAAAATAAATGTAAAAATAAATAAACAGGAGGTATCGTTTTTATAGGCTATTTTGCAGCACAATTTAACTCAGTTTTGCAGCATATTTACATTTGATGTAATTTAAGGCTTTTTAAAACAATACTAACGTTTGAAATATTGAATTAAATTGTAATAAATAAATAAACTTCTGTAAAATTTAAATGCAGCAAAATTGTTTTTTTTAGAAACACTGAATTATATATTATTATTATTATTACTTTCCCCGTATGTTTATTTTACTAATTTCTATCTACATACATAACTCTATTCTATTTTAGTTATTTATATATTATTTTGTTTTTTGTAACTTTTATACTTCTCATTTGCTTACTTCTTCAAAAACATCATTATTTTTACATTTTTAAAAGATTTTAAAGATTTTATTAAAGCAATATATTTTATGATTAAAACAGGCCAACAAGAACTAAATGACAAACGTTGTTTGGCCTCTAGATGGCAGCAAATTAAAACAACAACTGTTCCAAACTTCTTCAACACTTTGACTTTATGAAAACAAGTCTTCTTCATGGATCTGTTTGAGTATCATTCACTCATGTTTCTGTATTTCAGTTACCAGTGGAGATGCACTGATGTAATCTGAGAAATCCTGTGTTTTTGAACAAGTCGCTCAGTAAATAAGATTTTTCTGCTGTCCCGCCCTGGAACAGTCAACAGATTATCCTGCCATCAGGAAAAGAAGACGACTCTTCGGCTGTGTGTGTGTTTACAAAGTTATTCAAGATGTTGTTAGATTATTATCTGATGTAACACTGTTTACTTTAGGTCAAGTTGGTCCTCTTTAGTTGGAGCAGCTGGTTGAGACGATGTCATATTTAAACTTTACACTTGTTGCTTTAAAATGTGGGTTGTTTAAATAAAATATGGGAGCAAAAGACCTTAAATAGATTGATTGAGTGGAATGTCTCTGAACTTGGATTATAAATGAGTATTTTTTAATATTTGGGGGGTTTTCTTTCATAACAAACAGTATGAGAGGAGTAAAGGAACCATAAATTGTTGTTTTAATTTATGAGCAGGTACAAATAAAGACACGTTAGTCCCTGACTGACAATCTGTTGTTCACTGTGGTGAAGATCTTTTTCTGTCCTTTCTCTCTTTCTCTTCTAGTTTGGATATCCCCACGTCTCTGGCTGCTATCTCAGCTGAAAGCTGTCCGCTCCTCCCCGTCTCGCCGCCGGCCTGTTCCAGCCGTTACAGTGTGGCGAGGCCGTGATAAGGTTATCAGGCGGCCTCCGACGCCCAGCTTGCTCTGGAGGAGCCTGCTGCTCAGAGATTCCAACTCAACGCTCTTGACTCTGTGTCAACCCCACTTCTCAGCAGCTGGTTGTTTATCAGTCGCAAAGGAAATCTGTTTTTACGGTCGTGTTTTTGATGTGTGATGTGAACTTTGAGCTGCGACTTTTAAACACGCTCAGCTAGCAGCATAAGGAGATCTCGTGTCATTAAAATAAAAACGTTGTAATCAACTTAAAAAAAAAAAAAGTCTTGTCGTGACTTTGTTGAAGTTTTCTGTGAGTAAGTTGTTTGTGCTGCGCCCGATAACAAAAATGTCAGACACTAGGACCTCGTCGTGAGCAGCTTCCGCCCCATCGTCTGTAGCTACGTGCTGAGGTGAAGAGTCTGTCGAGTCCTAATAAATCCGGTTAATTTTGTGGAACCGGGTTCATCTGAGTCAGTCACTAAAATAGCCCAGTTCACTTGAGTCACTCAAGTCGTTCACACTGCGCTCCCCAAACTCCCACATTTAAAAAAATATATAAACATCAGTTGATTCGCAACAGTTAGAAATGTTCATTTTACAATATCACACTAATAAAACAACACACCTTGCAGATGAGGAACAAAAACTTTGTCCAGGTGCAGCGACCCCCTCTTGTCAAAATCTGTAGCATTTTAAGTGGGTTATTACCGGAGCAGTGAACTGTGTTTCTGGGACCTATTGAACTGGAGCAGCGAGCCGGGTCACCTGCGTTTTACAGGGAACTATTGAACTGGACCAGCGAGCCAAGTCACCTGCATTTTACAGGGAACTATTGAACTGGACCAGC
>JARVJO010000140.1:19801859-19820272 GCA_031762555.1 Cynodonichthys magdalenae
TTTACGGGTAGCTGTTGAATTGGAGCAGCGAGCCGGGTCACCTGCGTTTTAAGGGGATGCTATTGGATTTTTGGGGAGCTATTGAATCAGAGCAGCGAGCCGAGTCACCTGAGTTTTACGGGTAGCTGTTGAATTGGAGCAGTGAGCCAAATCACCTGCGTTTTTCAGGGAACTATTGAATCAGAGCAGCGAGCCGAGTCGCCTGAGTTTTACGGGTAGCTGTTGAATTGGAGCAGCGAGCCGGGTCACCTGCGTTTTAAGGGGATGCTATTGGATTTTTGGGGAACTATTGAATCAGAGCAGCGAGCCGAGTCGCCTGAGTTTTACGGGTAGCTGTTGACCCGAAGAGGCAAACCGAGTCACTTATGTTTAAGGGGAGCAGTTGAACTAGAACAACAAGCCAACCAGTGTGAAGCTGAATTATTTTCAGTGATGATAAAAAAATAAAATAAAATAAAAAATTCCGATGATGTTGCTGGTTGTTTCGGTTTGCTAACTTGTGCATTTTAATCTATAGTCTGCCAGATGAATCGGAAATTCAAATTCATGTGACCTGATTCAGTTTGAGTACTCAGATCATTAACTCGAGAAAATCACCCTCACAATACTGTTTGAAAAAATTACATTATTGATGGTTTCTTAACAAAATCTTTATCTGTTAGTTACTATTTTAACTCAGCTATGACATAAACATATCACAGTCATGCATTCAGTTATGTTTATAATATATGTAAATATTTAACTCTAAAGCCACACAATATCACCGGTAGTTCACCTAGCCGGTGGTGGCAAATCCTGTTTCGGTAACCGGATGTTTCGAAATAAAAGTCTCATTCAAAACAGATAAAACAAAACATTAAACTTTTGCAAGGGAATGCACAAGAAAAAAAATTCCCCATATTCCCTCTGGGTTTCTGTAAAAACTTAACAGTTTTGCTGGTAAAATTAATAAAAAACACGTCTGGAAAACACATCCATGAGACATTGATTGATGTTTTTTTTTATTTGTTTGATTTTGAATGACATTTTGTCAGCGTGATGATCTCCCAGCTGTCACCACAGCACTTATCTGAAGGAAGACAGGGCCACAACTCTTTTTGGAGCAGGCTGTCGAACAGTACCCCCCACCACCACCAACACCCCCAGTCCCCAGTCATCATCGTCCGTCCAGTCACGCAGAGGAAATATGCTGACAGTTAATTTTTGTTTAGATTATTCTGGCAGGAAGTGGAGGATGGTCTGCTTGTCATTTAAGGATTCACCAACAAAAACTGTGAACACAATTCATCTTGCTGTCCAAAAATGGAAGTTAAAGCTCTATCGTGCAATAAAGAGAAGCTGGCGTCTTCTATGGGCAAAAGCTCATTTAAAACTGTTCTGTGGTCAAATAAATTGAAACTGGAAATTATTTTTGAAAACTACAAACACTGTATCTTCTGTAGTAAAGAGGAGGAAAAACCAGCACACAGTTCAAAAACTTGCCTCTCTGATGGTATGGGGTTGCATTAATGCCTTTGATATTAGTATTTTACACATCTTAAAGAAGAAGGGGTGCTTCTCATTCAGCCCTGTTCTGACCTTTCTGATTAAACAAAAATAAAATGACCTTTAATTTTCCTATTAATGGTACATTTTTAAAGCTTCAACTTTTGATAACGCTCCGTTGCAAATAAAATATGGGTTCACAAGATTTTCAGATCATTGGATTATGTTTTATTTATATTTTAGACAATGTCCTAACTTCCATGGTATGCATATTTTTGGTTTGTATAGTTTGTTGGTTGCAAGACCAAACATCAAAAGTCAGGTTATTAATAGTTTATTACTCAGATGAAAGAAAACTTAAATAAACCGATGAGTTTAAGTGGAAAACAGTTGATCAAAGATAGAACTTGCGACAGATATTCTGTTTGTTGATGTCAATCTGAAAACAGTAAATAGTGATTTAAGGTCCCGTCGCAGCTCTTTGATGGAACCGGGAATGAGAGCAGCGCTTGTTGGGAATCTCCCACTCTGAGTAGAATAAATGCATCATTGAGGCCCGGGGCATGTTCATATCCTCCCATCCTTCAGCAGACTTTCCAAACTACCTGCCAGGGCTCATTTGCATAGGAAGATTTGCAAAACAAATTCAGCTCTGCTGCTTTATCTTCTTTATCAGCTTCTGTCAGGCAGACAAACACAAGTTCATGCTGCCTCAAGTCTGCTGGTCACAGTTATTTTCAGGCATTTTTCTGGTTCTTATTAACGGGAAAGTTGGAATTCTGATATTAATAGACAAAAAGGCCTAAAACATACATTTCAGGTAGAATTTCACACACAAATAAGTTGAACTAAATCAAATTAATTCCCCCTTTTGAGATGTTTTAAGCTGTTTTCCATCTGTTGAAGCGTGAAGGAATGTTTCAGGTGAGTCTTTCCTTCCTTACGTTTCTCCCGTTTTTCCCCGGGCTACCCCCCACCCCCTGCAGCTCCTCCTCTTTCAGGACTCATGTCCTGTTTGTTCAGTCCCACCCTGCGTGATCCTCAGCCTCTTGTTGCTACAACCTGTGCAACGTTTTGATTTGCTCTTCCTCACTCCCATGTTTGGCTCCAGCAGGTCTAACTGATTTGGTGGATCAAACCCTGACCCTGTTGCCTATTTGCCAACACATTTTGCATATAGAGACCTCAGATTTGTTTGTCAGACAGTAAGCCCTCGTGGCTGTTCTCCTCTCAGTCTCTGATTTCTGCAACAGAGGCATATAAAAGTATATAAACTCCATCTTTCACTATAGTCCTGAACAACATAATTGTATTTGCACTAGAGAATTTGCATTTGAAGGAGCATGTTTGTAAAAGCTAGCTAAAAAGGCAAAAAACAGCTGAAATGAGCAAAAATCTGAAAAAAAGCCTAAGAATTTAATTTTATTAGAGGAATAGTTGAGAGAAGATGAAAGATAGATGAAAAAATTTAAATTAACACAAATGTGCAGAAAGAATATGTTGGAAAATACCTAGCTAAAAAGGCAAAATAAACAGCTGAAATAAACAAACATCAGCAAAAATAAGCCTTAAAATGTTTAATTATTAGAGGAATAACTGAGAAAAGCAGAAACATAGCTGGAAAAAGCTGAAAAAATCAGCTAAAATAAGCTTAAAATGTTTCTTTAATTTGAGAAATAACTGGGAGGAGCAGAAAGATGGCTGAAAAAGCTGAAAATAACAAAAGTGCAGAAAAAGCACATTTGAAAAATAACTAGCTAAAAAGGCAAAAAACAGCTGAAATGAGCAAAAATCAGAAGCTTTAAAACGTTTATTTTATTAGAGGAATAGCTGAGAGGAGCAGAAAGATAGCTAAAATTAATTACAAAGCTAAGATTAGCTAAAAAAAGTTGAAGAAAGAAGAATCAGAACAAAAAGAAAAGTGCAGTAAAGTTTTATGAACATTTTAAAGGGTTTTAATGATATTGAAGATAACCCCATTCATTTTCAATGAGAAAAAATGGCAGAAAAGGATAAATGGCTGAAAAAGTATAAATTGCTGAAATACCAAAAGTCATAACATCCATGGCATAAATGAGCTGAACATTTTGATATGTAAAATGTTGACATAGCATCCAGTTAAATGCTGAAAAACATTAGGAAGAAAATTGTCTCAATAATGAAAACACTTCACACAATTATGTAGAGGTACAAAAAGAAGTTTTAAAATTTTAAAACAGGAGGTCCATCTGCAGCTCTTCTTGTCAGATTTAAAACGCACATGTGATGATGTGATTTGCCTCGAGCAGCCTGATCTACTAACAGGTTTGGTGTTTGAGGAAGGTGGTGTGTTGCCATTTGTTTGTTGTAAGTAAGTCCAACAGACTGGAAGGGTGTGGTGACAGTTAACTAAAGTAATCAATCCCCTTTTCCACAGAGTCTTATTAATCCCTATATTCCCCATTAAACTCAAAAAGCACAGAAAAATAGGCTTCATGGGTTTAAAGTTTGTAAAGCCAAAAATCATCACGGTTGCAATAAATAAAATATATATTCTGATTTTGTTCTACTGAGATTGTGAAGCTGATTTTTCCCACCTGCAGTTCAGAGTTACAGTACATTTCTGTTAACTTTCTCTTCCTTCTGCTTTCGAGCCCAAACAGCTGTCTGACGTGGATTTGCATGTTGTTCCAGGTGTGTTATCAGACTGCAGGATTATTCTGCGACACATCAGATCTGGTCACGCAACAGATTTGTACTTTAACAGTTCCTGCCTACACAGGAAGTGAGCACAAAACACTGTCATAAAAAAAACAAACAAACAAATAGATCTGACCAAAAGCTTATAATTCATTCATTTATTTAAAAGGATGATTCTGTGGGCAGGTTATGAATAATCAGCATCTTACATGTTGTAGATAGCTCTTTGAATGACCTTAAATTGAAGAAATAAAATTTAATACATGTGAGTGCACCATTCAGACCAGGTCAAAGATCCATCACAGCAGTGGTGGGCGTGGTTCCGCTTATCAGCTAATAGCAAAACAAATTTTTTGTTTAGCAGATTAGCTCTTTCACTAACTTTAAAAGCCGGTAGCTAACCAATTAGCTTCCGCCAAATCAGGTTTTGCTAACTTTGTCTCCTCTAACAGCTAACAAGCTAACATCAACAGGTTTGTTCAGTCCCACCAGTCCTCAGCTCGATGGAGTCAAAGATGTGAAACATATACTTAGTGACTGTAATTTTAGCGGTTAGCGATTAGCTGTTAGTGTTAGCTTCCACAAATACTACATTTAGCTAACACTAGCAATTGAACAAACAAACAACAGGTTTGTGTCAGTCCGACCAGTCTTCAGGTTGAAGAAGCCAAAGATGTGTGACACAGACTGAGTCACTTTGGTCTTAGCAGTTAGCCATTAGCTGTTTGTGTTAGCTTCCACAAATTATTACATGTTTAGCTAACGTTAACAGCTAATTGACAAACTAACAACAGGTTTGTGTCAGTCCCACCAGTCTTCAGCTCAAAAAAGCCAAAGACTTGTGACACTTTGGCTAATTTTTCATGTTGAGCATTAGCTTGCATTATTTTTTTTACATTTAGCAACATTGGAGCTATATTTTTTGTTTGCAGAGTATGAGTTAGTGAAGCTAACTTTCAGTTTCCATTAATTTTTCTTTCTGTGTTTAGTGTTATCTACAACTATCTACAACAGGTAAGATATTAACATCACAAACTGTGCCTGAGGCTTTGGATTTACAGAAACACAGAGGCTTTCCATCTCAGATGAACTTTTATTTATCACCAATTTACATCAATAAAAGCCATTTTCAAATGGGTACAAAAGTAAACATGACAAATATCTAAAGACACCCATACAACTCCCTGTTATACACATCTTTAAAAAAATATTTCAATATATTACATTTTACTTTTTTGTTTTTTCAGTTAAACTACCAAAATGAGTCACAGCTTCTTCTTCTTCTCTGTAACGTCCATAAACATGATATTTAAGCTGCATTAATGACACTTTCCTGTTTATTTGGAAATCTAATATGTACAAACACTCGCGCTATCGGTCTGTCTTCATTTCATGCCGTGCTGACTCTCATGGTGTCGGCGGAGATCCACCTTTCGCTGGAAGCCCTTTGAGCAAATATCGCACCCAAACGGTTTGAAGCCCGTGTGCTTCCTGCTGTGGGTGATCAGGTTGGAGCTCTGGCTGAACGCTTTGCCGCAAACTTGGCATTTGTGAGGTTTTTCGCCTGAAGAAAGAGCAAAAAAATAGCAATTCTTATAGTTATACATTGTGATAAGGATTTTTTAGATTAATATAAACACTGACAGTTGATTTTTCTTCTTTTTAAGTTTATATCAGAGGCTAAACACCAAAGAATCATGTCATTGTTCAGATTTGTCAAATTTATGCTGTCAACTAAAAAGACTTCCTTTTATAGATGTGAAGCAGGAAAACCAGATATGCAAATCTGCAGGAAATTTGTTTGAGCTTCATTTTCTGATTTATCAGCAGTTATATTGCTCCTGGAAACAAGTTGTTCGTACTGCACTTGGAAAGCGGGCGATGACAGTGTTTTGGGTACATACCTGTGTGGATGTAGGTGTGCTTCTTCATGTCCGACTTCTGGTGGAACCTCTTCCCGCAGTACTGGCAGGGGTACGGCCTCGTGTCGGAGTGGATGAGGAGGTGCGTGGAGAGCGTCGATGAGCGCTTGAACGTTTTCCCGCACATTTTGCACTCAAAGCTTTTCTCCTGGTTAAAGAGTAAAAAGCACCAAAAAATAAATAATGATATCCCTTCAGGCAGTGGGCATGGTTTCGCTAATCAGCTAACAGCTAATAGCAGAACTAATTTTTCATTTACCAACAAAGCTATTTCACAAATTTTTTAAAAACTGTTAGCGGACCTATTAGCATCTGCTAAATAGAGATTTTGCTAACTCTAAGTCTAACAGCTAACTAACAAACTAACATCAACCAATTTGTGTCAGTCCCACCAAATTTCAGCTTGAAGGATATGAAGATGTGTGACGCATACTAACAGTCCTTTTAGCACATAGCAAATATCTGCTAGTGTTAGCTTCCACTACGTTAGATTTTGCCAACTTTAAGTCTACTAACAGCTAAATAACATCAACAGGTTTGTGTCAGTTCCAGCAGTTTTCAGCTTCAAGGACACAAATATGTGTGAAGCAGACTGGGTGACAGTCGCCTTTATGGTTAGCCTAGCGATTAGCTGCTAGTGTTAGCTTCTGCTAATTTTTTTTGTAGTTGTTTTGTTGTGTTGTTTTTTTTTGGGTTTGTTTTTTTATTTGTTTTTGGTTTATGTTATTTATTTATTTATTTATTTATTTATTTATTTATTGCATGTTTATCGTTTATAAAAACTACTTTTGTAGTTAGTAGATTATGGATTAGAGAAGCTAACTTTTTGTTAGCTGTGCCCACCACCTCTAGCAGTAAATTCCCCAAGCTTTACAGGAAGTGTTACAGCATACAAGTCATTTATTCATTTAATATGTTAGAACAAAAATAGTTTGACCTGACAGAAACGATTTGTGTTTAAATTTGTCAACTTCTGTTAAAAAATTTATGTTGAAAACTTGGGAAAACCTGTGTTTGGTTGATTATTTTCTTCATTGTAACAATGATTCTTGGCAATAAAACCTATACTGTTTATAACAAACAGCTTATTCTGCCGTTCGCTCTGATTTTGAGCTTCTGGTACCCCAGGCGCTGACTGAATTGGTTTGCAACAAATGCTAGTTGAAGATTGGGAATCTTGACCAAGCTTGTGAGTAAAATGAGGAGGCGGGGCCAGGCTCTTGTGGCTGCGTATGGTTCTTCCACATGCTACCGTGGTGTCTGTTTATTGTTAAATTGTCAATTTGTTTTTCAGACGTATTTCACCAAATTAAATAAACCCCAAACAGGAGTCAAGAGCAGAAATAGCTGTTTGGCAGAAAAGATGTGCCACGTTTTTAACAAAACCCACAAAATGCATTTTTTTTTAATATGGCACAATTTAAGAGGAAATAAAAAAGCTGACCAGAAGACAGTGCTGAGTACAGCTGTACGGTTATCACTGCCTGTTTAAACATTTAAAAAACGGTCACAACCACAACAGTTAACATTTAAATTTGAGTTCCCTGACGGACCTGAGAGTGGACGTTCATGTGCTGCTCTAGGCTGACCGCGTGGCCGAAGGTTTTCCTGCAGATGCTGCAGCCGAACGGTCTCATCCCGCTGTGGGACCTCCTGACGTGAACCTCCAGCCCGTGGGGCGTGGAGAACACCTGAAGACAAACGGTCAGACCGTCATCAAAGGGCCAACTCTTCTGCTCAGAGAGAGAGGAGCGAACCTGAACCTAACGCTCACCTTGTCGCAGGTGATGCAGTGGTAGGTGTTGGAAGCGGGGGAGTAGTGGGTGCTGCAGTCCAGGGGCTGCTCTGGCGGCGGGCTGCGGCTGATGTGGGTGCCGTACAAACTGCTGGCGTGCTGCAGGACTGTGGGGCTGAAGCTCAGCTGGCGGAGATCATAGGAGGAAGCCAGCTGATCCCAGGCGAACGTCGGCTTGTAGTAAGGCGGATACTCGGCCATGTGAGGCTCTGTGGCGAGAAAAGGAGCTAAAGTTTTAGTACAAAAAGACATCTTCTGGTGCCTGAATAATACAAATCTTGATAGTACAAATATATCACGAACACAAAGCCACTGTTACCTTATATGGAGTGTTGATGTAGCTTCAGGTGTCACTAGAGCGCCTTGTCTTAGGTTAAAATTACGTTATACTTTTAGCTAACTATTTGCTACTTTTACCTTTTTGTTGACATGTAGCTCATGATTTAGCTTTGTTTAGCTTTTACCAATTTTTGCTTTTTAGCTACTATTGCTCATTTACTTTTTAGCTACCTTTTTGTTGCATTTAGCTAGAATTTTGCAAAGTTTAGATTTAGCTAGGTTTTTGCTCTAGTGTCTTGCTAATTTTAGCTTTTGTCTAATATTTTGCTTATAGCCACAGTTTTGCGTTGTTCCACATTTTTGTTAGCTTTATTGTTATAGCTTTTAGCTAGCCATTTGCATTATTTACATATCATATTTCTACTTTTAGCTAGCCCTTTGATAATTTTTAGCTGGCCTTTTACTTTTAGAATTAGCTAGCCTCTTGACACATTGCTCTGCCTTGCTGCTTTTAGGATTTAGCTAATTATTTGCTGCGTGTAGCTAGCATTTTCCAATGTTCAACTTTTAGCTGTACTTTTAGCTAGTGTTTTGCCTTTTTTTTTACTTAGAACTGTAATGTTTTTAGCTTTTAGCTAGCCTTTTGCTTCTTTTAGGTTGAGCTAGCCTCTCCTTAATTTTAACCATTTAGGTATTAAACAGCTGCTTTTATTTCAAAACGCCAACCGATCATTAAAAAATCAAATTTTTTAAAACTTTGCGTCAAACTTCAGAGTCAGCTTGTCCCTCTGTTAGCAAAATATCTCAAGCACCACTGGAAAAACAAGACTCAGACATTAATGTTTGTAGCTTTAAACATCTACAATGATTAATTTCTGGAGTCAACTTGATTTAACATATTGACTCAAACATGGCTTCAACTCTGCCAGTTATACAGATATGTACCTAAAATCCTGTGTGGTAGTAGCTGAGAGTCATCACAATGTGTATTCCTTCGAAGGATGCTGCTTTTTAAATATTGTTTTGTTGGAGGTTTTTAGCTGTCAATGGTGTAAATATATAACTTTTAGCTGTTTTGGCTTCAACTCACCTGTCAGATAGTACGGCTGCGTGGGGGCCACAGATGGTTTGGTTGGCTCCGGGTGGGCAGGTAGGGGACACTGGCGCTCCTCTCCTCCAGGCTGAGGTGAGCAGGAAGACCCCCTCTCTGACTTGGGCCCCTCAGGTGAGTCCTGGACCTGAGATGGAACCTCTGAAAAAAAAAAAAAAGACAAATCAGAGGAATTCAAGTAAAAACATCTTTAAAATTAAGGGCAAAATATTCCAATTTTAATGAAAGTCTCACAAGAAGCTTGGACCAAAAAAAATTTAAATAGAAGCTGTTTAAAACTCAGCGGGTGATATGCATTCCTTCAATAAATGCTTTTAATTAAGATTTAATTAGTTGTTTTTTTATTATTTAAAGCAAAAACTCGTTTTTATACTAAATAAAACGTGCAGATTGTTTAAAACAGCTCAAACTGCGCTCGGAATCGTCCCCTGGTTCTAAAATAAAAAAGATAAAATTATCCGTCTTACCGCCTTTAAAGGCCTCCGGTTCCTCCTCATAAGTTCGGTGGACGTTATAAGAGGAACATCTTTTATTTTTCACCAGAAATGACCGCGGCATGACGATCCTGCAGCAGGAAAATTAACTTTTTTATGTGAAGTAGTTGGATTTAAATTCATTTTATTTATTTTTCATGATTAAAAACACATAAAACAATCCAAACTTTAAACCTAAACTTTTTAAATTACCTTAATAATATAAAAAGAATGATCTCCTCACCTTTAATAGACAGAAATCGGTTTCCAAAACTTACAAATAAATAAAGTAATTTAAATAATAAAAGTATATATTCCTGCTCTGGTGAAATCCCTTCCTTAAAGTTAGAAAAGCTCAGCAGCTGTAAAAGCATCAGAGTCGCGGCTCGCTGCTGTTTTTCTCCTCCCTGATTTTCAATCAGATAATTTGGCAGCAGAATCTGACTGTGCTTTCAGCCAATCAGCGAGCAGAGCTGCAGGTGGATATTTGCTTAGAAAAACACGGAGACAGTTACACAAAGTTACACTAAATACAGAAAAACTCTGTGGGAAACGGGTTGAGGGTGAAGGAGAAGCTCATCTTCATGTTTAGATTTAATTGTCTTTATGCTGAGTCAGCATCCATCCGGTTTTTAATTTAATTTTCCTTGCGCAATTTTTACAGTAGTGCAATCTTTCTGGTATTAGCTGTTTGTTTACGTATCAAAAACATTCAGCTGATGCAAGAGATAAACGCTGTGACTTTTACATTATAATTTTGCAAATATTTACTTTTGTTTGTAAATATTTTTTCCAGAAACACCAATCTGTGAAATCTGCTTTAGAAAATGTGTCTAATTTTTGTTTAAATGCTTTCAGGTTTTTAGCTACCATTGCTACTTTTAGCTATTTTCTAGGTAGCCATTAGCAACTTTTAGCTAGCCTTTGGTATATTTACCCTCTAGCTAGCCTTTTGGTACTTTTAGGTGACATCATGCTATTTTTAGCTAACATTTAGCTTTTTACAAGCCTATATCCAGCCTATTGCTGCTTTTCAGCTTTATGAACATTTTTCTGCTGGAAGCTTTTAGCTGTCCTTTTGCTGCTTTAGCCTTTTAGCTAGTGTGCAGCTTTTTTAGCATCAACAGCTCTGTTTCAAACTTTTCAGCAAATTTGAACACAATGATTCAGCGCTCATTACCAACTCAACGTTCTAACAGAAAACCTCATTTCTCTGGTTTTAATAACTTTTTGACTTGAATAACTTTTTCTCTTTAGTTGGACTTCTTTAATTAAATTTTAAAAACAAAAAATACAAGAAAACCTTTTTTTAAAAGGATTTATTTGATGTAAAAAATAATTGCAGATGAAAAATCCCAATTGAAAATCTTCGCCTCCCTCCAGTGATGTTTGAATTAACAGGATTTAGTTTGAGAAAAGCAGCTCTAGTTGTTTGTGTGCCGGATTTAAAGTGTCCAATAGAACTTTTGTGACTTTGGTCGCCTCCAAAGACACACAAACCGAACCAGTCCTGGAGACTAACTGAGTCCACCGAGATCTGCTGCTTCAGTCCCAGCACACCTTCACACCTCAGTGACATTTGTACAGTTTGTTTTTGTTACAAAAGGAGGAGGAGGAAAAGAAATCTGGAGTTTGCCATTTAAAATCATCTAACAGGGAAACTGTACAAATGCGCCATCTGGTGGCCAAATGTTGAAACTGCAGCCAAATGAACTGGGTAATAAACTTATTCTTACCTAGATTTTACTTAAAATATTTAATTCAGGCTTTGGGGATTTTAATTACTTCATTGTCATGTGTCTATCTGCAAATTACTTTTGAACCACTCAAATTTCGATTCAAGATGGGCGTCAAGAGTAATAGATAAGCCAACACAAAAATAGCTACAACTCAGTCAATTTTTCAAGTACTGAGCTAAGAATTGATGTCGTGCTAGCTGAAAATCTATTAAATATTCAAGTTTTTTGGGAAAAACGGATACAACTAGTTTTTTTCCTTTATTTGATGTTTTTAGTTTACTTCGCTTTCCTTCAAGTAATGCTAAGCCTTTTAATTTGTAACGCTAATTTCAAATTGCGCATGCGCTGTTTGCCTGTCGGTCACGCGAAACCGCATAACACACTCATCACCCATGGGAAAACAAACTTGTAGCGGCGGTAATAAACCGCCAGAACTCGCGTAAAAACAGATAGCTAACATTAATTAATATTTTTTTATTGTACTAACTAACTAACTGATGTGTCTTAAAGCTGTAAAAGTCGCAGTCGTTAGCCATCCAGGGTGCTAACTTTGAGGGATTAGTTTACGGTGCAGCCTGACGGCGGAGGCTCACCGCTGTGGGATGGGCTGTGAGGTGTTCAACATGGCGGCGCCCTGTGGAGTGCATCTACTCTAACAGGTAAACAGGTTGTATTATTTACGTAAACCCTTGTTTGTTTTAATTGGGTTTTAACGCACAAGTTACATATAACTAAAGGCTAACTGTTCTGCTTGCTTCGGAGCCAACTGAGTCCGACTGACAGGATAAATAAATCCCTCCCCGGACAGTGGGTCGCTGCTCAAAGCTAGCGTTAGCTCTCGGCGTTGGGGTGGACTTGTTTTTTTAGCCAGACCCGGTGATTGATTCACTTCATGTTTTAGGGATTTCTCGCGGATCTCATCTGTGTGTTGTGTAGTTGTAAAATCAGCGTTTGGTTAGCCTCAGAAACTAAGCTTATTTGTTTTTTTTTCAGCGTGAAAAGTAATCCCAACCTTGCCCATTGTTCTCTGTCTGAGTTGTTTACGACAAGCAGCAGCCTCTGGTCACTAAACAGCAGCTCTCACTGTAACATATTTTATCACGATGACAACACATTTTTCCCCCTCAAACATCTAAAAATGATCCAAACAGAAACACTGAAATCATCTAGTTGCTATTTGCCCATCTTTCTCCTCAGTAGTGCCTACTTTATGACAGTTATGTGATAGAAAAACAACAAGAAATCCTCTTCAGCTTATTCATTTTTCATTTGTAATACGTTTTAAACCACCCCTAGTTTTCTTATTTTATGCTTCCAAGGAGCCACACTTTCTTGGAACATTTTGAAACTGGTCAGCAAGTTTCTCCAGTTGTTTTTGGATCTAAGTTTCTGTTTTAGCTTTGGTTGCTTTTTGCACCTGAGCGTGACGGCACTTTATAAAGCAGGACTGGGAGAGAAGCTAGACTTAAACCAGAGGTGACTGTGAGCAGAAGTCTGGTTTTATGCCAGGAAAGAAGATGCTGATGGAGAAGAACAGAACTTTGTTGGGACATGGAGGTAGCTGGAGTGAGATGTAGAATGATTCCTGCAGAAGAAACAGCTGAAAGAAGAAGACAAGTAAATATTGTTGCTATATGTGACCCATCACATCAAACTGAGGATTAATTTAAAGTGACTTTTTCAGATTTCCTGCTTTTTAAGCTACGTTTTGATACCTAGATCATCCTGATATTAGTCACGCTTCCAGAGATTAGCCTTGATTTGTCTTCCTAATCAGGATAACTCATGGATATTTGGTCTGAACCTAGTTTTGCGTCGTTTTAGTGAGGAATTTTTGATGAAATTCATAGAAGAAACCTCAAACAATATTTGGATATTGATTTACCAGCTTGAAAGGGAAAAAAAACCTTTGATGCTTGCAGGGGAAATGACAAAAAATTACAGCTTTTCTGCTCAAAATCCTTTTTTTGTAGCTTAAAAAAAGCTTCAAAACATTTAATTTAAATGGCTCATAGAATAGGTGTTTACTTATTATAGTTTAATGAAATGAAATTGTTGCTGTCGTTCAGACCAATACATTTTAACTTCAGTGATGTGGTGGTCACTTAATCTCAGGTGGATTCAGTTTTTTTTTTATTTCCAGCTGGTCTAGAAGAACGTAGCTTAAATGCTAAAGCAACATAAATGTGAGAACCGTAAAAACATAAAGACAAGAGGAAAATATGGGTTCATATTTGCTTATAGATATATATTTTCCTAAAATCGTGCAGATCCACCTGTAAAACGATAATAATAAATTTTATCAGAAACAAACAGCTTTGTTCTTTTGATGAAGCTTCTATATCTCCAGCAGCTCCTCATTATCTCGGCACACACCTGACTGTACAAGTCAGATGTTTTGCTTTATTGCATATTTTATATGCATAAATTGACAAATATGTTCTTCTTTGAATCATAGTAAACAAAAGAAGAGTCAGGTTTAACATGCTTCTTAACCAGGATTAATTTCCTGAAAATGTAAAATGTATTTATCTGCCCTGTTTGGTTTGCTTTAATGTCAGCTTGAAATCTTTCCAAATGTTTTCTTTGTTTCAATCTATCATCATTTTTATCAGTTCAATCCAGGCACATTTCAGATGGTTTATTTTAAATTGACCCACAAACACAGTTAAAATTGTTAGTCAGACAAAACAAAACTTCAGCATTAATCTTTTTAATCTCAAATCTGCTTGATTTAATAATAAAACAAAATTAGTTGCAGCGAACCACGGCTGCGTCTGTCTGCTCAGAATGACAGAAAACATTTATTCAAATTACCAGAAGGGGCCTTTTGTCTGGTTTTATGGGGCTTTTTTTTGGAATATCTTTACAGAGGAGGCCGGTAACGGCTCGCATGCAGCCTAATGTCATTTTTAGCGCGTACGCCGAGGCTCGGGCTGCATAAAGGTTCTTTGTGCGATCCCGAACATTCCCAAGCTGCCTGGGATCACAGCTCGGGTTTGTGTCCCGGTCCTGCAAGACAAGACGCTCAGCTTTGTGTCTGAACCACAGGAACAGGACAGTCCTGTTGTGAGACTCTGGAAAAGATAATTGAACGTAATAATCTTTGCTTTTATTTACTCCTCAGAGGGGATACATTTTTTTAGATGAAATCAGACTCAGTAATCTTCTCAGAAGTGTCATGTGGGTGCAAAGATTTATTGTTTCAGCGGTGCGTCCACATGGAAACGGTGTTTTACTTTACTTCCTGCTGGCTGTGCTCACTTACATGAAGGCACGATGGTCCTGTCTTGGGCGGCACGATGTTGTAAAAAAACTGATGACTTGAAAACACTTGAAGTTCTGCTGCCGTCTTGTTGACAGTGAACTATCACCGATCGTTACAAAATGTTTCTGTCTGTATTTGAGTTATTCTTGTTCTCTTTTATTGTGCTGAGCCCTGAGTATGTTTCCTTCTATCTTGTGCAAACGTGAGTTGGGTTTTACCACCTGATGCTGGGGTGGCAGACTCATTTTCACTGAGGGCCACATGAGCGTTAAGGTGGCCCTCAAAGAGCCAGTTGTAATACTCGTTTTGCACATTACAAAGCACGCATGAAACAAATGTTTTGACTGGATGGCGACCACCACAGTTATCGTTCCTGCAAAAACTGGAAGTGAGGGGAATGTAATTTGAAAGAGCGAGGTGATGATAGCGAGTTGTAATGTCGACGCGTGGTTTTGGAAAATTGTGGACAACCAATGGACAAAATCCCAGAAAAGTGTGCCGTGGATCTGAGAGGATGTCATTGAAGATGTCATTGTTGTCATTGGTCCCCCTTATTTCCAGTGAATGTGCAAAAACCGTGTGCATTATGACCTAAATGTGCAATTTAAGGTCAATTAACTTCAATATTTTCTGTTTAACTTTGCCTAAACAGGAAACGTCACATTTCTGAGCATCGCTAGCAAACAATAACTGAGCTCTACCTGGTATCTCCTGCATAGAAACATTGTTTTAATGCTTCTTACAAACTTCTTAAAAACCCATGCATCAACATGCATTATGGGAGATGTAGTTTATGGTCAGTGTTGACTCTAAAGCAGCTTATCACAGGGCTATTCAGGGGGCCACAGCTCAGGGGCCGGACAATTATTATCTTTCACCTTTGAAATGGGTTTATTTTGTTGCATAAAAATATTAATTTAAAGTTTATCATTGATATAAAAACTATTTTTTTATTAAGTAAAAAAAAGAGAGATTTATTTGTGGCGGGGCCCCTTGGCAGGTTCAGCCACATTAGGCCCGCAGGCCTCTGTTTTGACACGTGGCCTAATGTGTTGCCTCTGTGTCCGTCTTAGTTTCTGTTTCCATCACGTTTTCAAAAGACTGTTTTTTTACCTCTTATCCTCCAGTTCTCTGCAAATTTGCTCATCTTCCTCGTTTCATCAAGCTCCTCATCGTCATCCTCCACAGCTGGAGATTTAAAAACAAGTTGTCATTATTGCCTTATTGCATAAAGTACCTCAAAGTGATACTTGAGTAAAGTAACAAAGTAATTGTACTTTGTTACTTTACACATCTGAAAGTTAGCATTAGCGGTTAGCTTAAATTGGGACTAGCAATCATTCGTGGCTACGCCACAACAAATTTCAGCTCAGTAGGTTTTAAAATTGACTTTTAGCTGTGATGGACAGCTCGAATTTTTGATCATCATTCAGAGTTGGGAAACGATTGTTTTCTACTACACTAATTTTCAGTTTTGTGTGTTTAAAAAAACGCTAAATCATAGCTTTTTGTAAAATTAGCATTAGCGGTTAGCATGTTTCTTTTTTTTAATCATTTTTAGCTACTTTTACACAATATGTCAGCTCAATATTTTATTAAAACAGCTGAATTAGAGCCATCTAGAATTTTCAAATCCGGGGTAGTTTTCTTCATGTGACCCCCTAAATAACACTGTGGCCACCCCTTGCCGAAAGTCTAGCTCCGCCCCTGAATAAAAGCCGTAACATTCGACCGTTAGGTGCAGTGACTCGTGGTTTACACGTTGTGACGACGCTGCTCAAACGATATCTGCAGCTCTGGTCCCGTGTCTCTCTGGGTGGTCCCCAGGTGGGGTTTAGAATCGTTATTCAGGTGTTTTTCAGCCTGCTTCTCCTGACTTCTGGTTCAGCAGTTACTTGTCTTCACGGATGTTGTTGTAAACCCTGGTTGTACCACCTGACCGTTCATTTTGTCTTAAATAAGTGACTTTGAGGTTATCTCTTTTACGATCCACTAAAGGAAGCGCCTTTAAAAGCCAACTCTGCTTCCTGTTGCTCAGTTCTCATGGTGACGATTTGTGCAACAACACAAAACAAAAAAAAAAGCATCAGCCCCCCGAACTAACCCTGGTTCTGAATTGGCAGAGGTGCCTGGAGACTGCGTCGGTGGGTGGGCCCCAGGAGTCCTCCAGGCAAGCCGGGACCGACACTGTGAGAGAAGCACGGCCTCCACCTCCAGCACTGCCACCGCCATGGCCCGGGAACAGCCCAACGTGGGGGACCTCCTCCCACTCCTGGAGACCTCCGACCTCCAGCAGCTCGAAGAGATCCGAGGCCTTATCAACGAGCATCTCAACACCGGTACGCAGGTCGATGCACGCGCGTGTGTTTTACAGCTTCGACACACTTATTTAAAACTTCCTTCCTGTTTTCTTTTAAAGAGCGAGGCTCCCTGTTGCTGAACGGGCTGGTGGATTACTTTTTGGAAACCAACTCTGCCCAGGCCATGCATATCCTCTCTTCTGTCAGAGAGCCACACGATAAGGTCAGAATCTCGCACTGTTTTCTTAATTTATGAGCACATTTCTGTGAGAACTGCACGGTCTGACCTTTGGGGTGAATTTGCTGGGACGTTTCTGTTTTAAATGTTTTCCACTTGAGAATTATATTTCCATAATAAGATGGAAGTCCAAAAGTTTAATCCACGGCTGGAAATTTAGGATTGGCTGCTCAAACACATTACCAGACACCAATTTTTTTTTGCGTGTAAAATTGTGGCATTTCGACGATTTGTGGTCCTTAATTTCCTCTAATTTCAAATCATAAATTAGGTACTGGTACTGAAAGTTAAAAAAAAATCTAAATTTTACACAAAAATTTTCTTGTTGTAAATTTGTGGAAAAAAAAACCCTCAAAATTTCTGAGAGTAATTTCAGAAATTTTAAATAAAATATACAGAAAATTGTCCTTTTTGAAAAGTCAAATTTGCAAGAAAAAACTCTTAAATTTGTCAAAAAAAACTTTGCAGAATATTTAAAATGAAGTTTAGCCATTTGTGAAAAACCTATATCTGTAGTGTCTATGTATTTTAGTTTTTAAACTAGAGCAGATTAAAGATGCTCAAGGTACTGAAAACAAAGGTGGAATCGCTCTTTAGCCATTTGTGAAAACTTTACAATGTCAGAAAATATTTAGTTAAAATTTTTAATCGGGGAAACTTTTGAGTTTTTTCTCGCAAATTCACAACTTTTCTACATAAGAGAATTTCCTATTCTTTTTCTTGGAAATGTCTGAAATTAATCTCAAAATTTCTGATTTTTTTGCAGAGATTTACTCCTTTTTTTCCCTCATTTGCATAATGACCTTAAAATGTCATATTTTCTGGTGCAAGAGTTACGAGCTCTTACCCACCGTGAAGGTTAATCTTGAACAAGCCTGGTAGCTCTCGCGTTAGCGCCGAGCTAATACATATATGAATATAGCGATGTAGCATTAGCTATGTATAAAATAATGGCACATATTTATTAGTTTTATTTATATTTATATATATATATTAGGGATGCAAGTTATCGATTAATGAATTAATCATTAGTTGATTGATCTTATTGATCGACTAACGATTAATTGATAAGCGGCCATTTTCTTAAAATCCTGACATTTTCTCTTGAATCAAGGGTCTTTCTG
>JARVJO010000140.1:19829484-19843760 GCA_031762555.1 Cynodonichthys magdalenae
ACCCCCCCCCCCCCCCCCCCCCCGCCGCGCCTCGTTTTAGATTTGATGCCGAAACTTCTCTGTATTTGTTTTTGTGGATCAGGGGGTAAAGGAACCCCAGCCTCCAGCACTCCCGCCACCTCGTCACCGCCTCCTGCTCTGTCAGATGACTTCCCTGTTATCTCCTTACCAGCCAACACGGTCCAGTCCAGTCCCCCGAGAAGAGTAAGATGTTTCCACGTGGTCGAAAATGCAAACTCTGCAATATTTTAACACCTGAAAACAGTAGCTTTCCTTTTTTTACCTTAGCTGTTTAAAATTTAATCTAATATTTAATCTCATACCTGCTGAACGAAGTTATAAAATTGGATGGTATTTTTTTAAAAAAGGTTGAAATTAAAGGAACGTTTTTGGCTTTTTAGGAGCGTCGGCAAGGAGAAACCAGCAAACCTGGACTGGTGAGACAGGAACCGGTCAGAGAGATGGAGAAGAACGCAGAGGGGTCCACCATCAGAGGTTAGACAACTTGTTAAAAATTTACCTTGACACATCCAAGTATTAACCTCGTTGCTTGTGCGGGGGTTTACGTCAAACGTTGGGCAGCTGTGGCTACAATGTAGCTTAACATCATCAGTGTATGAATGGAGTCTGTAGGAATAAAACGCTAGATAAGTTTAAACCATTTACCATTTAGATCAGTAGGTGGTCTTGGATTGAGGCTCTGGATGGATTGTGTTCAGACCACTGTGAGTAAAAAGGATCCAGGTGGGCACAGCTAACCCACCGCTACACAGTTTCTTTAGTTCCGCTAACGCTAAAAAGCTAAGCTAACATAGAGTTGGCAGAAGCTAAAGCTAAAACGCTAATATTCATCATATTAGCGTCCATTCTGCCATGTAGCAACAAGAATAATGTGCTACAGCTACCGGTTTTACCTTTGACCACACCCACTTCAGCGTTCAGTTCCTCTCTGTTCCTCTGACTCAGACGTCTCGGCCATGGTTTCAGTTTTACAGTCAGACTTCAACACAGATATCAAATTTATAATGTGACAAACGTAAGTCAGCACAACTCAAACCGCTTCATAGATCGCAGATATAAACGGTGACGTTTGAGAAAATTCAGTAAAACCAGGAGGCGGGGCTACAACTCTGCTGGCTTGAAGCAGGAAGTTTGGAGCGGAGCAGGGAGAGGGAAAAATATAATGTGTTTGCTAATTTAGTTTGTATATTTAAACATTATTAACACTAATAAATGAATATTTGTATACCCTAGATTAAAACAAACGTGCGTTTTGTTTCATTTTTTACATTTTGCAACAAATCCAGGAAATCATCTCTGTGACTGAATGACACCCCAGCAGCAGAGGGTGTTGGGAAAACATCTAAATATTATTTTTTCTGACTGTTGTGAAAATCAACATTAGTAAAAATAGTAAGAATATTGTGACATATATATTAAGGCGATTAGCAGGAAAGAAACTAACTAAAATTGTTTTAGCGGGATTGTTTTAGTCTAAATGATTTACAAAATTAATGCAAACGCTAAAACGCTCAGCAAAATATTAGCTCTGCTATTAGCGGGTTAGATAGATTTAGATTTAATTTGGTAAATTTACATTGCATGAAAAAGAAAACAAAATGAAACACTATTTTACAAATGCAAATCAATAATTTAAATAAGGAGTATGCTGGGGTTAGCGGATGAGCTCACCACAACCACCTTTTGAAGGCATCGAAAACGGTTTCAATGCAAATTAATTTATTGCTTTCTGGTGGCAGTTTGATAGTTCAGGATGCAATGTAGCGACAGGTGTGAAAGGAATGGCAGCAGGTGTGGTTTCAAAATAAAAGTCTCCATAAAACAAACTAGACTCAAAAAGCAAAAATGAAGTTTAAAACTGTAACCCAGGCAGGATCAAAGGGCGTATCTGAAAAGCTAAAACTTGAACTTTTAGGTCACAAATGTGCTTTTAATGAGCTCCAACCTGTTATTTTCTGTGAAGCTGACCTTTCCTCTCAGCAGTGACCATGACATTAAACCGGCTGTTTTTATGTTTTCTCGACTCTTATTTTCTTAAAACATCCGTGTTTGTTTGTGACGTGTTTTTCTGCTCAGATGCAGGAATGTCAGCGAACGTGTCGATGACGCTGACGGAGCTGTCGGTTTTCATCAAGAAGCAGGAGCTGGACCTTCAGCTGCGGACGGAAAAGGAGAAAGAAGAAGGTGAGCGAGATCGAGCGCACCTGCTTTGATCAAATCGATTTATTCCTTTCTGTTTATTGTTTGTTTGTTTGTTTGTTTGTGCTGCAGCCGCCATCACAGAGGAGCTGCTGAAACTCACCGAGGATAATCAGGAGCTGTCGGACCTGCGGGGCTTCGACTCCCCTTTCTTTCACACCACAGAGACTCTGACCGGCGGTCAGACGCAGGACAAGACGTCCTCGGACCCCGGAGCCCCCGCCCGAGAACGGCGCCGCGCCGCGTCCACGCCGGACAAGGCCGAGGTCTCCGCCAACAGCAGCGGCGTCGGCAGCGACAGAGGAGGCGCCGGAGGGGACTTTAGGAGCTCCTCCCTGGAGCAGTCCTGGTCCTTCCAGTCCGGCTTCACCCCCATCGAGCACCACCTGCACAGGAGCCCGTCGGCGCCCGACGACGAGGCGGGTAAGTTTGGGACGCTCTCGCCGAGCCCATGCAACAAGACCCCGGCGCCGGTGCCCTACGAGTCTTTCTTCGACCTGGCCCTGCCCCGGGCCGCCTCGCTGTTCGTGGGCCAGAGGACGTCTGAGGCGGTCCACAAGTCCACGATGGAGAGGCTGCTGCAGCGGGAGGAGGGGCTGGAGGACGGCGAGGAGGAGGAGGGCTTCGTGTCTGCTTCGCCACTGGAGGTGCTGGATCGCCTTGTTCAGCAGGGGAGTGACGCCCACGATAAAGTTCTCAAGAGGTGAGGGACCAGTTCACGAACTTTAAAACCTTTTTCATTTCTTCCTTCTCGTTTCGTAGCGCCGGGACGGATGGCGTCTGCGATCATTTTAATGACTTCTTTTTATTTTTCCCCTCTACAGATTACCTTTGCCAAGTAAGTCAGCTGACTGGACACACTTTGGAGGTAAAACATTCAGCAGAACGGCGTTGCAGTCAGAGGACATTAGAGATCGATAAATGAAGGGCCCAGTATAAAAGGGTTGGGCGATGAGGCACGTCCTGGTCACATGACCAATTTAAATCACTTTAGTGGGAAAGATACGCTCTCTCAAACAACCTGTTCCAATCTGTCAAATGTATAGACTTTAAATTACAGTATACAGCAGTTTTTAAATTGTGTTGATAGATGCAGTAAAACCAGAGTTATGATAAACAATTCATAGAACTTTTTTTTATTCGTCATATTGAAGCACGTTGCAGCAAAGACGGGCAGATTCATGGAAAAACCCCACCTCAGTTTACCCTCTGGTTTCATCCCCACCCCGCTGAACTAACATAAACCCCCAAAACTTCTGAATGATGCCTGAAATTCTATGACACCACAAAACCTACAGGAAAAAAAAATGCAAAAGTTGAATGTAGTTTGACGGCGAGATCGGGACTGAGAAATGAGATTTGAGACATTTATGATATTTATCGTGTTTAGATTTTATAGTTGAGGTGTAGTTTAGTCATTTTTAGTGTGTTTGAGTCAAATACTTCAGCAATATTTGAACATGGAGCAGCAGAGAACCTTCACAGAGATGGAAGAAAAATAGTCTGAGACAGAGTATTTGCAAAAAGCAGCATCCAAACGCTTTCAGCATAAACAAACACGCCCACAAACACAATCAATCCCAAAATAAGCTCATATGTGAAGGGGTGACGAGAAGGGGGGGACGACTCGACAATACAAACAAAATGACGCAATTTTCATCACGCAACTGTGACCACGAAAGACGATTTTGGCAGTTTGAACAGAACATGTGGAGTTCTTAAATCCACCGTCGGTTTGTTTTCATTTTTTCTTTTCTTTGGTTTGGTCTCTTGTTTTTTTGGTTTGGTCTAATTTCCTTTCCTTTCTTGGTTTGGTTTTGGTTTATTTCCTCTTTCTTTGGTTTCTTTCTTTTCTTTGGTTGGTTTCCTTTCTTTCTATCCTTTCTATATTTTATTTTTGCAAAGTTCATTTTTTGCTCTGAAAGGTAAAACACAAACTCAAACCAGGACAGGTTGTACCGCGCCTCCTTCGCTGTCAGTCGAGCCTGCAGCTGAGCTGCTGCGGTCTGACGAGTCACAAGATCACAAGTTTTAAACTGAAACTGTGGTGAGGATTGTGACTCAGATCCTGAATCATGATTGCACCTAAAAAAAAAAGCTTACGCTCCACCGCTCTGATAAAAGAAGCTTTTATAAGCGCCGCAGTCGGGCTGTTATCTAATCATACGTCACGAGCTCATCGGGCATCACTGTTAGGTTAAAGTGAACATTTGTCACACGAGTCTAAATTTCTGCTTCTCAGAATGAAACTGTTTGCTGGTTCCTGCTCTGGACCTGATAATTAACTGATGGGAGTCATGTTAATTAAATATTCACTAGTTTTTTTTGTGCCTCATGAGGATAAAAGTTTGTTTTCAGACCTGAAAACTTCTTTTTTTTAATCGTTACGGTCCTTTATTAGTGAATATTTGAGTTCTTACTTTCAATTTATTTATTTAAATCAGTGATGATAAAACCTGCTCCGGGTGATGGCCTGTCTTCTTTGAAATTTCAGTTCAGGCGAATAATTAAACGTACTAAACGATACATCTAAAAAGACTGAAAACAATTTTTCCAGATGTGAAAGGTCAGGTGACCCAGCACAAAAAGTCTGGGTAACTGAAACAAATATAAATTATTATTGTGAATTTTACAATATGGGCTGAACAACATTAGCACCAATGATAAGCTAATCAAGGGGGCGGGGCCAAACACCTGTCAATCATTCAGTAAAGACATTACATGAACAGGGCTGTGGAAAGTCAGACCTTTAGAAAGACTCTTGGATTTTCTTCAGATTGTTTGGCACCAATTTTGTTGTAAATGTTACCTAATTGGTTACAATATTTTTAATTTGTGTTCATTAAATATTTTAAAAAGTCAGTCTGCCTATTTAAAGGATGGGTGGTAGTCACATGGCTGTTTGGCATCATGGTGTGTACCATGCTGAACCAGAAAAACATGTTTTGGACCGTTTGATTTCATTTGATTTTGTAGTTTTGTTGTCTTTTAACACTTTAAATAGTAATAATTGTATTTTCCAGTTGTGTGTGTTCGCCTGTGTTGATTCGCTCGTCGTTCCGTGGTTTTCCTCAGGCTCGGCTCCTCTGGACGAGCTGCACACGCTGCGCAGCCAGCTGTTCCTGCTGCACAACCAGCTGCTGTACGAGCGCTACAAGAGGGAACAGCACGCCGTCCGCAACCGCCGCCTCCTCCGACGCATCATCAACGCCACCGCGCTGGAGGAGCAGAACAACGCCATGGCAAGTCTGGGCTGCTCTCCGTCGAAACAAAACATCTGGAACATATCGCCTAAAATGGTTGGTTCTTTTAACCTTATCTTGGTGCGTTCTGGTGCAGAAGGACCAGCTGAACCTGCAGAGCGTGGACATCCTGTCCCTGAGGGAGAGTCTGCACGTGGAGCAGCAGCGCTACCGGCAGCTGTGGGACGACCGCGAGACGGTGGTGACCCGGCTGCACAGTCAGATCCGACAGCTGCAGCAGAGCCGGGATGACTTCTACACCAAGAACCAGGAGCTGCAGGTACCCCCAGAACTGCCGGAAAACCCTTTTTAAATTTTTGATTCAAACCTTTTCAGAGCTGAGATTTTATAAAACGTAGAATGTTGTACATCTCTTAAATGCCTGAATCCGAAGCTGAACAGGCGCCATAAAGCGATGAAATAAGGGTGACGTTCAGGTCTCTATTTATTTTCATTTTTATCCTCATTAAACATCATTATTTCCTTTAACCCAGTATTTTGGAAAAGGGTGTCAACACTTTAACGTACACTATAAGTTTTCTACTATTCTGTTTGTGTTTTCGTCTGGCTTCATAAAATTACAAATTTTACAAAACTTTACAAAATTTAAGTAAAGTTACAGACAAACCAGTAACGGAGATTATGACAACTGCTGAACTTCACTACCTACTTCCTTGATCCAAGCCGGCACAATTTATTCTTTGTGTTTTTCTCTGGCTTCCTTAAATAACTGTGTTTACCACCACTCACTTACGAAGTTTACAGAAGTTTACAAAATTTACGTAGTGTAAGAAAAACTCGGCACAGTGTCCTGAAGGCGTCCTGAGCTGAGTTCAGTTCTCGGTTTATCATTTTATCACTGTTAAACATCATCATTTAGTTTAACCCAGGCTTTTAGGTATGGTTTTGGGAGAGGGCGTTAACACTTTACACACCACCAACCGCATGCTTACGAAGTTTACAAAAGTTTATGAAATTTCTGTGCATAATTAAAAGTTATGAACTGACCAACAACAGCCGCTGAAACTGTAACATCACTACCCACGTTCTCTATCCAAGCTGCCGCAATTTGTTCTGTTTGTCTTCTACTGTCTTCAAAAAGTTAATTGCTGTCACCCCAACGCCGCTTACAAAATTTACGGAGGTTTACAAAATTTACATATAGTAAAAAGTCAACTCTCCGTAAACCCAAGGTGTCCTAAAGCGTCGCCAGCTGAAAGAAGGCATCTTTTAACACCTGATAACTGTAAACACCACACCCCTCTAGCTAAATGCTGTGTGTCTTTCCACAGAGCAAGTTACAGGAGAGTCAGAAGAGGATGGACGAGCTGGAGGCGGAGCTTCAGAGAGCCAACAACAAAGTCGGACACACCGGTCACCTCCTGAACCAGATGACTGTCAAGGTAAAAACAATAATAAACGTGTTTCATGGTTAATTTCAGGCGGAGCTGCCTGTGTCAAACTAGCATTAGCATTTAGCTTGTTTACAACAAGTGGCTATGATGTAAAATCTAAATAATGAATTTACAGCAGCTGATTTATTTCTGTGTTTTTTGATAAATGGACCAAAGTCACAGAGTAAAGATCCCCCAAAATCCTCTTGGACAGGTTTTTATTTGTAGCCTAATTGCTTCTTTGTCCTCCGTCATCGTTGTTTGTCTCGTTTGTCCTTCAGCTGAGCAACAGCGAGAGCACCCAGCAGCAGATGAGCTTCCTGAACAAGCAGCTGCTGCTCCTCGGGGAGGCGCATAAGCTGTCTGTGCAGGAGATGGAACACGCAGGAACCAGTAACACAAAGGTACGACGGGAGGAAAGTGTCAAACAAGACACATTTTTTATTTATTTTTTTAAATAAAGCTCTTTCTCTGATTTCCACCACAGGAGGCTCAGATGCTGCAGAAGTCTCACGCCAAGGAAGTGGAGACGCTCCGGCAGAGCCTGGTGGTCCAGGGCCAGAAGCTGGAGGCGGCGCAGCAGAGGGTCGCGGAGCTGGAGACCCACCTCTCCAAGAAGGAGCACCTCATCGCGGAGCAGAAGAAGTTCCTGGAAGACGTGAAATGTCAGGCGAAGTGAGTGTTTGTTTGCTCAGATCAGACGTTCGTTTTGTTTGAATCAGTGGGAGAAGATAAAAGCAACTACCTGTGTTTGAATCTCTTTCATCACACAAGTCTTTGTTCTGAACCCCCGCCCCCCCCCTGCAGGGCGGAGCTGCAGGCCTCAGACAGCAGGTACCAGGCTCAAAGGAGGATCGCTCAGCTGCTGCAGACTGAACTCCTGCAGCTCTACAGCCGGGTGGAGATGGAGGCTCCGGCCCGTCCCAGCAGCTGCAGCAGGAGCAGCAGCAGGAGCAGGAGTTCTCCTCCAGAGGGCAGAGTCGACACGCACGCTCCTGCAGGATCCAGGTCAGGTTTTACCCACCAACATTCAGAAATCTCACAAAACCTCTCCATCACATGTGACTTCAGAGACAACAAACATGGCCGACGATGAAAAAGGGGCGGTGACGGTTTGTGGACTATTTTAACAGAAAAATAAAAGACGTCTCCAATGTCCTGCAGTGGTTTTGTCTGCTGTATTTTGGATGTCGGGCCAAGACGGTCCAACATGTTGGATATCTCCCATTTGAGATCGGAGCGGTCCAGACGTCCTTCTGAGTCGACTACGTCCCTCTGAAGCCACCGCTCAGGAAGATCTCATAGGATTATCTTCAGATCAGGGCTATTCAACTAAATTACTCCGGGGGCCACAGTTACTGCAGGTCAACAGCTCAGGGGCCCAACATCCAGCAATTAAAGTCATGATGTAAATAAACCAAGTATTACAAAGATCTGTTACCTTTGAAAAAGTTTATTTTGCTACATTTAATCATGAATACAACATACAGAACCCTAAGCAATAAAAGTATCAAAAACAAAAATAACACATTATGTCTTATTTAACACAAGCATACTGACATCTCAGTCAAACCAATTATATTTTCACTTTCATAGTTTTATCTTCAACTGCTTGTAGTTTTAACTGTTTTGGATGTTCATAGAAATGGTTTTAAGCAGCTTGTAGCCAAGATTCTGATGTTTCTGTAGCTACCACACGTCTATGTCTAACTAAAAGAACTTATAGGAGTTAAAGTAGAAAACTGGGGGTTTGGGTTTAAGAGATGAATGATCATATTGGCGGGCCAAACTTTGGTCACTCGTGGTCCAGATGTGGCCCGCGGGCCACCATTTGAATGGCCCTGCTTTAGAGCCGTCACCATTATCGAAGTGTTGGAATTAAAAAACCAGGTCCAAAATCGACATGATAAGAAGGGCTGGGATATGTGGCGTTTCATATCCGTCGATATCGATAATTATTGATTAAGTTTTTGTTTTATCTGTTTGAAATAATCTGTGTCAGATCTAATCTGTATTATGGTTTTAGTGGTTGCTATTATACTAAACAGTGAGAATTTTAGATGTTTTATTGGAATGATTTGTTCATTTTTTCTGCTTTTTCTTGTCTTTGTTTGGACCTCCAGTGTCGTCATGTCAGATGGACCAAGTAGAGTTCACCCCCGTGAGGCGGGGGGCAGCAGGTCGCCTCACGGTTCCCCTCGGGGCAACGGCAGCACTTTAACGTCGAGGCAACCAAAGGCGAGCAACTCTTCCAAGTCTGCGGCCAGCTCCATGAACGGAGGTCAGGACCTGACTCCGCCTCCGCCGCTGCTGGTGGAGCCCGCCCAGTCCTGCCCCCACGCCAACCCGCTGGCGTCCCTGCCGGCTTCGGACGCGCCGCTCACCGTGGGCTCGTACCCCAGCGCCAAAAGCTTCCTGGGCATGAAGGCTCGCGAGCTGTTCCGCAACAAGAGCGAGAGCCAGTGCGACGAGGACCAGCCGCCGCCGCCACGCCTGGCCGGCCTCGCCCACGGCCTGAAGACTGAGCTGTGCGTGGAGCCGCCCCCTGCCCCCGCCGCCCCCACGCTTTGCCCGCCGCCCACCAAGGAGCCCCCGTCTGAACCCAAGCAGCGGACCCACAGCCAGGGAAGTCCCCGCAGGAAGGCGGGGGCGGGGCCAGGTGGGGGGCGGGGCCAAGCAGGGGCAGGGCGCCCTAGGCAGCAGCAGCTAAAGATCATGGACTACAACGAAACGCATCACGAGCACAGTTAGGGGGGCCGTGAAAACCGGGCGAGAGACTTGAGACGGAGAAAAGCTACAAAAACACAAACTTCACAAATCTTTGGCATTCAGTGTTATTTGTCCCGTTTTTCTGAGTGGACAGCAGGATTTCTCAACAAAACTCTTTTTCTTTTCTAATAATTTAAAAGAAAAAAGAAGAAAACATCCAGTGTTTGAGTTGAACGATAAGCTAACAGGAACCTCATCGAGTTCAAACTGTGAATCTCTTTCAGTTCAGCCAGAAATTCAGCTTTTAACTCCACATGAAGGAAATTATATTCTTTAATACCTCTAATCTGTTTTTTTGTTCCTTTTTTAGTGGAATTTAATCCCATCATGGACTTAAACGCGAACAATCTGGTGTGTCTGGAAGGAGAAAGTAACAGATTTTAACAAAATAAAAGCAGAAACTGAAGAGATTTTTCAAAATAAACTGTTTAATTTAATGAAATATCATATTGACCCCCAGCTGCAGCTGGTTTGTTACATTTAACCCACACAAACCATCAAAAATCTCCTTTTGTGTAAAGAATCATGTTTCAACGGGTCTGATGGGTTTCCTTCCTTCCTTCCTTCGTTTTTTTTTTTTTTTAAAGAGTCAAACTGATCACGAAAGCCGTTAGAAGCCTGTTGTCCACTGGGAACTCCTGCTGTCGCTTCCTCCTGCCTTCGCTATCTAAAGCATGTTCAACAACCCTCTTCAGTAACTACAGCAAACCCGGACCGCAGGTCCAATCAGCACAAACAGACGGAACCAGAACTCTGCTCGGAAAGCAAACAGGAAGTTCTGGAAGCGGTGGCTTGTGTTTAACTGTGAACAATAAAGATCGTCTTCGATGTTTTGCACTACAGCTCAGTCTTCCTCCTTTTGATCTTTGGTTTTTATTTCATTTTATTTATTGAGTTCAGATTATACAGATAATCTCAGTTCTTCTGATATCTGTGGGAAAGTTTAGCCAAATGAAGATAAAATGCAGAAAAAACAACCTAATAAATCATAAAGCCCCTTAAATAAATCTATTTAAACAGATATTTAATCTAAACAGAAATAAAGTCTGAAATATTAAGAATCTTTTATATAGTTCATCTAAATTTCTAGATTTGTTTTCTAGAAACGTAACTGACTTTCTGGATCAGTTTCTATTTAAAAAATAAGTATTTATTTAAACATTTCTGGATGTAGTTAATTGGTCCATAATTTTCTACCCATATCTAGATCTGATTGTTGTAGACATATCTTCATTTTTATTTAATTTCCTAAATACTTTCTGGATTTTTAGATGCTTTTTTTCAGTTTCTAGATAAAGTTTCAACATTATGGGACTAAATGTTTTCCAGACCTCTGCTCAGATCTCTACATTAAAAATAGTCTGTAGACATACGCTCATCTAGATTCATTTCTAGATATAAATAATTCTATGCTGTTAAGATGTCTTTTCTAGATTTGATAACATCTAGAGCTGATTGTTGGAGAAAATATTTCTCAATAATTTCCAGGTTACTTTCTATATTTCATCCACGTTTCTAGACAAAGAAAATAGTAAATATGTTTCTGGATATGTTTTAAAATTTTAGATCAACTGTAGATTTCAGTTTCTAAATAAAAAGAAAGTTCTGATTCTTTTTGATTCTAAGAACCTTTTTATAGATCTAGATTTAATCTAGATTTCTACGGGAAGTAAAAAGATCCAGTATTTCTAGATAACTATGAGTTGTTTAATCTAAATATATCTACATATTTATATAAATTTAGTTAAACCAGTTCTGTAGATTTTTATATCCTGTTAGTACAGAGATGATTTCTACATCTGTCTGTATTTAAATCTAGATAAATACAAATAACTAAGATCCCTAGAAGGTGTCGTCGTAGGTTTAAATGTTTAAAACTAGATTTCCACTTCATTGATCTGATTCTAGAAAACAAATGAAAAGTTGATTTGTAAATTTTAAAATCAAGTAATAGACGTTTAGCTCTACCAGTCTTGTTTTATCTTCCAGATGAAAATAAACCTTTTAAGGTTCTGAACAGTAATAATTAACGTCTCATTTCTGTCAGCAATTCTAGATACAAAGTTTTTTAAATGTTTAAATTTATATGTTGATTTCTAAATAAATAATAGATAATTTTATACAGAAACATTTATTCTGGATTTGTTAGTATTTTGTTTGCACGTCTAAACAAAGAGCTCATTGTAGATTTATATATAATTAGATTTATATTTAGATATTTAGTAAGAACTGTTAATTTGTTGTTAGTCTAATTACTCATTTATGAGCAGATGTTTTTTTTATATTTAATATTATTTACTTCTTTTTGTCCTTTTCTTCCCAGTTAGTTTTATTTTGAAAGAGCTGATGTTTGTTGTGTTTATTTCCCAGCAGAGGACACTGTTGCTCTAAAATCACCTGGATCAACAGGTGTGAACATGCTCCACAGCTGCAGGCTGAAGAGGTGAGCCTTTCAACTTTTTATTTATTTATGCGCTTTAATATAGTTTGACCTCATTTATTAAAGAAAACACTTTTTATTTAAATTCTTTTAACCTTATTTAGGTTCTAAAAATACTTTATTTGCCATTTTCTTTAGTTTTTGTGTTGATTTTAAAATCTTTAACACAAATCGGGGTGAAAAGGTCGCTCAGTCTGAGATTTGATGATAAATTTGTAGTTTTCTACAAACAATATTTCAGTTTTTGGTGTGTTTTAATGTGAGTTCTCACTCACTCTTTTTTTATTAATATAACCAACCAAACCTGATTAGTTTATCAAACGGCTGCGTGTGCATTGCAGCGGAGTCCAAAAATGAAAAAAAAGAGGTGGTATGTTTAATTTACCAGCATTCCACAGGGTCAAGGAAATTGATGCAGGATAATTGGGCACACAGGGAATCGTTGGCAATTTGTGCTTTCAGACTCTACTTGAGAAATTAGATGTCAGTGCAAATGTGAAATTGCTCCTCAATGTTCTCAAAGATTCCATGAAAATTTAAATCTTAAGTATTTCCAGCAAAGGGGATTCTTTTTTTTTTTTTTTCCACTCCCCTTCATGCCAACTTGAAAATGAAGCCCTGTGAAAATGATCTGAATGAAGCAGAAAAAAAGAGACGTCGGAGCTTGTAGAAAGTTTGCACTCCAACAAAAAAAAAAAAAAAGAATTCATTAGATTCCCTCTGACAGAAAGGAAAGTTTGAATTTGTGTAAAGATGAGTGATTATAATATTCAGGGTATGTACACCTTTTATTGTCGGCGTAGAAACGTTTGCGTCTGCTGGAAGGAGAATAAATTAAACAGGAAAGTTTCCATTTGAATTAAAAAATAAAGATTCTGATAAAAAAAAAAGAAAAACACTTATAATTTGTTGTTTTTGTGCCGCGGTCATAAGAATTTAGCCTCTGCTCCGAAGATTACTGAAAATAAATAAATCATCATCGCAGACTCCGATCAAAATGCAGAAAATTCGATATTTATGCAAGATCAAAACAATCTCCTAGTTATATTTATTAAATGTAAGTGTTTATTCCTCGTGGACGATGGGAAAAAAAGGAGCTAAACAAGAATATTTTTGGTTACTACATACTGACACAGTGGAAAATGGCTTCATTTGTCCTCATTAAAAGCTTAAAAGTTCATGAATAAATAATTCTTAAAAAGGGATACTCCCCCTTATTCTCCGTTTTTTTTAATCTTAGGCCTTCGTTATGCAAAATAAACTTCACTAAATAAATCTGCTCCATAAAGGCTGTTTAGAAACGGCGTCCTCCCTCCCTCCTCCCGCTTCCAGATTTAGACGGGCCGGCGTGCACCTCCAGATCACATCTTTCTGCCGGCTGTCAGTTTTGGAGGGAAAAAATTGGGCCTCCGAGAGTCGACTTAATGCAATTAAGCGAAGATGATGAGCCTTTCTCTCTCCCTCCCTCTCTCTCTCTCTCTCTCTCTCTCTCTCTCCCTCCATCCTGAATCAGTAAGCAGAACTTAAAGGCGAAAAAAGAAGAAAAAGAAGAGATGAGATGAAATGAGCGGACCGGTCCCAGCGGTTTAATTATTTTAATTATCTCTCCTCTTTCAGCTCTCCTAAAAAAAAAATATCTAAAAAAAATAAATAATAAAAAAAGAGGCCATTAAAGGATGCCCGTTTGGGTTAATCTGATTAAAAAAACAAGATGGAGGACGAGATGAAAGGCTGCGGATGTCAGAGCTAATCAGGGGAGTTAAAAACTGCTATTTGTGAACTGGAACGGTTGTTAAAGTGAACGCGGTGTGGTGTTTTTCTTCATCCTCTTCTTTAAAACACCTCTCCGCTGCGTTTCGTCGAACCGACTTCTCGACGTGGCGACGGCGAGGTCGGGCGGGAAGCGGCGGGCGATGCAGATTCACGGTGATTAGCAAAAAAGAAATTAAATTCTTTTAAAAAATGCAGAAATCTTGCTGATGAGAAAGCAAGGGTAACTTTAGGTGTACCTTGTTGGGGGGGTAATATTGATTGGATCAAATTATTGTGGGGGTCATACCCCCCCCCCCTGCAAATTACGCCCACGTGTCATTCGATTGAGTTGATTAACTTTTGGAGGGAACTTCACTCAAAATGGCAACGATGAGCAGAAGTTGTCGTTGTTTGAAGTTCAGGATCACATCGAGGAGATTCTGCCCCCCCCCCCCCACA
>JARVJO010000140.1:19858022-19870676 GCA_031762555.1 Cynodonichthys magdalenae
CCCGGCGTCCCCCCCCCCCCCCCCCCCCCAAAAAAAAAAACTTTGAAGCTGCCTTTTTCTGCCACCGTCTTCCTTAAATCGGAAGCTTGAGGATGGGAACTCGTGTCCCTTTGGAGCGAGCTGCAGGAGAGGTCGTGTGATGAATGTTTGAGCAGCGGTGATAAAGCTGCCCCCCCCCCACCACCACCAGGCTAGGAGTTCTGCCAGAGGCTTCACACGTCTCACCGGCCAGGAGGGGAGGCCCCGAGCCGGTCCGACCCGATCTTTACCTCCTACAAAGGACTATATGAACGGGGCTTCAGGGATTAGAGGGACTAAAGGTTGACGTATGGAACACAGCATCCCAGATTAAAGAAAATCTTCTGTTGGAAACAAACTTTGAACAAATATCTGTGAACGTCTACTTTAACAGTTAATTTGCTTCATATTATGTAAATACTGTTATTTAGCTGTTTAATCAATCAGTACTTCTGCTATTTTAAATATGAAATTATGTCTTAACTTTTATACATTCTAGAAATTTCCCTCCATATAAACCAACATCTCTTTACTTCCTTCAGAAACATTGTTCCCTTTTTTATTATTTGTCTTCTTTTAGCTACTGTTTTGCTCATTTTACTGTATAAAGCTTTAAGCTACAATTTTGCTAACTCTAGTTTTTAGCTAAATTTTCGCAGATTTTACCTCACAATTACAGTTCTACTTTTATTTTATAGCCAAAGTTTGCTCATTTGAATTTCAAGCTGAATTTTTCCTTATCTTATCCTTTAGCTACAGTTGGTTTGATATTAGCTTTAAGCTACTGTTTTGCTAATTAAACCTTTAAGATACATTTTTGCTCATTTTAGCTTGTAGCTAGACTTTTTCTTATTAAGGTTTAAAGCTACGATTTAGATAATCTGACCTTAAACCTAAAGTGGTTTTAATTTTATCATTTAGCCACTGTTGGTAATTTCGCCTTTACAATAGTTTTGCTAATTTTAGCTACACCTTTGCTTGTGTAATTTTTTAGCTACATTTGAGATAATCTTACCTTTAAGCTACAGTTGTTCTGTTATATTTTAGCTACTGGTTTGCTAAATGTTTCCTTTTAGACACATTTCTGGTTTTCTTACATTTTAGCTACACTTTTGCTTATTAGAGGTTTTACTAGATTTTTTCTAATCTTACATTTTGGTTGTTTATGCTTGTAGCTACTGTATTTCTAAATTTTACCTTTAAGATACTTTTTTTCTTAATTGTAACATTTAGCTACACTAACCTGTTTAAGCTTTTGCTACATTTTTGCTAATCCTACCTTTCAGCTACAGTTGTTCTATTTTTAGCTTTTACCTACTGTTTTGTTGACTTTACTTTTAAGATACATTTTTGCAATTTGAACTTTTCGCTAAACTTTTGCCAATCTTACCTTTTAGCTGCAGTTGTTGTGCTTTTAGCTTTTTAGCTTTTAGCTTCACTTTTGCTTATTCAAGGTTTTAGCAGTATTTTTCCTAATCATACATTTTAGCTATGGTTGTTTTAACTATAGCTTGTAGCAACTGTATTGCTAAATTTGACCTTTAAGATACTTTTTAAAAAGTTTTGCTTTTGGCTACTCGTTAGCCAATTCAAGTTTTTTGCTACATTTTTCTAATTTTACCTATTTGCTACAGTTGTTCTATTTTTAGCTTTTAGCTAATGTTTTGTTGATTTTACTTTTAAAATACATTTTTGCTAATTTGAACTTTTAGCTACTCATTTGCAAATCTTACCTTTTTGCTACAGTAGCTGTATGTTTAACTTTTAGCTACTGTTTTGCTACATCCATCTTTTAGCTACTGTTTTGCTACATCCATCTTTTAGCTACGGTTTTGTTTATTTTACTTTTTAGTTACAGTTGCTCCTCTTTTGGCTTTTATCAAATGTTTTGCTAATATAACTTTCTATTTATTGTTTCGCTACATATAGATTTTAGCCACTGTTTTGCTCATCATGGCCTTGAATTATTGTCAATTTTAGCTTCTGGTCAGATTGTTTTAATTCAGTTAAGTTGTTTTTTAACTAATATCCAAGTCATTCAGCATCTATTTTTAATTGTTTATTTCATCTAAACATAAATGTTGAGAAAGTTTGAGATTGATAAACCAGAACTGAGCGTTCCGGTGAAAAAGAAGCAACTTCAAGATATTGAATCTCCATATTTGTTTTTTTTTTGCGCAGCTTGTTGCTCCCTAAACTCTGAACATCTGTGTGTGTAGAGGGGAGGGGGGGTGATGAAGATTGCAGGCCACATGGGGTGGGTCTCCTCTTCCTCAGTCTGTCAGCCCACCTGACTGCTGCTGTGGCAGGCCTGCCCAAGGCAAGACCACAGGCTAGGGCCTCCTGTGGGCCTCCAGCGGGGGCTCGCCAGCCTCCCAGAGCCCATTAAAGCATCCCCCATGTTCCACCTCTGCCTGAGTGGCCCCCACCCAGCCCTGCAGGCCTCTGCCCCAAGATGCCAGCGCTCTCTGTCCTGCTGCTCTTTGCCCTGAAATAACTTTATTGTTTTCCACTCTTTCCCATGTTGTGTCTGTAATGGGAGTGGTTGGAGGCATGATTTTTATACCTGTTTATTTTTCTGCCGTTGCGTACGTTGTCCTCAGGCTGCAGGGTTTCAGATCAGGCTCCTCAGAGGCTCCAGCTTTCAGTGTTGAGTGTGTTTTTAAGGAACAAATTCCAGAAAGACTTTTTTCCACTTACTGCTCTAATGTGATTTGACTGTCAACACGTTCACATGTGCCTTCTGCTCCTCAGAATGAGCCGACATGCAGGACAACTCTTTGTAGCAAACAGCAAAGATATAAACAAAGAATGTTTATTTCTTACTATTCTTATTTACTAAGAATTCCCACTGAGTCAGGTTTCAAATTTTAAAAGGAAAAGATCAAGTTCAGGTGCATTTGCTGCTTGTTCTGTCAAAAATACATATTTTAAAAAGCATTTATGATTTCTAACTTACATATTTGGTCAAATTACTTGATTAGGACTTAAAATTTATCTTTTAGAGACCTGGGTAAGTACTTGATTGTCTTTTAGCTAGTTATTAATAGCAAGAATATTCTGCCTTTTGATTTAGCTAATGTTAGCGTGCATGATCTGCATTGAAGCTAGTTTGTAGCCCATTCTGTCTTTTAGCCAGCTAATGTTAGTATGGATGGGCCACGTTTTACCTAACCTATTCTACTTTGTAGCTGTCTAATGTTGGCATGCACATTCTGCATTTTATAGCTGAAGGACCATTCTACCTTTTAGCTGGCTAATGTCAGCTTGCATGAACCACGTTTTACTTAGCTAAAAGCCCATTCTGCCTTTTAGCTGTCTAATGTTGGCATGCATGATTTACATTTTAGCTAGCTATTGTTAGCATGCATAATCTGCTTTTCATCTAGCTAAAAGCCCATTCTACCTTGTAGCTGGCTAATGTCAGCTTGCATGAACCACGTTTTACTTAGCTAAAAGCCTATTTTGCCTTCTAGTAGGCTAACATAAACTAGCTAAAATGGGGATCATTCAGGCACACATATTCTGCTTTTTTGCTAGCTCATACATGTCAACCCCTTTGAATGTTTACCTGTATAATGAGCCCCAAAAATCCGTAATTTTACAATAAATCCGTACTGCTCACACCTGTGCGGGGGGTTGCTATCAGCCGCAGAGATGACGGCGCCTGCTGCAAAGCAGGAGGAAAAGAGAGCGGAAGAAGTGGAGAACTTATTTCTAGCGGCAAACAGGTTGAAAGATAGTTATTTGGTGTTATTTATTGTTTTTTTAACATCCTAGAGGCTCTGACATGTTAAATTAATTTGAAATTGAGGTTTTGAAAAAATCTGTAAAAGTTGAAAAAAATCCAAGAGATTGCTCTATATGGTCGTATACCTGCAAATTGATGGAAAATCCATGTAAATTACGGACAATCCGTACAACTTGACATGTATGCTAGCTGGAAGCCTATTCTGCCTTTTAGGATAAGTCTTTATTATCCTCAAGTAAATTTACAAGTTTTTAGGTAACTAATGTTGGCATGCATATTCTGCTTTTTAGCTAGGTAACATTTAGCAAACCTATTCTGTCTTTTAGCTAGCTAATGTTAACATGTATGTTATACCTTTTAGGTAATGTAAGTAAGCCTGTGCTAACTTATAGCCAACTAATTTTAGCTAGTCTAAACAGCATTAGTTAACGTAAGCAAGCTATTGTAGTCTTTTAGCTAGCTAATATTAGCATGTTTATCCTGGCTTTTCACTAAACAAGATAATAATAATATAAATTAATAATAATTTACAGATACTAAAGCTTCTCAAGCATCAATAAATCTGTTTTTACTCAAAATCAAAACATTTAAATTTGGGAGGCTCTATACTTAAGAAGAAATGTTTTGTCATGATTTAAACTAAACCTGACAGCCTGGAGGAACAGATAGTCCTTTATATTTCTTGTGAACTGGTGACATGACTTATGGAAATGGCAGATATTAAATCTAGATAATTACTGCAGTTTGAATGACTCGTGAATTGAAGCAGATAACTTTGCATAAAAGCAAATACCAGGAGAGCAAAAAAAAAAAAAACCAAAAAAGAAACATGTTCAACCCCAGTCGCGTAAGCAATTTGTGAATCCTGAGCCGTGCCGTAATGCTTCAATTTATAATTAATCAGAACCGATTTGCCAGATTGCTATAGACTTAGGGAATAAAATTTAAGGAGTGTTGGGGTTTTCAGATTTTTTAAAGCATTAAGTATTTATGATGCATGATGGAGATATAAACTGTGTTAAATCCATTGCTTTGAATATTGATTATCCCAATTAAAAATTCAGTTTGATAAGAAAGTTAGCAGCATTCTGTGGTCAGCCTCCCCCTGTTTACAGCTTTTACTATTATTTTTTTTATTCCTGACCCCCTTGTGGCGTTTCCCTGCTTGCTTTTCACCACGCCAATTAGCTGTAGAGCTTTTTAACGAGCAAGCCATTAGTTCTAATTAGGATTCGGTTAACTGCAGCATAATAAAAGGCAAAAGCCATCATTTTGAAGGATGGCGATGTTGCCGCCGAGCCTCACGGAAAACAGCTGTTGACTCGTCTGAGAGGGTCAAGCTATGAACAAACACTCCCCCGAGCGCAACAACGGTACGGAGCGTCTGATTTTACAAAATGATTTGCATGAAAAATTAAGAGAAATAAGACAAGTTGATGATAAGGGAAATAATAATAAACAAATCGGCATTTCAATTCTGTCAACTGTAAATGACTGAGCTAAGCTAATCAGACCTGCTGTGGGAACAAATCCTAAAGATCAAATCATCTCACCTGTTCTGATACTGCAGAATCAACTCCACTCCAACAAACCTGAGCAGTAAGGACCAAACAAGGGACATCATGAAGACCAAGGAACTCTCCACACAGGCTGTGGGGTTATAAAGAATATTCCACAATTCAGAACCTCCAACAGAGCTTTAAAAAATCTTCCATGGTAATAAAAGCCTGGTGGGCCATCAGACTTTTTTGTTTATTTAGAGCATGTGTCAAACTCAAGGCCCACGGGCCAAATGTGGCCCAACACAACATTTTATGTGGCTCAAGAGAGCTTCGAAAGATGTATTAATGTCTCCATTTCAGTCTCTATTTTTGCTGCATTTTTGTCAGCTACTTTTGGTGCAGCCCAGTTCTGGGAAGTGGGAATTTCCTACTAACAAGTTGTAATAGTGGGAATTCCCTGTTGAAAAGTGCAAGAGTTCAGAATTCAAGACGGCAGCTTCTCACCACAACTCAACAGCTAGCCATTCTTAGCTAACTGCTAAGACAGTTAGTGGTCCGCTGAAAACTGGTGGGACTGAAGGAAACCTGTTGTTAATTTGATCCTATTGGTTTAATTTCAAGGTGGGCGGGAACATATGTGAAAAGTCAGCCAATCCAAACCAGAGTTATAGCTCTGACTAACCACTTTCAGAATAAAAGCATTGCTCTAAGTTTGTATTTTTATAAATACGATTTGAGTTACTCAAACAACAAATACTTTATCATATTTTATATATTGTCAAATTTTGTATTTATTTAAATATTAATAAATGTCATTTTATTTATTTTTGATGCTCTTAGCTTGAAGTTTAGCTAAAGATGCTACACACTGTGCTGGACTTGTCCAGCACTGATTGTAAGAGGAAATAGTTTTTGTTTAATTTGGGATAAATGTCATAAAAATAGTGGTTTTACACTCATGATTGATTTTAGTGGACTTAAAATTAAGAGGAAGCCAATTTAGTGGAAACTAAACTGTCTGCTAATATTTCCAAAGTTAGCAAAAAAGCTAATCCGCCAAACGGGAAGCTAGTTCTGCTAGTTAGCGGGTTGGCAAAACTGTGCTACTGCATGTGGAAGAAGGTGCAGAGGTCAGATGAAACTAAATTTGAACTTTTAATAGTTCCTTTTAAATTTCTGATTTTAAGGTGACAAATGAAAGAAAGCTAATCTTTTATTTTGTTCTGTAAGTGGTGGGTAAAGTAAACTAAAATAAACCTAACTGCTGAACAGAAGGCCCACTTTTGATTCTGTAAAGACATTTCCCTTCTATAACTTCTTTCAGGTGAGGCTGCATCATTACCTGAAGACAGAACTGCTGGCAGACAGCTGTCTTTGCTAATGTGCGCAGGGACGGTGCAATCTGACAGAAAGGTACACACGATGGAAAAACGGGCGGAATGAAAACGAGGAAAGATAAAGAAAAAGGAAATCAGCGACTCGTAACGCGGGAGTCGCGGGGCTCGGCACAAATCGCGGCAGATTACGGAGCCTGCGGAGATCTTTCGACTTGTGTTCCCGCCTTCTGTTTGACATGAGAGTGAGCGGGATGATCCACCGTGCTCAGAGGCACGCAGGCTCTGCTCCCATCTGGGCTTTGAACCTTGCGCTCACCTCTCGCTCGGGTCTCCGGTGCGTCGTGGCAAAGTGTCAGACAAAGAAATTAAAGATGGCAGTTTACAGGGGCGGGGGGTGGTGGAAGCGCTCGGCTCTTTTGGTTACGCCGTTCCCGAGGAGAAAACTTGACAAATTGATTTAAAAGGATAAAATACAACCCTGCAAACGTTCCCCCCACCACCTTTAAAACATATTTACCGCCTCTCTTGTTCCCGTTTTGTCACTTTGGGAGCGTTCTCCCCGTTTATGCACTCATTTATTTTTCATACTCGTAATGGCACTTCTTTTGCAGCTATTGTCATCCATCAGGTTTTCTTTGTGTTTTCATGTGAGATTAAATGTGAGTTCATACGGCGTGTGCGTGTTTCTGAAAGCGACGTGCCTGCAAGTGTGTTCTCAAATCCAGGACTGTTCTTTTTTTGTTGCTCACAGCTGTCCCATATTAGAGATCAGCCACTTATTCCCCAGGCGGTGACGGCTTTTCTGAGCTCCTGCTAATTGGCTGTAATCTCCTTTTTTCTTTTTTTTTAAGTTGAGCCTCCAGCCCCGGCAGTTTACAAGCAATTAACGCCAAAGCAACACCGATTTTTCTGGTCAGAAGCGGCGTTCCTGTCGCTGCCTCGTCTTCCTGCGGTTATCTGATCTGGGGAGCAGGATTGACTCCTCCTGCATGGCGGGCCCCTCGGTGTAAACAGCTACTCAGTAGTGGGGCCTTCTGGGGAAGAGGAGCTATGAGGGGGGATTTTGGTCTGAATCTTGGCGTGTCCGTGGGGACGACGGGGGGGTTTTGGGAGGATCGTAGGGGCTTCCTTCTCAGGCGCTGATGAAATAATAATGCACAGAGTTGGTAAGGCTGAAATTTGCACATGAAAATCCTCTCCCTTCGCGCTCCTTGCGTCAACGACAATCCCTGCTTCTCGCAGTTTATATGCAAATGAAACCTCAGCTCCTCTTCCTCCTCCTCAGAGAGTCGCCAAGCCGAGCCAGAGCGGGAGACAGAGAGGGGCTTTTTTGTTGTGTTTTGTTTGTGTTTGTCTTGTTTAAAGGGATTCTTAAAAGATGATAATATATTTTAATTTTTCCCTTTGTTTTTTTTTCTTCCTCTCTGAATATGCAGATCCTTCGAATAGTTTGACTTTTCTTTTTGTGTTTAATTGGAACATAATGCCAGTAGTCTAAATAAAGTGTTTCTTTTTTGTTGTTTTCCGCATAAAGACTTTTAAAGTTTCTTCTTAAACAGACGAGATTCGTCTTTCCTCAAGAGTCTCCTCCGTCTCTCAGGTTGATGATAATTAACTCGTGAGATGGATAAAGTTTCTTGGCCTTTAACTTCATGTTTAGGAGTACAGGGCGCCAAGTGTAAAATAAAATGTTAAAATATGTCCTTAATACCTTATTTTTTTATTATTTAGCCCACTTTCTGAATGTAAAAATACTACTTAAATAATTTTCCACTAACATTTTATTCTTATTTAGCTCACGGTTCTGACCTTTTGCTAATTTTTACTAAATGTTAAAAAATATGTGTAAATCTAAATGTAAAAGTTAAATCTAAATTGTTGAAGCTTCCGTTTAAGTATTTCAGAATGAAACAACCTTTGCTGTTGGTTCTCTGCACTTAGCATAGCATCTGCTAATGCTGCTAGTGCTAACACAGCTAATGCTGCTAACGCTGCCCTACAAGACATCAAACTTGCAGTTTTGTCTGGTGTCTTAGCTGCACTTTAAACTACCAGACCACAGGTACCATCCATGTTTTTTTAATGAACACATTTGTAATTTAGATTTTAAACATCATCTTCAGCAGCGTTAGCAGCATTAGCAGTTGCATTTGTCGCTGGGTGATGACCACGAGCGTAACTTTAGGTCTACCATTGGGGGGGTTATGCTCTCTGCCTATTTATCTATTGAATCATTTACTTTTATAAAAAGATTCAGGATATTTTGGGGTTAAAATACATTGCAATACTTTTACTGTGATTTACTTAACTTAACTTTTTTCTTTATATTTACTCTGCATCTTTTCTGTTCCACGTCAGTTCAGCAATTAAGAAAATACTTTTTTCCCACATTTTTTCCAACAGTAACAAATATAAAAAAAAAATTTCTGTGTCTCTCTCCTGTCCCCCCAAACGTTGCCAGTCGAGGCAGATGGCCGCCTGTCCAGGTTCTGCTGGAAGTTTCTTCCTGTTAAAAGGGAGTTTTTCCTCTCCACTGTCACCAATGTGCTGCTCAGGATGGGAGACTGTGATGAAGATATTCAACGTAATCTTTAGATTGTTTTTGTGTACAGTGCCTTGAAACAATCTATGTTGTGACTTGGCGCTTTATAAATGAATTGAATTTTTAGGATGTATTATATGACATACTTAAATTTCTCAATTTTCTAAGAGTACTGTTGGTGCACTACAATTTGGCTAGGAAAAAATACAACACACTCCTAAAAATACAGCCATTTTATGACAAAAGCAGACCAAAATCCGTCATGTCATTTTCAGCAGTTATAAAACACGCCCATGATGACATCTAACTTTGCTAACGCTGCTGAAAATGGTATTTAAAATCTAAATTCAAAATGTGTTCATTAAAAACCATATGGGTGGTACCTGTGGTTCGGCAGTTTGAAGCGCAGCCACAACTGTAAGTTTGATGTCTTATAGGGAAACATTAGCGTTAGCAGCGTTAGCAGCAAAAGCAGTTCCTATTATCTCAGAAAGATGATTTAACAGAAACAAAGCATCAGCAAAAGTTGTGTTCCATTCTAAAATACTTAAATGTAAGCTTCAACATTTAGCCATATTTACGATTAACTTTCACATTTAGGTTTAGGATTTACTTAACATTTAGTAAAAACTAGCAAAATATAAGAGCACTGACTGAGCTAAACCTTTGATACTCAGAAACTGAGCTAAATAATGAGATTGTGTTAGTGACATTTTTTAACATTTTACTTTCCACTTTCCACCACATTTACAACTGGTTCTAACTTGTAGTCTGCTTACATCACTGCGCCGTGCTGTAGGCTGTCCCAAATCATAGACGTGTACTCATGCAGCCAATAAAAACGTAGGCTGAGGATACCTCAGGATTCAATGTGCTGTCAGCAAACTAAACAGAAAAGACAACAGTTTTTTTTTTTTACGGTGGAGTTTGGAAATTTATCACAAAGAATTCACTTTTAAATGTAAGTTTAGCAACTTAGCTGAATAAATTTCTGCTGAATTGATTATTAAAAAGAACTCAAGGTTTGATTAATAAAATGCCAAGAGTTAGCTTTAGCATCTTACGCACACGAGAACAAACTGTGGCTCAAGAGGCTCAAAAGTGGCCCTTTAATAATTTCCATTTGGCCCTTCACCTCTTCAAAATAAAACAGGAAAAACCCTGTAAAGCTGTTTGTAAGGATGCCCGTCCAGGGTCCAAACTGTCAGGTTTACTAATTGATTCTTTTAAATTAATTATCCCGACAGTGACTTGTTTACAAACAAGAATTAGCTGGAGGTTTCAGCACATCTGATTTCCTGTAACTCCCGTTTCGAAGAAGTCAGTCGAATGAACGAGGGGGAATCCAGGGAGAAGACGTGGTGGTGGTGGTGGGGGGGGCTTCGTGTCAGCCTGGGCTCCTCAGTCATGGACAGTTAGTTAAAGCAAACGCAGGCGGGACCCTGGAGAAAAGGCCGGGCGGAGGAGAGTGCCAATCACAGCCGAGCCCTGGGCCTTCGCCGGTACAGCTCGCCTTGAGCAACTTTTTATTAATTTAATAAAAATCCCGCAGAGACGGGAGCCACGTGGACTTTTTTGTAGCCCTGCAGACAACAGAGCGGGTTGGGCCTAATGAGATGTTCTGCTCATCATTTATATGTTCTCGCAAACACAAAACGTGAGCGCGCTTTTTGTGAAAACACACATTTCTGCATGCCAGAGGCGCTAAATGTGGAAAAAACCCACAAACCTTTTAGTCCTGAACATAGTTTTAGTTTGCAACATTAGACACAAAACTTGTTTCATCATGATTAAAGTTAAAAAGTGGTTATATTGGATTACAGTTTGTCAACAAATAGTTAATTTGTTACACATAAGGTCAATTACCAAAAATATAAGTCTGATATCTAATCACTAAAACCTAATACACATTTGTCATGACTTAATGGTTTATTAGCTTTTACTTCCTGATTTATTCCATGTTATGTGGACCTGATTGTTCTGTTTTTACTCAAGTGTAACTGAAGTAAATAGAAACATGGTTACCATTTGGGTTCTCATAATTGTTTCTTCATTAAATTCTAGATTAAAATATTTAGGTTTTTTGCCAGTTTTTGACATCAAAACGATGACAAATTTGTGAAATGAAACTCAGTTGCGAATATTTATATTTTCAGACTTTATGGTGCATCTTGTGAGGAAAAAATAACCATTACAAAAATATATTTAAAATTTCTCTTGAACACTGATGTTTTTTATTTATTTATTTTGACTAGATAAAATAAAATTGGGCTTAAACTTCAATTCATCCCGATTCAAGATGGCCGCCACGACTAAAACATAAAAATGGCTCCAATTCAGTCATGTTCCGTTTTACAGATATTAACCCATCACATCACAAACTGTGAAATCATTGTGTCAAAATAACCTTATATAATTATGAGTTAAGTTGTGCTAGCTAGCTGGTGCTAACCTGTTTTCAAAGTTAGTAAAATAGGTAATCCGCTAAAAAAATAAAGTTGAACAATGCCCATTACTGGTAATAAGTAAAAGTATGTCAGTAAAAACATTTTTAGCAATAACAACTTTAGTTTGAGCTCAACATTAAGTTTGGTTTCCTAAAATAAGTGCTAGCTAGCTGATGCTAATAGTGGTTAGCATACCAATTAGCTTCCAACTTTAAGACCGCTAAGAGCTAACTAAAAAAAATTCAACAGGTTTGTGTCAGTCTTCAACTCAAAGTATATGAAGACGTGTGACGCAGATTTGTCTTAGCAGTTAGCTTCTGCTAATTTTTACGTTTTAGCATTAGCAAAACTATATTTTTAGTTACCATATTACAAGATAGTGGAGCTAACTTTTTAGTTAGCTGTGCCTATCTCTGCTTATTACATTTTAAAGTTAAATGTTTTGACCCCAACCCAGTCAATGACCCCAAAAGCTTTAAAAGCTAGCAAAGTGTGCTAAAGTTTTAGCAACATTTTGCATATTTCCTTCTCAACAAACGACTCCGACTAAACAGAAGAGATGAAAAAACTCATTTTGTTTTTTTGTTATTGAGGTGAAGTTGGGTATCGCTCTCTTCGGAGTAAACTTTTTCACTTTTAGAAGCAAAAGGGGGGGTCCGACTGAGAGAGCACGACGCATTATGAAAATAAGACCCGTTTCACTTTCACCCCAGCGTCAGAGGAACCGATGGGAGTCATTAGACGGGTCAGCCTCTGACGAGGAGACGCTGCAGCAGCATGAGGGACCAGAGGAGGACACCTTAACAACCTCCATCCGATACCGTGCACCTCGCCGTTCCGTTGGGGGGGGGGGGGGGACGCTGCCTGCTGTCAAACAGCCGAAGGACCCGCCGGTTTCGCCCGCCTGTAATGCAAAGTTGTGTGTGTGTAAATATATGTGGCTGCATCTGCTTGTGGAGACATAAATGTGTGCATCCTGCTGTCTCCATAATTTTGCGGGGGGGGGGGGGGGGGGGGGGGGGGGGGGGGGGGGGGGGGGGGGGGGGGGGGGGGGGGG
>JARVJO010000140.1:19870776-19881769 GCA_031762555.1 Cynodonichthys magdalenae
TAATTTTGCAGCCCCCCCCCCCACCCTCCATCATGACTCCCCATCTCGCTCTTTGGCTCTGACTTTTCCACTCACCCCTTCTGTCTCTGCCATCACTCCATATATTCATGAACTTTCTGTTTATCATGCATGAAAATACAGACAGGGAAGAGGGAAGAAAAAAATAAAAACAACAACAAAAAAAAAAGACAAACAGGGTGAATGATGATTTTTTTTTTGTTTCGTCTGGTTGCAGGAGCTTCATCCTCCAGGGACGAGAAGACCTCCGGCTTCCATCTTCTTTTTCTGTCCTTCCCTTTCTTCCTCCCCTTCCATCCGCCCACCTACACCCCCCACCCCCCCGCGTATCTTCTCCATCTCACAGTGTCAAAGCCAGTTACAGGCAGAAGAGCTCTCCTTCTTAAATAATTCACAAGTTGATTAATAGACTCACAGGGGTATAATTAGGCAGGGGAGAGACGGTGGCTAGTGTAACCAGCACAGCGCTTAAGGGAATTACAGAGTGGGGTTATTGAGGAACTGAAGAGGGCCGATACATCTATCTATATTTAAATAAATATCTATATATATAGAGAGATAGATAGAGAGGTAGAGATAGAGATGTATAAAGAAATTAAATAAAATAAAAACACGGTGGACTCCAGGAGAAGAGGAGGAGGGGGCACCTTTTTTTTACAAGGCAGGAGAATTGAGCCTTGGGTTTGTTTGATGTGGAAATTGGACAGTTTGAATCCGTCTCCTTTAATTTTTCACAACTTTACAAACCCCCCTCCCCCTCCTCTATGGGTGTCTCACGTTTTCTCTTATAGGATATAAATTAGTTTTTTCTTTTCCACCTTCTTCTTTTCCACCACATCTGATATTTTTTCACCTCCATGTTTGTCAAACGAGTTGTCGTTGTTGTAGAATAAAATTCCACTTACGCCAATTCTGGGACGTCTTTTGTATTCTGATCAAGACGTGCTGGTCTTCAAAACAAAATAAATAAAAACAAACAGAACAATTGAGCAACAGATCTTTTTCTCTTTTTCACGGTGATCTCTGTCTGCTTCACGTTTGCCGTTGTTGAGAATGAAAAGAGCCGATGGAAATGTGCTCAGACAGCTGTTTTTATTATTTTCATTTCCTTCCTTCACCAGGAAACTCTCTCTGATTACCGTTTTGATTTCATTGTCAGCGCCTCAAATCGCTTCCTGCGGTTTTCGGAACAGGCCGACGTGTCCGCCCCGGCGCCCCGGCGCACGCCACCTCTAATTCAAACCCTCTCATCGTGTCGGCTCCAGATGTTTTGTGTCAAAATGGATCCTGAAATGAAAAAAGGAAGAGGGGGAGAAGCAACATATTTCTGTGTTTGTTGAAACGACTTTGAAACTCCTTCCAGGCGAGCAGGAGGAGACGAGCCCGGTGTTCGCCTTGATGCCACTTTTCTTTCTTCTCCTCCGTCTGAAGCGGCTGCCAGGAGAAGGAAAACTGCGCCGCAGATTGGTTAATTTGGATCTTGTCGTTTTTATTCTTTTTGACAACGCGCATTAATTATCCCCTCTGTACCGTGTAATTGGTCCGTCTTTGTAGTCCCCGGCAGAGGACTAATGACTTCCTGGTTCTGCATGGGTACCCCGCCGCCAGGAGGCGCTGAGAGGAGCGGGGACCCCCGTGTGTTGATTTATTTATCCGTGTCTGGATTAAAGCCCCGCGCACCTGATGAAGGGGGTGTCAGAGGAGCTCTGACAGCCTCAGAGGCGGCGGAGTGCGTGAGATTTGGTCGCCGCGTCGGCAGGAACAAGGAGTGTCGATGGCATCTTTGAAGTCCTGACAGACGAGAGCCTCTGAACATCCTCTTAATCTCGCCTTCCTCTCAGGAAACAGGCAGGTTGTGAGCAGCCCCCCCCCCCATCATGGTTTGCCTTTTTCTCTTAATGACACAAACCATTCAGCGACCAAGCGTGATAGCATTTCATCTGGCGTAATGTGTGGTGGCTGCTCACTTCAAACAGCTCCGGGAGCCAGGACATGAACAACATGAGCCCCCCCTACTTTTTGACTCGTGAGCGGCGTGCGCCGTTTGATTACGCTGATTGTTTCTGTGAGCCCACCTGAAGCAAATTCAACAAATCTGCTGCATGTGATTGTCTGGAAATCAGATCAGTGACAAAATACAATTCGTGGAGCACGTATTGACCTTTGGAATGATTCATTTTACGTATAGATCGGCCATTATGAAAGTTTTAGCTCAGTATCTATAAAATCAACTAAAGATTTTGTCATTTTTGTGTTTCGTAGGGTCAGTCAGCTGTGGCAGCTTCAACGTTTTATTAAAAGTTTCTGGGAAAGATTATTTGCAATCAGTTTGTGATTCAAGTATGTGTTTGGGGAGACTCTCAGCTACTACCACAACAAATTTTAGCTCAATAGCTGTAAGATCGACTAAATTATAGCTATTTCTGTGTTTGCTAAGATCTACATCATGTCGTTACATCTGCTGATTCATTAGATATGTTGCTAACAGACAAACAAGAAGAAACATTCCTCCTGTCCTTTCACCGTTCAGCAGTGGGTGGTGATAACGAAGTAGCTCAGTGACATCAGATCTGAAAGGTATAATTTGTGGCGCTCCGGATGACCTTTCACCAACGATGTTCCTTTTTTCCCCCACTAAGAGACGAGCCGTTATCGAAATGATGTCAGGAAAAAGACGTCCTCGCATCACTCCTCGCTGCATCTGGGGCTTATTCCCCTTCGCCTCTCCATCCTCTCCTACCTCGAAGCCTGAGCCGGAGTGGAATCAGAGGGTCGGCGGAGTTAGAGGGAGGGCGACGGGGTTAATTACTCCATTACTGGGTGGATCAGCCAGGAGCTGTTTAAACAGGCCCCAGTCAGCGGGGGGATTAGGCCTCATTACTCCGGCTAAAGTTACGCCCACCTCTTCTCAACTCCTAACCGCTGCTTTATTTTGCAGAATATTCACAGAACGGAATGAAGAGGGGGGAGAAAAAAAAAGAGATCAGGAATGAGCAGGAGGGGGGACAGGTGAGAGGAAGAAGAACAAACAGCAAAGTAAAATAGAGCTTAACTCCGGCGGATCGCCTGTATCATCACCTGAGCTTTGCCAGGGCTACAATTATCCCCCAAAATGCCCGAGCGTGGCAAGATTAGGATCAAATACTCGGGTTACCCTCCCTCCCTCCCACCGAACCAGACCAGATCTTCATCGTCCTCCCTCCTCCTCCTCCGGGTGTCTGATGTCTCAGGGTGATAATGAAGATGCTCTCGTTTACAGGAAAGACTCCTGAAATGAGTCTGGTGTTGGTGCTGAATGAGTGAAGCGCCGCAGCTCGATTTACCGGCTCTGCAGGGCGGGAAACACTGAGTTCACCGTAAAACTGAGGGATAAAGGAGACAACAAAAATTTCTACCGGTCTGGATTATTTTCTGTTTAACTACAGAAACTGAATGATGAGCGCCAAAGAACCGCAAACTTAAAGCTGAAATGAGCAGAACACTACAAAAAAGCAGAGCTCTAGCTTAAAGGTGCAGAAGACTAAAAAAAACACCAGCTAAAAGCAGCAAAACATTAGCTAAAAGATGAACACTAGCTAAAAGATGAAGAACACTAAGAGCTAAAATGAGCTGAACACTACCTAAATGGAGCAGAATATTAGCTGAAATGAGCAGAAGACTAGCTAAGATGTGCAGAGCACTAGCTAAAAGATAAAGAATGCTAGCTAAAAGAAGTAAAAGACTAGATAAGAGATGAACACTAGCTAAGTGCTAAAATAAGCCGAACACTATCAAAAAGCAGAACACTAGGAAAAAGCAGAGTTCTAGCTAAAAGCAACAAAACATTACCTAAAAGAAGCAGATCACTAGCTAAAACTAGCAGAAGTCTAGCTAAAAGATGAACACTGGCTTAAAGATGAACACTAGCTAAGCAGTAAAATGAGCTGAACACTGGCTAAAAGATGCAGAAGACTAACTAAAAGAAGCAGAACACTAGCTGAAAGATGCAGAACCCAATAAAGAAGCAGAACATTAGCTAAAAGATGAACACTAGCTAAGAGCTAAAATGAGCTGAACACTGAAAGATGAACACTATTAACTAGTGTTCTAAAATGAGCTAAAATGAGCTGAACACTACCTATGAGCTGAAATAAGCTGAACACTAGCTAAAAGGCACAGAAGTCTAGCTAAAAGCAACAAAACATTAGCTGAAAGGAGCAGAGCACTAGCTAAAAGGTACAGAACATTAGCCCAAAGGAGCAAAATTCTAGCTTCAATGAACAGACCCAAGCTGAAATTAACAAAACACTAGCTAAAAGGAACCAAACTCTAGAGGAAATTAATAGAACCCTAGCTGAAAGTAGCAAGCATGGCAAGGCAAACATTAGCTGATAGTTAAAGTAGCTAAAAGCAAGCTTAAAGTAGCAAAGGGATAACCAAGATAAAAGGGAGAAATGTCAGTTTTATTTATAAGTTTGAGTCCAGTTGTGTGTTTGCCCACGCCGCCGCGGCTAACCTGTCTGTTCCTGTCAACACCGACACGCCTCGAAGGGTTAAAGGTTTAACCGAAGCGTTACCACCGGCTCAGATGGCTAAAAACACGGATGTGGTCCAATTAGAAGACCCAACTGTGTGCTGGGAGAACTAATCCAGGGGGCTTTTCAGCACAGATTTGTGAGAGCTTCAGTTGTGATGTGTCGAAGTGCACGCTAAAAGTTTTGAGTCAGTGCCTCCTCGACTTCTCTCCGATCACCTGGAACGACAAAATAACGCCGGCGGACGAAACACGTGGAGCCAACCCTCACGCTTTATCCTCCAAATCTCTCCAGAGGGCCGACCCAAAGCGGTCGATGGGAATCCCTTTTTACACGAGTTAAAATGGTGATTTACGCTACGACTACAGAACACAGATTCTATTATATAATTGAGGACAAAAAAGAAATCAATAGAAGCAGCTGGATGTGGCGGCGGCAGGTGCTGCTCACGCCTTCGATCCGTGTCTGGACCCGGATCAGCTTCAGCGGGCTAATCGCTCGCACGGCGGGTCGATCTGAGGGCGTAGCCGGTGGCGCTCTCTCATGGCATACGTTAACATGATTTCCCCTCTTGTTTCACTGTTAACTAAAGAGCTGCACCTGAGGTTATTCAGAAGCTTGCAAAAAATTATAAATAAATAAAAAATTTTGGAGGGGGGGGGGATTGTTTTAAACATAGCCTGAGGTGAGAGTGAGATTCTTCGCTCCGGTAACCTGAGCGAGCTGCAGGGTGGGCGGCTGAAGACAAGGATATTTATCCCATTGATTTTTGTAAAGCTGAAACAAGAAGATTTAGGGGGGGCTTGACTTTTAAAATTCCCAAAGAGCAACTTGCCGCTGGGCCTCGTGGCCACAAACACACACAAACACACACACAAGAAGTAGCCGGTGAGGAGTGTGAGGTGGGGTTTAGGGGCCTTGAGCTGCAAAGCTGTGCTGCGCTGCAGAATGATGTGGCCCAATGTGTGTCGGAGGAATCATTACAGCCAGAGCTGAACCTTCTTTTGCTGCAAAGTGGAGGAGCGAGGAGACGACGGCGTCACAAAATATAAAGACGAGGCTTTACTTCCTACTGTTGAAGAAAAGAACACCAAAATCCAACAAATCGATAACAAACACGAGGTAAAAAGGTAACCGAGCGTTAATCAGAACACAGGAATTTAACAAACTCAGACGGCAGCAGGTTTACTCTACAGTAATGATGTGTTTTCAGAGTAAAAGTCTGGAAAAAAGAGCATTTTATTTTGAAATGACAGAAATGAACATTTCTGCTTTCACTGTTACAGAACATGGCTGTCACAGCTGATCAACACGAAAAAATCTCAAACTCTGTCAATTTAACAGCTATTGAGTTAAAATTTGGTGTAAGAGTAGCTGAGAGTCATCCTTAAAACATACTTTGAGGGTTAGAAGATTGCGCAACATCTTTGGCTGCATTATCTAATTAGACTCAAACTGTCCATTCACAAAAATATCTCACAAAACGGTGGAGAAAAGTTTAATAAAACTTTAATTAAAAATGGCCGCCACAGCTGATCAACGTTAGCAACTACAAAAAATGTCTACAATTCACTCAGATTTTCAGCTATTGAGCTCAAATTTGGTGTTGAACTAGCTGAGAATCATACGTAAAACATACTCTAAAAGATTGTGCAACGTATTTATCTCACAAACCAATGGAGACATTTTAATAAAACTCTCAGGAACTGATTAATCTAATTCAAAATGGCCGCCACAGCTAACTTTAGCAAACATAAATGGCTATAAATAAGTCATTTTAACAGCTATCGAGCTCAGATTTGGTGTGGGAGTAGCTGAGAGTCATCCCTAAACATACTCTGAGCGCTACACCAGATATTTGTTCAAACTTTGGTGTTTATGGCTTTCAGTTGAAATGCACTCCTTCCAATAAGTTATAATTTGGGCCTAAATTTGAATTGGGTTTGGTTATTAAGTTATAGAGATAAATTTGTAAAACTTAGCTGATTTTGTTTCCTCACGACGACACACACGGCCTGAATAAAAGCCAGATATTTATTGGCCCACTGTAGGTGCGCTGCGCAGCGGGATGGCACCACTTCCTGATAATTACAGGTTGTGGGGGCGGGGTCGGGTCACGGCCCTGCAGGTCTTGGCTTCCAGTCGCCTCGCTTTCACCCTCCAGCTGCTCCCGTCGGACCTCCCAGGGTCAGCGTGCAGCCATGACTCGTCACCCGGAGGTCAGGACTCCTCAGTCGACAACGATCGGTGAGCTCTGAGGTGACGTTTTGTGGAGGAGGCGCCGCGGTAATCGTCCTTTGGAGTGCCCCCGATTATGCCATTAACGGCCCCTCGGTGATGAGGCTAATGGGCCAGAGACCTCGTTTGCATAGCATTATCTTAATTGACCCTGGAGGCCCGGGCGTAAACGCAACGCACGGATACGGTTACTGATGGATGGTAGCAACGGTCCGGCGGCAACCATTTACCCGACAGCAATATTAATTAACAGCTATCCTGTTACACAGGCTTTAACAGGGATGAATAAGTTAACATGGTGACGCTGACGCTGCTGGTGACGGAGCTCGTCTGCCTTCTAATCGAAGAGACACGCTGATATCGAATCTGTGTGTGTGTGTGGGGGGGGACGCTAAAGAAGGCCTGGCATCAGATCTTATTACCCATTTCCTAAAGGAGGAAACCGAGCCAGCATGAGTACCAGCCTTTAAATAAATCACAATACAAAGCCCGCACTAATACTTTTAATCGTGAATTAATTACACTCTCATCGCAGAGAGAGAGAGAGAGGGGGAAAAAACAACAAACGCTCCAATATGTTCAGCTTTTCTACAACATTTTTCCTGGGAGAGGGAAACTTCGCCGTATGCCGAGCAAAGCCCTGGAGCTAATCCCCAGAACAGAACCTGGACCGGAGCGAGGCAGCGGCCTCTGGGTGGGTTCCGAACTGAGGTATATTGTTATGTAAAGACGTGCCATGTGATCTGCTGGGATAAAAGGGGAGAGAAAAAGAAGCCGTTCAGATAAGCTTCCCCCCCTCCTTCATCAGATAATTAAGGATGCCTTCGCTCCAGTTTCCCCTCCTTAGCATAAGTGTCCGGTCCGGTTTCAAAAAGCTCATCAGCCCAAGTTGCTCCTCGGACCTCCAAGTCCAGGAGTTTTAAAGGAGGTTCCTGAGTGGACCGCTGCGGATCAGGAAGATCAGGTTCTAGTTATTTGTCAGTTTAAGGCCTGAGCTGCCTCCTGGTCCACTTTCCTCACGTTTGTCAGGATCAGGTCCAAGAACAGGACTGAAACTGAGAAAAACCCAAAGAAAAACCTGTATGAAATACTTAAAAACCCAAAATTTTGTTTTAACTTTACCAAATAAGTATAATTTCATTTTTCTTTTAATAACTGATCCAACTCCTTTGTTTCATTTTTTTGCAATGATTTACTGTAAAAGTTTGATTATTTTAAAAAAAAAACGTAAAATATGACAGAGATAACTTTGAAATTAAATGTTTGTTTTAAGACATTCATTTGTTTTCGGAACAATAAAAACATTTTGTTTACCCAACGTTAAAAAGTTTACTGTTTAAGTCCGTGGAAATTATGTGTGCAAAAGATGGTCTTAACTCACGTATCAAAGTACAGGCCCATGGGCCAAATGTGGCCCGTCACAGCATTTTACATGGCCCATGAGAGCTTCAAAGATGTATTAATGTCTTAAAATCAGCTGCTTTAAAGTCCATATTTACCATAAACTACATCTCCCATAATGCACTTTGAATATTTTACACCTCAGTGACATCATTCCACCACTAAGTGGAGCTGCACAGGGTTCAAAAGTAGCCATCAGCCTGCAAAAATCGTCACGTAAAATGTCTATTTCAGCTACTTTTTGCTGCAGCCCAGTTGTACTGGGAAATGGGAATTTCCCAGTTATGAGTAGTAAATTTAAAATGGAACAGTGAGAATTCCCTGTAGGAAAATGAGAGAGTTCAGACTCAACAGTGAATAAAACTCTTATTTTTACTTTAATTTGTATTACTGAATTATTTGTTGCACATTCAGTTCGTCGTACATGTAGTACTTTTCAGTGTTTTTAATAGTGCGTTCCTGTAGCACTGGGAAGTGGGAATTTCCTTGAACGCCCCCCCTCCAGTGGTAAATCCCATTCGTATAGTGGGAGCAACTGCAACTACCCCCAGTTTCGATTTCAAGATGGCGGCAGCTTTAGCAAGTTAACTTCATAACTTTTACTGTTAATTATCGTTCTCAATGTTTTTGTGCATGTTTAATCACTTGCACCAGTACTGCGTTTTCTGTGCATACTGTACTTATTAAAATCAGTGTTAATTTGCATGACGTACATAGTAGAGCTCTCTTTTTGTCATTGTTTATATTGCAGTAGTTAGCGGCAGCGATACAGTGACCTGTCGGCTAACTGGAATGCGGTTTTATACAGTTTGTTGGGAAATTACGTCACCACCACCACTTCACAGTTCCATAATACGATGTAAATGAAACATACCATAAGAGGATGTGTTAAAACATTGTTTCTATGCAGGAAATACCAGGTAGAGCTCAGTTACTGTTTGTTAGCAGAGCTCAGAAACATGACGTTTCCTGTTTAGTCAAAGTTAAACAGGAAACGTTAAAGTTAATTCCAACCATAATGCTCAGGAATTTGATCCCAGTTTTAAGACAGCTCTTGTGGGCCACAAATAAGACTATAGTGGGCCACATATGGCCTGCAGACCTCTAGTTTGTCACGTGAAATAGGAAGGAGAGAGACATCTTGAACATTTGATTTAAGTTAAACTTCACCAAACTGTCGCTGAAACTACAAACAGGACAATATTAATTACTAATTCCACAAAAAAAATAAAAAAACGTCTCAAATATTTCCCTCCGCCCTCTTCCTTTTCTTTCTTTTTTTTTTTTTTTGCTCCTTGTCAAAACTCTTCCTCCACCTGTCAGAGCGGCGCCTGAGTTCCTCCCTCCTCCACCTCGTCGTCGTCGTCGCCCACCTCCTCCCTCTGCTGCCAGTTTTTAACTACACTCCACTCTGGCCTCTGCTCCACTTGTTACAGCCCCAACACGAGTGCAAACAATCAAAGTCTTTGGGAACGCTAAAATATGCATGGCTATCCGTGACAGACAGATAAAGCAGGGCAATTAGCCACGTAATCCGAGAGCACCGAACAGAACCGTCCCTCTCTCTCCCTTTACTCTCTTGGTCTCCATTAGTTAAATGTACTCCGTGTGTCGGCTCCCCATCAAATCAAGTAACACTTCCCCTAATTGGCTCATAAATAATACAGCAGGGCCCCCGCATTATAATTTCATCAGTGGTAAACATCGCGGAGGGCAGTTGGTAAAGAACCTATCCCTCATTAATTTCTTAATTTGGGCGGATGGAATGAAGGGGAAGTGCAGGAATGAAAGGTGGAGATCGGATGAACGGAGGGAGTCGGATCACCTCAGGCAGAGGAGGAGAGATGACGGCGATGCTGCTTTTGTTAAGAGATGTCAGATATTCAATCCAGGAGGAGGAGGAGGAGGTGTCAGCACTCCTGCACCAAAAGGTGACGAAGGCCCCGCCGCCCCCACTTTTACAAACAAACACAAGTAAACACACTTTCTGTCCCCTATTCTCCTTTTGCTTTTCCTTTTTAAAAAAAAAAAACAAACTCTATGAATATTTCATAACAAGGCAACATAAATATTCATTCTAATGGTTCCGCACATTACCGGTACTCTTCCATTTTTTTCTTAAATAAAAATAAATAACTCATTACAAATTCTGCATAACCAGGGCCCCCCACCCCCAGAAATAAGTCCTCACTCCCACCGAGACGAAAAATTATCTAGATCAACCGCTCCGACGGCGTCCCCGGCTGTAACCGTGATGAAAATCTTGTACGCCTCGGCTCCGAGGTGGAGTTTTTTTTAATATTTTCAAGAAGACTCAAGTTCATTTGTGATTTCCATCATCGGCTGCAATCGCAGGAGAGGAAGAATCCCCGCATGATGAAATCCCTTTTGTAAAAGGCAATAATAGCCTTCCTGCCCTCGGCGGGTAAGTGTCATCCAAAACCTGCGATTATATTGCGTAACTTTTAAGGGGATTTCACCTCGCCGTGTGATGGATGCTGCGGGATATGAGGTGTGAGAATGTGACACCCTCTGATCTCTGAGAGACGGGGGTACTAAAGCCAACTCTCGAATGAGCTCGTCTTAAAAAAAAAACTGAGCCGAGAGCCCTTCAGCCATCAAAAGAAAAGTTAAGCGCTCCACTTTCTCGGTGAGGGTTGCCACCTGAAGGCAATCTGTCTCGGCTGGAACCTGACTTGTCACCGTTTTTTCTTCTTCTTTTTTTTGTTTTGTCACTTGACTGAGCCAGACTCTGATGGAGACAGACACCCGTCACCGGCTGCGTTTACGAAACGCGATGTGACGTCTTGGAGGCCCCTTTC
>JARVJO010000140.1:19893973-19923661 GCA_031762555.1 Cynodonichthys magdalenae
GTTAGAAGTATTTCTGAAATTGATTTATTTATTATTTAAAATTGTTAATTGTCTGAAATAAATTTAATTCATTCATTAAAAAAAAGATGATTTTTTAAAAGTTTAACACATAATAGTGGATTATTTTAAAACCAGGAAGACAGAGAAGAAAAACACAGTTAGTGGCTCACTGAGGTGACTTAAGGTTTAGTTTGGAGATTTTCAGAAGCAGGTTCAACTGATTCAGTCTAGTTACAGGATTATGGATCACAAGTGAAGAAATACATAAATATGTAGTGTTGGTGTTTTTCTGCTCTGGGTTCAGAGCAAAAAAACAAAAGAAAACAAAACTAATCGTTTTCATTCCAGGCATGAATATTTTAATAATATGAAGCGATCCAATAGTTCAAATACATGAAGGGCTCCATTTGATTGGTGAAATACTTCAAGCTTCCGCCTGAGTGACAAAACTCATAAATGCAAACTTTTGAGCCAAACATTTGTTGCAGTTTATGCAGTTTTTTGCAATATGCCAATTGCACAGGCTGTTATCGCCATGACGATAAACACATGCTGCACCAACTCTCAACCAAAACACTGTCCTTAAAAAAATAAGTAAACAAAAAACAGCTGGTGTGTAGTAGCTAAATGTCTCTGCCAGACGTGTATCATTTGATTTAAGAAACGTTGTCTTCAGAAGAACCAAATATTTTCTCTGATTCAACAAGATGATGACTTCTGTTCCTTTTAACTGTTTTTAAATTTAAAAAACTATTTAAACTATAGATTTTTAGATTTCCTGCTAATATGAGCGTCTGAGCCGGTGCTGTCCAACCCTGGTCCACGAGGACCAAGATCCTGCAGGTTTTCTTTATTTTCCTGTTCCAGAACACCTGATTCAGTGATTGAATCACCTCTTCGAGTTCTGCAGAAGCCCGTTAATCACCCATTCATTGAAATAACGTGTGTTAGAGCAGAGACGCCTCTAAATCGTTGGTATATTTGAACATATATATAAATTATCGGCCCTGGCTTTAAAAGATCAGCATCAGCCGAAGAAAAAGTCGCTGTAGAGTCAGACACAGAGATCATGAGGTGAAGCGTTATTACCAGTTTGTTACCTCTGAAGCTCTGTCGTTGGGATCTCTGGACAGGTAATCCATCAGGCCACAGGTGGGTACGCTGGTGTTCTCAGTGATCCAGGTGTTGAGGTAAACCACTCCCAACACCTTCTTCATGTTTTCCCTCATCAGTCGGGTCTCTAGAGTTCTGATCTGAGTCTGCACCTCGGCCCTCCGCTCCTCCTCCGTCTCCTGTTTGACCGCATCAGAATCCTCTCCCTGCTGGTCCCCGGCCACCGTCTCCATCAGATTGGGTTTCCAGGTGTGTTGCTCCGGTGGGACCTGCAGCACCTGGTGGAGGGTTCGCAGCAGAAACAGTTTGAAACGCCACAAGTAGGGCGAGTCTGCTTCCTGGATTTTCTGCTCCAGCTCCTCCTGGAGAGGCGCCGGGATGCACTTGTTTTTCAGGACGTCCCACCTCACCAGGTCGAGCAGGTCGGCCTTTTTATACAGGTTCTGGGCGGGGGACTTGAGCAGGAGCGCTGACGCAGTTTCAGGAGCTTTCAGAGCTAAGAAGTGAAGCTTGTAGGACCGGGTAATGGAGTGAAAGCCACCGACTATACCCTGAGTGCTGGCCAGGGTGATGTAAGCCCCACTCTGGCTCACAGCAATCCCGTGGAGCCTCCTTCCAGTCAGGCTCTCAGGCTGCAACAAGTCCTCCACTTTAAAAATCACAGAGTTCTCTGTAAACTGTGGCGTCAGCTTTTTGATCCAGCCGTCCACGGAGCATGTGTAGACCGCAAAACCGTGCCGACTGACCGCTAGGGAGACCACGGGAAGAGAGTGCAGCCCCGTCAGGTGGGAGTTTCGCACATCTAGTCCGCTCGCCGAAATCCCCAGCAGACACCAGAAGACGTAGCAGCCGCGCGAGGCGACGATGAGGCTGCAGCTGGATTTATGGATCGGGTGGGTCAGAGAGACGCATTTGATGTTTTCAGCGGGAATATTGTCGCACTCCTTCCACAGAATGACGGGGTGCCGGAGGGTGAAGTAGCCCCTCACCTTCGACAGGCTGACCGGCACGATCTTCACAGGGCCCACCTCGCTGCCGACGATCAGGCCGCTCATCCGGCGGTCCGCGTTCTCGTACTCCCACCACGCCACGTCGCTGGGTCTGGTCACGCCCGACTCGATCAGGTCGTAAAACTCCACGTCATCTTCGTTCGTGAATGGCAGCCCAAACTTCCACAAGACGAGGTCACCGTTTTCCATCAGGACCGCCAGGAGCACCATGTCCACATTTACGCAGGTGTTGTCCTGCTGGACCTGCTGCACCGTGTAGACGCTCGACCACTCCATCCTCAGGGGCGTCTGCATACGGAACCGGCGCTGCAGCTCATCAAAGTCCAACAGGTCCACCTCTGGAGGCACGCCGTCCTTTTTAGCGTAGCCTCGCTCCTTTAGCCTCTTGCCGTACTTTTTGGACAGATCAACCTGAAGATTCCACTCCAACCGCCTGTGGCTGTTGTGAATGGTGAGCCTGTTGTTGAGAGTCAGGCAGGCGAGCAGACAGCGTTCGTTAGGGTCGCAGCCTGTTGGAGACCAGCTGGCGTACTTTATTCCTTTGTGCTCACCAACGGACGGGTTGATCGTCGTGTCGGACAAGAAGACCTGCCTCACTGTGGGATCAGGGTGTGTGGCAAACTTTTCCATCGCCTGATCTACCTCTGCTGGGAGTCCCACCTTTACAAGACAAAACCACAAATAATTAAAACTTAAAAGACATCCACTGCTCCACCGGCAAAAATACTTTCTGCTTATTTTGACACAAAACACCTGAAGAAAACTTATATTATAAAATTAATTTATTTAAAAGGATCTGTGACATCATCTATTATGTATCACTTCTACGGCCTGTCTGTGGTCGGGTCACAAAGACAACAGGTCCATCAGAGAAACCCAGATCCCTCTTTCTCCAGCTCCTCGAGGAGAGTCCCAGGTGAAAGCAAACAAGCTCAAAATGCACAATTAAAATTATTTAATATAAGCTAAATATAAAAATGAAGTAACTTATACTGGAAAATCTCTAATTTCCCACTAATGAGCTGTTGCTGATCTCTGACTTTCAATAATTTACTGCATCAGAAATTCAGATGCTTCCTGCTGTAGTGTTTTTAGCCGTTAGCATAACTAGCATCGTAGCTAAAGCTTAAGTGCTGTCGCTAATTATATCGGTAATATATTTGCGCTCGTTTACCCGCAGTTTGTGCGTCTCGCTCGCGGCAGAGACGGAGGTCCGGTGCAGCGTCAGGTCCTGCTTGTTGCTGTGGATGTCGCAGACCAGCTCCAGCACAGTCAGGGAGCCGGAGGTACACACAGCCAGCCGGTGGTCCTCCGACCAAGACAGAGGCTGCGGTCCGCTCACCGGAGTCAGGAGAGGCACCACCGGGTTCCGCACAACCGGCACATCCAACGGACTGGAGACCACGTCAGCCTCAGGCTCAGGCTCGGTTTTAAGGACAACATTTCTGGGCACAGACGGCGCCGACTCGCCGAAGGCAGCCATATTTGCCCGGTAACAGGAAGTGACATCGGTACAGAAGAACGCGCGAAGGCGGGACTTCCTTCACCCGATAAATCATAAATCAAATGAATATTTAATACTTTAGGACGTTTTTTTATCCTTAAACGTGGTAGCTTGATGTTTATAGAAAAAAATATTAATATTGACAGATTTTGGTGCAACTAAATCAAAATTATGAGATTCTCCATCAACAGAAGCCGTTAGATACCTGGCTATAACTAGCTAGAAGCTAGCTGTCGAGATGGATAGATAGAATTGTTTACTACCAATTTAATAAGAGTTTTCCAATAACTCCACATTTTAAGGTTCATCTGAAACATCATCTAAACCTGTCATCAATTTTAAGGTATGTATGGTCATATTTTTTTAAGTCTGTGTTTGTATTATTATCGCTTTCAATTTAATGCATATGTTTTGTTGATATACTAATAGTATTTTACCCTCAACCTGCCAAAAACAAACAAAAAATAACCTGAGTGGCTAAATTCAGCATGTTTACAAGCTAATACCATGGTATGTATAAATATATTTAAACCTATTTGTATTCCTTGTATGGTTCTATATTGCTGCTCTGATCCTGGCAGCGACCTTTTTACACAAGACTGAACATCCCTGAGGGAAGCTGAGTAAAAAAAAGGCCACCTCGTTGAGAGGGGGTTTGCTGTTGCCCTTCTGGTGTATGAGGCCTACTTCTTTAAATGTGAATAAAAATGGGAATTTTTATCCCACATCAATATCAAAATTGACAGTGAATTTCAAAATAACATTAAAACCCTTTAAAATATCACTTAAATCATGTGATTATCCCAAGTATTAAGGAAGTTATGGATGGTTTTGTTCTGCTATAATTCATAGCTGAACCAATCGGGCCTTTGTGGCCATTTCACCTTGTTTTTTTTTTTTCTTCTAGTTTGGCTCATGACTTCCTGTTCCGTATATTGTCATGAAATTTTAAGAAATTATCCACTTGTACAAAATCAAGTAGAAGTAGCAAAAGTATAAAATGATGTTTTAAAGCTTCAACATCAAATCAACTTGATGAGTCGTGGTAATCCACAAAATAACCATTTAAAAACCATGTGGGCATTTATTTTCTTAACAACGCTCCTCAACCAATGATTGCATTGAAAAAACATACTTCAACGTTTCAAACTCTGGAACAAAACTAGATAAAATAATGTTATTCACATAAACTTGTCTATTTAAGGGATCAATGGAAAAAATTCAGGTGATTTTTCAGAGTTTGATGTCTGCAGCGTTTCTTGGATTTTGTTGAAATAAAACAGGAGTGAGGATTAGCGAGGTCACCCTCAGTACAGCGTTGCTTGATCTGGTCACAGTACTCTGGGAAGAAAATGGCAGCAGATGATGACGACATGTCAACATCCCTACCACCTCCTTTCCTCCCTCTCACCCTGCCGAGAGTGTTGGTGCAGGAGCGACTGAGAGCAGCACCTGACAGGTGAGGTTTTTGCAGTCGAAGACACAGACCACTAATCTCCAACGTGGCGACCCACCGGGCGCTGCCGGTCTCCAGAGGGAGCGCAGCGGAATCCTGAGCACCGGGGTCTGCGGTCCCGTTAATGTCTCCCTAAACAACAGTGAACCGCGCTGATATGCTCTAAATACATTTCATTATCGTCATCATGATTATATCACTAATTGTGTGTACTTGGTAATGTGCTGCAGCAGCCACCTCCTGGGAGGTGTCTGAAGAGCTGAATGATTAAAACGTGCACGATGAACCATGCATCAAAACGTCCCCGAGGGCTTCTTTGCAAGAAACATGTGAGCGGGCTGCACCGACACTCGGAGGCAGAAAACTGCAGAGGATGAGGTCTGCTGAGGGTTGAAAGGCTGAGGAGGAACCTGGAGGCAATAACAAGACAGGAGGAGGATTTTAGAGATGCAAAGGATTGACCCGGGCTGACCCCATCCATATCCATAAACCCACACTACATAACCTGTGTACCTGCAGACATGAGTCCAGAACAACCTAAATAATTCCACCAGAGCTCCAAAGGCTCAGGTTCAAAACCCTGACTGGGCTTCTTTGGCCCTGCAAGAAGTGTTTCCATCTTTATGAGTGGTTGACAGGAGAGGATAAAGTTTTTCGTGACAGCATTTGATGAATGTTTAATCCGACATTCATGCTTCCCCGAGCTGGGACCGAGTCCCAAGTCAGAACCCACCAAAGACACACAGCAGGTGTGTAAAATATTCATCCGGTACACGCTTCATTAAGAATGAAACATACCACGCTCCCCGTTCATTTATTAATTTCGATTATCGAAACAAAAGACGGAAAAATGAGGGATTAAAACATGGTGGGTGTGCTATTCCGTGTTTGTCTCGCAGATTTGTAGCAATTTGTTTTGTGACAAATAACTCTGCCTGTTGAAATCCCGCTGTCGTCTCGCTGAGAGTCAGGCAGCTGCGGCGAGACGAGGTTCTGTGACAAATCACCGTCTGCCCGAGACTCTCCGGCTCTGCGTCCGGCCACAGCGGTTTGACCTTTGACCCGTCCAGGAGCGCCCGGCGGCTCCTCGCACGAAGCACGCTGATCCACTAAAGAGCCAGCGACAGCAAACTGGAGACTTTTACAAAAAAGTAAAATTAATTAACGACAATGACTGATCTCTCCCGGTGACAGGCGTCTGCTCTCGGACAAATGAAATGACTGATGTTGTCTGTGAGCGACAGAGCTCTCTGAGCGTCGCTCGGACCGGTGGACGGGTCGTTGCAGAGAGTGACAGCGCTGCTTCGACGTACGTCTTCGCTAATTCTGAGCGAACGTGTCACTCTGATGACACGTGCACCCAAAGGAGATTATTAAATTTTAATCTATTCTAATCTAATTAGAGGAAGGATAGTTCTGACGTGCAGTCATTTCAAGGAAACTGTTCAGTTACATGAATATAATTAAAAGCCTTTAAATGAAAATAATCGAATGTTGAGAAATTATGGTGTTTATACACATTTTAGTTTGAAGTATTATGAACGGTTCTCAGATATTACCACGCCAGACTCTGGCTCACAGTCTGTAAAATTCTCTGAGATGCAGACGTTTTTCTACAGGAAGGGGTGGATTTGTTGTAGCAGGCATCTTGACTTGCAGTATCTTGAAAAATTAATCAGTTGCAGATATACCATCATATATTATGCTAACAGACAAATAGGGTTAATGTTTTAGCTAGAATTTTGGAAGCTTTTCTTACCATTCTTGTAATTTGAACAAGTAGTGCTGCTAGCCTTTACTGCTTTATTGCTACTACTCTGCTGCTTAGCTTGTGCTAACATTCTGCTTCTTTTAGCTAAATCTCTGTTGCTTTTCGCTCTTAGCAACCATTCTGCTACTTTTATCTAGACTTTTGGTACTTCAGGATATGACCTTTAAAATGTCAATGACCTGTTTTAACCTGTAGCCAGCCTTTTGCTACTTTTAACTTCTTGTCATCATTTTGCTTAGCATATAGCTAGCCTCTAGATACCTTTAGCTTCTAGTCAGCCTTTTGATAACTTTATCTTTTAGTTAGCCTTTGTATACTTTTAGCTTCTAATCAATCTTATATCTTTAGCTTCTAGTCAGTGTTTTTATACTTTTAGCTTCTAGTTAGCCTTTGTATACTTTTAGCTTCTAGTCAGTCTTTTGCTACTTTTAAGCTTTACCTAACCTTTTTTTTTTGCATTTAGTTTCTATTGTTTTGCCGCTTTTAGCTTCTAACAATCGTTTAGCTGTTTTTAGCTTAAGCTAGATTTTTGGTACTTTTAGATAGCATTTTGCTACTTTTACCTCTAGCCTAACTTTTAACACTTCTAACTTCTTATCAGCCTTTTGCTATTTTAGTTTTTAGTCAGCCTTTTAATGCTTCTAGCTGCCCCATTTTTATTTTTAGATTTTACCTAGCATTTTGATTCTTTTAGCGAGTGGCGACTAGCGAGTGCTCATCTTTTAGCTCTCACAGCTCAGTGTCAGTCTCTTTCAGCTGATTTTAGCTGCCACTCAGAGTTCACTCTGCAGTTTGTCAGAATTAATTTCTTAGCTTATAGCAGATTTTGTGTTTACCTGAAGGCTTTAATCTGTGAACTATCAGAGGAAACACGACACCTGAACGAGTTAAACTCCAGAGAAAATCCAGTCCTTCTATTTTTTCCAAAGACTAATGGCTGAATTATTCATCCTGCGTGATGATTAATTAAAAGAGGCCTCAGGTCCGGTGGCAGGTACACGCTGACATTCCCATGTGATGTTCTGGATGTGAACATGTTCAGGTGTGTTACAGCCAACATTTTAACCCGACTCACAAACACCCAGGTGTGTACGAGCAAAATCAGGGTCGAGCCATCGTTTTGATGCTTTAGCCGTTTGTGAGCTCTCGGATGAAAAGTTTTAAACTAAGAATTGTTAGAAATAAATCAGCTGTGGCCATTCTGGTCAAACCTTCAAACAAATTAAACATCTGTAGTTACTTCAACCTACAGTTAAACCAAAAACAACGATGCGTTTATGTTTCTGCACCTCTTCCCTCCACCTTAAAGCTGTTCTGACCCGCTGTAAGCAGCAGCTGGTTGCTGCCAGACGCAGGTAGGCAGCAGCTCCTGCTCCACTGACCCGGAGTGGGCAGCTGTCAGTGGGAGGACATGCCCTGTGGCAGTGCCAGAGGAAGTCCAGGAGGCTTGGGGTCCAGGCCTCTTCCCGGCTGCTGCGTGGCCCCTGCTAATGGATCGGTGCTGGGGTGGCCCATATGGCACATGTGAGGAGAACTGGGAGATCTGGAGGTTGGCACCGGGCAGTCTCCTGTTTGGATATTGAACAGGACAGGGCCAGACTTGTGCGGTCACCCCGCTACCCCCAAGAATTATGGATGTGCTTGTTGATGGGAAACATGTGATTCAGATGGTTCTGTTCAGGACTAGGGTTACACTTCCAGTAAGGGTGCAGTAAGGCACCGATTTTTAGCCGACAGGATCGGTGGAAAGGATCGGCTTCTCATGTCCCTCCACAAAGGTCTGAAAATCAGCCACTGTAGTACTCTGCTGTGAGCTCTGCTGTGCACCCCTAATTTCCAGGTCTCACTATTATTTTTGGAAATTCTAAATTTAAATATCATTTGGCTACTTTTAACCTCTAACCACCCACTTGCTCATTTTAGCTACTAGCTTTCTTTTTGTCATTTTTGCCTTTTAGCCAGGCTACCCTTTTGGTCTTTTTTTTAGTTTTTACCTGGCTTTTTTTATTCTTTTAGCTTAGCTTCTAGACAGCCTTTTGCTATTTAATATGTTTTTACCTAGATTTTTTCTTCTTTTAGCTTCTAAAAGTTGTTTATCTATTTTTAGCGTCTAGCCAACCTTTTGATACTTTTAGCTTATAGCCAACCTTTTGAAACCTTTAGGCTTCTACCTAGCCTTTTGGTACTTTTAGCTTCTTGTTAGCTTTTTGATACTTCTAGCTTCTAGTCAGCTTTTTGATACTTTTACATTCTATCCAACCTTTTCATAGTTTATAGTTTCTACCTAGTTTTTTAGTACTTTTAGCTTCTTCTTAGCGTCTTGCTACTTTTAGGCTTCTAGCTAGCTTTTTGGTGTTTTTAGCTTCTTGTTAGCCTTGTTATACTTTTAGCTTCTAGCTAGCTTTTTGCTACTTTTACCTTCTTGTTAGCCTTTTGTTACTTTTTAGCTTCTTGCCAGCCTTTTGCTATTTTTAGCTTCTTGCCAGCCTTTTGCTATTTTTAGCTTCTTGCCAGCCTTTTGCTAAGTTTAGCTTCTAGCCATCCTTTCGATTCTTTTTTGCATCTAACTAGCCTTTTAGTACTTTTAGCTTTTAGACATCTTTTTGACACTTTTTTGTTTCTAACTAGCTTTACTTGATAATGCGCCAAATAAGTTCAGTCCATTTACCAGTTTTAGCTTCTAGCTATTTTTGGTACTTTTAGCTTCAAGCCAACCTTTTGATACTCTTTAGCTCTTTAGAATAGTGTTATAGGATGTGCCTGTTGATGGTTCTGTTCAGGGTTACACTTCCAGGCCTCACTTTTATTTTGTTGGACTTTCTGGAGCGTCCTTTAAATGAAGGGCAAAGGATGAAAACAGATTTTTGCCAGGATGCGAGTCTTACAGGATCTGGCCTGAGCGGTGCATCCCAGCAGCCCGGTCTGGCACCGGCCCGATCTCTGTGGGACCAGAAGCAGCAGAGTCAGAAAGTTTCCTGCCGCAGCCTCTGAACAAATGTGTTTACGAACAGGATGTACCCCGTGGACCAGCTCGGTGCTGACTGTACCACACAGGCTGATGCAAATGGAACTAAAATTACCTCTTCAGGATGACACGAGCAATTTGTACTGCAGACCTAAAAAAAGGAAGCCAGGGTAATTAGAGTCAGCGGAAAACTACTGGTTGACCTGCTCCGGTTTTCCAGCTAATTCTCCATTAGAAAGTCAGTTCAGACTTTTTAAAAAACGGGTCACTCTCGCCCATCCTCCCTCCAATCTTCCTCCTTTTCTGTGTTTTCATCCTCCTCCTCCTTCCACCTTTCTGGATCCGAAACAAAAGCCTCCCCCACATCTCCTGCCTTTTTCCTGTTTTATCACTGACAGCTGCCGTGAAACAGACTTTCGCAGAGCGAGAGGAATGACGTGTCAGTGGAAGGTCCTTTAGCCCTCGCTGCTAATCTGTCACACGCCGTTTGTTGTTTACCGTCCCTTCCCCGCTCGCCGACCAAACCGGGCACCATTTTTATTTATTTTTTTGCCGCGCGGTAATGGCGACAGATGCTGACCCGCAGAAGTGTGAATCTTGCCGATTTCTCCCCGCTGTCAACCTGTAAATTACAGCTATCTGGAGTAATTAGACCCGATAAAACCTTTCCAAGCTTCACCCCCCCCTCCTCCTCAGACACACACAGATTTGGCCGGTTGGTGACCTGGGTGTGTGCCATTTGGAAAACACAGGGCTCCAGAATTTAACCGCTCAAACTTCAAAGTTGCACTTTTTTTTAGTTTCAAGACCAGGTTTTTTTCGTTGCTCATCAGCACTCATTTTAATTTAATTATTAGGTCAAAGTCTGACCACCCCCGCTCTCAAAACACCTCATGACTTTGAAGACTCAAAGTCAGATTTTGGCAGCGGCCCTGAAACCACAGAGGTGAGTCTTGGACGAATCTGCAGACGTTGCTGTCGTTCGCCCTCTACTTATCCTCTCAGAGTTTTTGGTTCTTTGGAGGGGGCGGGGGTTCGAGCAGGACCAGAGATGTCAGAGTCGAGGTCACCTCTCATTGCCCCTGGCATCCGTGTTCGGCGCACGATTGCCACGGCGACCACCGCTGCCAAGCATGCTTCTTAAAAGCAGGGCCTCTGCCCCTTTGCTGCTAAGAAAGGTGACTGCACCGGCTCTCTGCCTTCTCTGGCCCTCTGTGCCCACTTCCTGACCGTCTGAGCCAATCGCTTTCCGCCCCACACCTCCTTTGCCACCAGTACCGAGCTGCAATCTGTCACCGCGGCTCCGGGAGACGCCACCCCGCCGTCCGCCTTCCGTACACCGCGGTAACTGCTTCTGGCAGCCCAAGAACGATAAGTAACTAGCAAAAAGGGCTGGACAGAGGGTTGAACAGGGTGTAAAGACTGATGACCACAGAACAGAGGACTCTCTCTCTCTCTCTCTCTCCTCACACTCATTTGGTTTTCCGACCCCCCTCCCCTTTCGCCTCACCCTGCTTTGGCCCGGTCGCTTTGCACGATACTTCAGTGAATAAATGAGTCGTTTTAATCCGACTGACAAGCTGGCATTGCCCAGCCCTACCCTCCATCTGTACTGGTCGGCCAGCGCAGCAGCAGGCCCCGGGCAGCCCGATGTGCCAATCCAACACACAGCTTATCCTGGCTGTAGCTTCAGGGACAGAAGGGTTAGAGCTCCATGCGGCAGCTACCTTCCCCACCAAACAAACTATTTATATAAGAAAGGGATTAGCATGGCGGAGGCTTTGATGCACTGGTGCATTGTTGGTCTCGCCACATGATTTAAGTTACTAAATTATGATTTCAGATCTAAACAAGGTTATCCTGAAATTTGTCAAATGATACCTTTCGAAAGAGTTAACTCCGGTAGTTTACCAGATATGTTGACGATCATTTCTGAACACCTGATGTAAACAAAACAATCATTTGAATCTGAGAGAAACCACATGGAAGCTTGAGTCACGTGATTGATCTACAGAGACAACGTTAATGTCTAAGAATGAAAACACTTTCAAAAACTACACAAATGGCTAAAATTTGATTCAAAATCTGAAACCGAGCTAAAGGCTAAATGTATAAAAACACTATATAAATACTAAAATGAGCAAAACTAGTTGAAAATAGCAAAAGGCACATTAAAAACAAGAAAATAACTAAATGCTACATGACTACATGTAAAAACCAAAAGCAGCAAAATGCTGGCTAAAGCCTTAATGTTGCAAAATGCAAGATTTAAAATTGGCAAAAGGCTTATTGAAACAAAAAAACACATCTAAAATCTAGTTAAAACTATAGCCAACAAAATGCTTGCTAAATGTTGAAAGTAGCAAAAAATGCTAAATAAGAATACCAAAAAGCAAGCTAAAAGGTGCATAATTTTAGTTATAAATATCAAACTGCTAGCAATAAAAGTTTCCAAAATGCTGGCAAAATAGCAAAAGACTAACTAAAAGCTGAAAATGGCAAAGTACTAGCTAAAAGTAGCAAAGTTCTAACTAAAAGTAGCACAATTATGGCTAAAATAACCAGATATTAGCTAAAGATAAAAGGTTAGCTAAAAACTAAAGTAACAAAAGGCTAACTAGAAGTAGCAGAAAGCTAGTTATAAGCTAAAAGTACAAAAACCCCAGCTATAGTAACATGCTAAATGCTAAAATTTAGAAGAAACTCACTCAGAAGCTGAAATTGACAGATCTCTTGCTAAAAGAAACATTCTAGCTAAAATCCTAAAGTGGCTAAACACTAGCTAAAAACAAAAGGTAAAGAAGCTAAAGACTAAGGAAAAGTAGCAAAAATCTAGCTGATATCTAAAAGTTTAAAAGCGTTAGCTAACATAAACAAAATGTTAGTTGAAAGTGTTGTGATTTGGCGCTAAAAAAATAAACTGAATTGAATTGAATTGAAAGCTTAAAGTACCATAACCTCATCAACAAAAAGTTGCAAAATGCTAGTTAAAAGTAGCACAATACTAATTAAAATTAGTATAAAACAACTTAAGCGGAGAAAATGTGGGCCACAAGCTAAAGAACTAATTTGTAGCTGAAACATTAAATTAGCAAAAAGCTTGCTAAATGTAATAAAAAACTTGCTAAAGGCTAAAAGTAACAGAATAGCAGCCAATATTAGCAGAACATTAGCTTTTGCGTAAAGTTAGCATTAGTATAATTAGCCTTAGCAATAGCACCAGTAGTAACAGAATTAGCATTAGCTAATTAGCATTAAGTAGTTTTTGAAAGATTTGCAGAGATCTGTAATTGTGATGTACGTATAATAAGATAAATCTGAACTAAAATATTAAACATGCACTTCAGCTGATTGTTGAAATGTGTCTTGTAATTCTCATTTTTTTGGCTAGTTAGCGAGTTAGATTACATCAACATTCATAATTTAGTTCTTCCTGTGAGCGTGCTCATCAACGCCATGAATCCTAAACTAAAAGTGAAGCTGATGGCGGCGTTTTGGCGAAGCATTACATTTGTCCTGTCATCTTTGGCACAACGTGAGGACAAATGCTCCATCACTCAGTTAGCCTGTTCGTCCCGAGCAACAAAAAAATAAATAAAACCCAGAGGGAGGTGAAAAATATTTGGCCACAGGAGGTGCTAAACCCTCTGCTCCATTTCCTCTCTCCACAAGCTCCTTTGCGCTCCCTCTCTCGTCCCCCTCCAAGTCGTTTGGGAAGGGACCTGGTAACATTTGAGTGCCCAATTAAGCGCAGGGGCTGAGTCCGCGCCCCCCTCCCTCGCAAACGCACACATTCACCTAAACGAACGCCCCTCCCACCCTCTAAGTTCTTTTTCATGCCTGCTTCCCCCGTCTGTTCTGCCTCTTTTCCACACAAACACCCTCCTCTCCAGTTAAAGACCACCTCCACCCCCCCACACCCCACCCCCGCAGACCTGATTGCAGCTTATCTTTGGAACAGGAGGTTACGACTGTTTGATCCATGGCAGCCGGACCCGTTGCCAGTGACACGCTGGGGCCTGGATGCAGTCTGTTTATTAACCGCGGAGGTTCTCTCACGCTGCGGCGCCCGACGACCATCCCGATGTTTTGCTACTTTTTTGATGAAAGATTAAGCACTGTTTTCTTAAATTAGCCTCGGAAAAAACATGAAGCGCCGGAGATAAAAGAAGGTTCGCTTCATCCGCAAGGTCAACAAGGCGCTCATTATCACCAAGACTGAATAATTACCCAACTTTAAAAAAAAATAAAAAATAAATAAAGCTACAGCTTCAAGTTAGCGTAGCTGAGTCTTTTTGAAGTGCTAAAGGACTGCTTATTCCCTTAACTGGAGTGAAAGAGCAGTGCTGGATAATTTAGGTTACAGGCTCAGCAGTGACAGCTGGGCAGCATTGAACGCCAACCAAATCGACATAAATCACCGCCATTTTTTTCAATAAGTAGGTTAATATCTCAGAATGGTGTTTAATGTTTTATTCAGAGTGGAGACAGAGACAGTGTAAAGGGACGGCAAGTGTTTTTCAGTGCAGATGGGAGGTGGAGGACTGAGTTTGCCCCCCCCTCGTTCTCAGAGCACGCCGGCCCTGTAAAGACGGAGGCGTATCGTCGCCCCTCGCGGGCCCTCTTCATATTAAACAAGTGCTTTGGAAGTGTGCCGTCATAACTATTCATCACAAATAAATACTTAAGCACTCAGAGCTTAGCAACCCGCTGCTTTACAGCTTTTTTTTCTCTTCCTGTCACCTGATTGTCCTTTGTGTGTCCCCTTCCCTTTCTTTCCCCCCTTTTTGTTGGTGCCCTGAGCCAAAACTCCCTGCTTGGTGTCCCACTTTCTCCGCCCTCACCTGAGGCCTTGTCCCGTCAGGACAGCAGACCTGGGGGTTTATTTCACTTTTCTCCTCTTTGCACAAAGTTCAAACACTCGTCAGAAGCCCCCGTCCTCTACGACTCTTTTTTTTTTTTTTTGGAAGGTGATCCGATTGCTTGGCAGGCTGGCTGGCTTCGTTGCAACGCCGCGTGCTCTGGCGTCGGAAAGGCCGAGGCTGGATGGGTTTCGCTCGGCAAGCTGATAAATTGCAGTGGAGATGCAGAGCGGCAGCCGGCAAGGCGCTCCAGCAAGCGGCCGTCACGAGCGATCACCGTCTGCCCACGTGACGGGGGAAATCAGGGAGACAGCGCTGACAACTTAATTTAACACCATATCTGAAGGAAGCCAGAGTGCCACTGCGCTCTGGATAATTGATAACTCTGCCGCCGCACCTCCTCGACCTCAGGCTCACCACCAGCTCGTCTCCGACCCCAAAACTCTTCAGCTGTTTTTAACCACAGATTAGAGATTTTTACAAGTTAGAAAAAACAGCTGGAGGAAAATCTGTGTAAATACTGACGCTTGATGAAGCAGAACCCTAAAAAACAACTAAAAGAAGAGGATTAACAGCTAAAAACATTGTAGCAAAAGGATTTCTAGGGGATAAAAGAAGCCAAAGGTTAACAAAAGCTACAAGTATGAACTTATCATTTTAGCTAAAAGTTAAAATTTGCAGAACATTAGATAAAAACCAGATAAAAAGCTAATTCAATCTTGAAGGTTTTAAAACCCCAGCTAAAAGCTAAAGGTAAAAAGATAGCAACGCTTCCTAAAATCTAAAAGTATCCAAAAGAATGACACAAAATTAAAAGTATCACAGCCAAAACTAAAAATAGGAAAATGTCAGCTAAAAGTATTAAAAAACTGGCTACAAAATAAATGCATTAAGTGCTAGCCAGAGGCTAAAAGTATCATAAAGCTGGCTAAGTGCTAAATGTAGCAAAAGGAGGCTAAAAGTAAAAAGTAACAAACTACAGCTAAAAGCTAAGCATATCAAAACAATACCTAAAAGCTAAAAATTGAAAGAAGCTAATTAAATCCTAGTTAAAAGTAACAAAACCAAAGCTAAAAATGGAAAAATGATAACTTAAAGTATTAAAGCTCTGGCTACAAAATGCATTATAGGCTAGATAGAAGCTGAAAGTAGCAAAAAAGAAAGCTAAAAGTAACAAGTCTATAGCTAAAAGGTAAACGTATCGAAATAATACCTAAACAAAAAGCGAATTAAATCCTAAAAGTTTTAAAACTCCAGCTGTAAGCTAAGATAGCTAAAACTATCAAAAATTAGCAAAAGAATGACTTGAAGTTAACAGTAAAAAAGTCAAAGCTAAAAATATGAAAATGTCCGCTAAAAGTATTTTAAAAAACTGTCTACAAAATAAATGCATTTAGTGCTAGCTAAATGCTAAAAGTAAAAGAAGGCTAATAGCTAAAAGTATCCAAAAGCAAGCTAAAAGTTACAAATCTGTAGCTAAAAGGTAAACATACCAAAACAATACCTATAAGCTAAACATCACAAAAAGCTAAATAAAGCTAAAGACAGCTAAAATTATCAAAAATTAGCAAAAGGATGACTTTAAGTTCAAAGTACCAAACACATAGCCAAATTCTAACAGTAGAAAACCATCAGCTAATATACATTTAAACAAAGCCAAAATAAAATCCAGGCTAAAAGAAGCTAAATTTGGACTTTGACTTGCTGATCAAAGGATTTTTATGGTTTTCATGATTTGTTGACGAGGAAGCAGCTCTGGAAACTGTTCTGAGACCCTTTTCATGCTTTAAACTAAGTTCTCCTGGTGGCGCTGCGGGGGGGTTGAGGGGTGTGTGTGTTGGGGTGGGGGGTGGCACGGCGCTGCCTGGATCCCCTTCACAGGCTGCTGAGCAGGAGCCCGGTCGATGGGTAATGCCTATTAATTACTAATACAAACTGCTCATTAGCAGACCAAACACTGGCATCTGTACAGTTTGTTTTCCCTGCAGCGATGGTACTGAGCTCAGACACAAAGAGGCAGTAAAACCTGAGCTGCCTGATGTGCAGCGGGATCAGAAACCGGGGACTCGCTGCTCAACGGGTCTAGTGCCAGGATCAGGATCAGGAATAAAAGTCCGTTACAACAAAAGGTCACGTGACTCATCATCAGAGCTGAAACGTTTCTTATTGTTACTTCTGCTGGAGTTTAAATGTTCACGGTGTTTAGCATGCCGTACAGACTGAAGTGTTCTTGTCTTCCCTGTTAGCAAAATATCTCACGGATCTTAACGAAAACTCAGCTCAATTCAAGATGGCCACCACAGCCAACTGATCTTAGAAAACACAACAAATAAAGCAGACTTTAGAGACACGGAGCCTAAATTGTTTCATTTTAGCATCTGCCCGACCGCGTCCAGATAACCACACTTCACTGGAAGTGCTACAGCTAGCTGCTGCTGCTGTTTGTGCTCGCAAAACTCAATTTAAACAGATGTAAACAATCGATTTAAGCTAATAAATGATGCTGGAGTCACTGTGTGATGAATTTATGAATGACTACACTTGGCTAGCCTCGAGGCCCCGCCTTTGCTCTTTCCGGCCAAGCCAAGACGCCACTCCACCCCTCCTCCACCGCCACCATCGCCTCAGCTCCTCACACACACACAATAAAGAAATGAGCAATCGGCCACAAAGTGTCAGCCAGCCTTAATCCCCTTTTAATTTCCTTGCGGGGCCGGCGCCAGGACTCTGGATGCAAGCAGGAAGCTGGCCGGCGGCGGCAGTATGGCCGCGGCGACGGGCAGCCAGCGAAGGCCTGGAGGTCTTTACTCGGATCGGAGCAAAGAAAATACAATAACTGCGCGCCGCCACCAGTGTTTGCCTTACACTTGAGCAGGATTTAGGTTTCCCACAGCACTCTGACAGAAGAGTGTGTGTGCTCTCGCGCACACAGGACACACACTGCCATATATTAAGCATGTGCTCGAGCACTCAAGCACACCCCTGGTGATACTACACCAGATGAGGCTATTTTTATCTTAATTTATACAGGTCGGACTCAACATCAGGGGTTGCTGCTGCACAGCTGCCCGATCCACGGCAATCCCACAATGCCAAGAGTGTTATCTCCTTTTGAACAGCAATTTATTTTCCCTCCCTCCCTCACAGTTATTCAAAAGTAAAGGTCCCGTCATTAAAACGGACGCGGCGGCGGAGGGAAAGGGCAGTCGGCGAACTGGCGTCCGCTCCCCGGTTCACGTAATGAAAAGGCGTAAAGGAGGGACGAGGCGCTGGATGGAGTTTTTTGCCTCTCTGAGAGGTGGGCTCTGCGGAACAAAATGGTGAAGGTTAACGCAGCTCTGACAGACGAGTTTTTTTCCATTTTTTTCATGACATTTACACACAGCGGGGGATTTTCTCCCACGTAACACTCGCAATATATGAACAGTGGCTAATGCATTAGGTGGACAAAATATTAAAAGTGTCTGAGTTCTGGAGGAAGTCCTTATATGGCTATAAACCATATATCTTTTGCATTTGTGCTAATCATATCAAAATGTATAAATGTGTATAAATTAGCTAATAGAGACAATTGGTGGTATTTATGTCAACATTAGGGAATAAAACCTAACAACTTATCTTAAGCATCAAACTTTTATTTTACAACTTTACCGACTTCACGTCCTAGAAAAGCTGTTTCCCTCGATACGTTACAGAGACCCCCTTTAGACACCAGCACTACAAAATCTGTGGTAATCTGAGCTAAAACCTTGACCTTGTGAGGTTTTAAAACCCATAAATTCCAGAGTTCTTCAACCTACATGCAGTCTTCTACCACTAATCTGAGGTTAGATTCTGGAAGCAGCAGGTCCAGGTGAGAAGCCCGGGCCTCCCTCTCCCCAGGGACTCTCTCCAGCTCCACATGGAGAACCTGAAGTAGACCAGAGAGGATGTATAATCCCTCCAGCAAGTTCTGGGTCTGCCCCTGGGGTCCCTTTCCAGCAGCACAGTCCTGGAAAACCTCCAAAATAAAACACCCATTTCAACCTTCAGAATCTGGTTCTTTTGGTCCAGGATCAGTTTTTTGTCCTGATCCAAATTTCATGACCACAGCTGACGGTTGGAATGTAGACAGACCAGAAAAAAGAGATCTTTACCTTTTGACTCAACTCTTTCTTCACCATGGAGGACTGAAGCAACGCCCTCATTACTGAGGAAGAGGTTCGGACTCGTGGATCCACCTCCTGCTCCGCTCCTGCCATCACTCTGGAATAAAACTTTTCCACCTGAAGCAAAGTTCATTTTGGTTCTAAAAGATCTGCAAAGTCCCCAGCATTTTATTTTTGTCCATAACAAAGCTGGCTAAAAGCTAACAGTAGCTAAAGGACAGCTAAACATTGAAAGTAACAAAGGTGTAGCTATGGTTTAATGGATCAAAAGACTGGCTTAAACTGAAGGAATTTAAGGATAGCTAGAAGCTAAAAGTTGCATAAAGCTGGCTAAAAGCTTTGTAACAAAAGCTTTGTAGCAAAAAGATGGTTAAAAGTCAAAGTGACAAACATATAACAAAAGCAGAAGTGCATTAGCTAAAAGCTAGAAATTTCAAAAAGTTCATTAAATTCTAAAAGTATCAAAAATCCATCTAAAAACTGAAGGCTTGTTGGAATCTAAAAGTAGCAATACAATGTCTGAAAGTTAACAGTAACTAACCCATAGCTAATAGCTGAAAGTAGCACCTAAAAGCTAGAAATTGCAAAAAGCTAATTAAATCCTAAAAGTACCAAAATGCAAGCTAAAAACTACAACTGTTAAAGCTCACCTGGAAGTTAAAAATATCAAAAAGGCTGACTAAAAGCTAAAAGTAACTAAGGCGTAGCTATAAATAGGAAAACATCAGCTAAAAGTATCTAAAGATTGGCTAAAAACTAAAGTAACTAAAGGACAGCTGGAAGCTAAAAATATAGGTATCAAAGGAATACTAAAATCGAAATACAAAAGGCTGACTAAAAGTTAAAAGTAACAAAAATGTAGCTAAAAATTGTAAAACATCAGCTAAAAGTATCAAAAGACGGACAAAAAACTAAATGTATCAAAGGATAGCTAGAAGCTAAAGGTAGCAAAAAGATGATTAAAGTAACAAATCTAAAGTTAAAACTATAAGGACAATAGCTAAAAAATTGCAAAAAAGACTAATTAAATCAAGTTATAGCTAAAAGCATCAAAACACCAGCTAAAATCTACATGTAGCAAAAGGATAAAGGAAATGTAACAAAAAGATAGTGAAAAGTATCAAATTGTTACCAAAAGCTAAAAGAAAATAAGGACAGACTAAAAGCATTGCTAAAAATATGAAAACATCAGCTGAAAATATCATAAGCCTGACTGAAAACTAAATTAAATAAAGTCAAGATAGAAGCTAAAAGCTGATAGCAGATGGCTGAAAGTTAAAGGTAACAAACTTATAGCTAAATATAGCTAAAAGTAGCAGTTCTGTACCTGAAAACTAGATATCGCAAGGAGCTCATTGACTGTTAAAATTATCAAAACTCCAGCTAAAAGCTATTAGAGGCTAGCTGGAAGGTACAAATATAAAATATGAGCTTATTGCTGATCATAAATTAAAAGTAACAAAAGCATGGCTAAAAGTAAGAAAAGGAACTGGCTAAAAACTAAAGGTATTAAAGGCCAGCTTTGTTTTTTTTTGTCCATCAAGGCACCAAAAAAAAGCTAAAAAGGACCAAAATAAAAAGTTATTGCAAAAAAGATGTGTATAATCTATATCTAACAGAAACTTTTTCGTCTATATGATTCAGTTTTTTATCACATTTAGACAAAATGATAAAAAACAAGTGAGAATTTGCTCAAACTGAAACAAACTTTCATTAGAAATAAAACTCACAAATACAAAAACATAAGCAGAAGTATCGTAAAAGTTTAAAATGATAAGGATTTTCCACCTCTTAAACTCCCATAAACAACCTAAATGTTGGAGAATTTTCTGCTTCCTGTCTTTTTAGCACCACTCTTCACAGCTCAGGTCTTTACGGCAACATAAGGAGGGGGGTCGAGCCTGGACCCTCAGTCCGGTCTCATTTAAGGCTAATTCCTGAGTGGGTCTCCATGTTTGATCCTGTTGCCCATCTGAAGTAATTAAAGGGTTATTAGTAAACAGATATTCACGCTCGCTCACTGCTGCCAACTGTGTCGCGCCATCTGCCGCCGGCGCACGTGCTTTGACATTGGAAATATGCTGCTCGGTGCATCGGGTCTAAACATTGTCATTTTCCTGTGTGTGTGTGTGTGTGTGTGTGTGTGTGGGTATGGGTGTACGTATAGGTGTGTGTGAGGGAATAAAACTCAAGGAAATTATAAGCCCGCTGTGCTATTTTAAACCTTGTTAATTTCAATCCCTTTTAACTGGATCCACTTTTGATAGCAACCGATCTCTATTCTTACATCTCATCTCTGCAGCCCACTCTTCCTCCTCCCTCCTCCTCCTCCCTCCTCCTCCGGCAGCAGCTCTGCCCTCCTGTCTGTTTTTATCCTCTTTTTATTTTCAGTAATATAGAAGGGATTAACCCTGCTGGCCCCTCGGTGGTTACTGTTTCATTTTATTCTTATTAAAATCTTAAGAACCTGCTTTATTATTCCTGTTTGATACCACCTCAATAATCCTCTGCCTCCCTGCCTGACTGCCTGTGTTTGTGTGTGTGTGTTTGTGTGTGTGTGTGCATGGCGTGAAGCCACAGACCCATAGGTGTGCTCTGTGATGGATGGTGTGCACGCTCGTGTTTGGATTGGCAGGAAGTCCAGGACACGATAGGAAATTTTAATCATCTTGCAACATATAGATGCACAAATAATCTTTTTTTTTTTCTTTTCAACATTAAAGACCTTTAATATGAGACGTGAGGCATTATAAAAAGACACGTTTCAACTCGTTGTCTCGAGTGTTTTTCTCTGCAAATCTGACAGATGTAAGTCTTTTTTTTTTTCCACCGGCTGTGTTGAGATGGCTATTACCGCTGATGGGTCTCTGGTGTTCGCTGTGATCCTTCTTGCAGCGAGTGGCATTGATTTTCCTGAAACCCTCTGATAAATCTCAGATGGGAACTAGACGGAACGTGTTGTCACAGCAAAGCTTCGGTGATTTCTCCCGCAGCTTCTGCTGACCTGGCAAGGTTTATTTAAAGAAGCAGAGTTGCCGGTGCCGCGATGCTTCACATCTAAAAAAAAAAAAACATACTCATGCTCTCCAATAAAAATCATTTATTTATTTAAGCAGGGAGTACCGGTTAAACAGTGTAATTGTTGCATTCTTCTTGACCAGAAGTGTCCAATTCTGGTTCTTGAGGGCCGCTATCCAGCATTTTTTTAATCTGTTTTCCTGCTCCACACCGGATTCAGGGACTGAATCACCTCTTCAAGTTCTGCAGAAGACTGTTAATCACCTATTCCTTCAAATCAGTTTGTCATTAAGCGTTTAAGAAAATTAAATATCTAAAACTACCAATCAACCTAAAAAGATCTCTAATAAAACCAGCCATTTCATGTATACACAGCTACACAAATAAGACACAAACTGTTGAGCATTGTGCAATATTCTTACCGAGTCTGGTTCTCCTCTGGAATCCCACTGAGATTTTATTTTTTTGTAAGTGGTTGTGGCCACAACCTGTTTAGTTTTGTTAAATACATTTTGAGTTGTAATTTTGTGTAACTCATTAGGGTTATCGTAGCAACCACATACCTGTAAAAAGTAAGCCTCGGATAAACAGGGGTATTTTTACAGTCTTCTTCCACGGGTCGCTTCAGGGCTGTGGATTGTTCTCATTGGAGTTTGATGACATCACAATGTGAACAAACATGCAAAAAAAAAACATAATCAAAATAGAGCTTTTAGTCCTTCAGTTCTGACTCCAACTTTAGTTGTGCATTGTGCATTATTCACGCCTGGTCTGGTTCTCTTTTGAGATTTCTTTGAGCTTTTTTTGTAAGTGGTTACTGCAACAACAGATATATTGTTTTGTTTTGTTAAATAAAGTTTGAGTTCATGTGTTCTTCTATGAGTCTCTTCAAGGCCGTTAATTGTTCACACATGAACGACCACGAAAAAAAAATTGAATTCAAGCAACAACAACAAAAGTTAGAATTGAGCATTTAGTTATTCAGTCTTCTGTCCAGCTTTATTTGAGCATTGTGCTTTATCCGAGTCTGGTTCTCCTCAGTGATCTCTTCGAGCAGGTAAGAACTATTTCCTGAAGCTTTTTTATTTTGTTAGTGGTTGCTGCCATGACAACTTTTTTGTTTTGTCTTCTTCTGCGGGTCGGTTCAAGGCCGTGGATTATTCACACAGTAGTCTGATGATGTCGTAATGTGAACAATCGCGGAAAAAAATTTGATTTGACAAAAAAAAAAACCAAACAAACACAACTGAGCATTTAGTTCTTCAGTTCTGACTACAGCTTTATTTGAGCATTGTGCATTATTCACGCCAAGTCTGGTTCTCCTCTGTTGTCTTCTCAAGCTTTTCTTGTTGTAAGTTGTTGCAGCCACGACAGTCGTATCGTTTTGTTAGATAAAGTCTGATTTATAATTTTGAGATTATTACTAACGCCCATTTTTCCAAGTCTGACATTTTCATTTCCTCATTCTTCTCTATATTATAGTAATAAGGAAACAGGGAGGTTTGGATTATTTCCGTTTTTATTTTAAAATAAAAGTCTTCTCCAGTGTTTTCTCTTCATATATCAGCAGGCAACCGGTGGAAAGGGTGATTTGAGGCAAGCTAATGTAATATTAACCTATCATTTAGTATGCTTTTGGAGAGCATCTGTCCGCGTCCAGCTGTAAGCTCCTCAGCCTGGAGACTGATCATCTCTTCATTAAAAGTGTAATACTGTTCAAGCGTCTCCGCAGGCAGCCAGGAGCACACAGGATTATCTGATCGACTTAGCCAAAGGTCAACATTGTTTGATTTCCTCAAAGGTTACTATTTATACCTTTTTATCAACTCCTCGTAACATATTTGATCGTATAATTCATTTTCCTTTCTCTGCCCTGGTGTTTGAGAGTCATCTGCAGAAGTGCGTGCATGCTAATTTCTCATTTACGATGCATTAAATTCAGACGAGAGGTGGGATTGTTGGGGACAAAGCTGATCACGCTGCGAGGGATGAGTCAGGAATTGAACCGAAGTGTTTCATTAAGAGGTGCTGGCTGGCTGCTAAGACGGCGCAGCGGTGTAATCCCTCCTGTTCCTCCTCTTCATCATTTTTTTCTTTTTTTTTATTGTAACCGCATCTTTCACAGTCACATATTTTACCTTCCCAGCTACTTACACTCCAAAAAAATCTCCTTCCTCCTCTTATTTCTTTTACTCTTTTCTTAAAGGCCTCCTCCTCGCAAACACATAACCCAACCCTTCCCTGCCGCCGCCACACCATCAAAATGACTCTTTTTATTATTACAGTTCATAAACAGCAGCTCCCCCCCGGAGGCCTGGGGAAATTTCCCATAAACTTTGATCAAACACGCGTTAGCCTCGCCCCGGTCCTCAGCCACCTCCACGCGTGGAAATAGCTCTGTTCAATCACAGGCAGAGAAAACACACGGAAAACAGCGCAAATAGCAAAGGCAGCCGCTAATATATGAAGTCATTATTGACCGGAACGCCAGGGGAATAGATCTCATAAAAAACAGTCGCTTTATTTTATTTTATTTTTTTACCTTTTTTTTCCCCCGTCTTCTAACAGAGGCAGTAAACATTGCGGCTTAAAATTAATAGCTCAGAGGGAAGCTCGGGCGACGGAAGCGACCAAAATAAAATCCAAGACGTCGGCTTTCGGCGCGTGTTTGCAGGAGCGGGGAACTCTGTGGTTTCTCCTCGGCTTGTCCAAGATTTTAGGTTCTCGGAGAGCCAACCTACGACGGTCCAATCTCTTTAAATTCTATGGTTTTGTGTATCCAAACATAAAAATTGTTAAGTCTTTCTAAGTTCTTGAATTTCGACGACCCGCCAAATTCAGACCATGCAGTGCTCAGAGAAATGAGCTCCGTTCCCGAAGCTACAGGCCTCGGTTAGCAGGTTAAAGGTCAGAGGTCGTGGAGATTATTTACCCATAATGCACGGCAGCATGTTTGGCAAATCCAGACCCACCTGTGGGCTCTGATCGGACCACAAGTCCAGCTGAAGTTTGGACCAAACAGGACATTAATCACATAATTTCACATGACTAATATTTAGTTTAGATCATATAAAAACTTTCAAATCTCTAAAAAAAAAATGAGGAAATCATAGTTTAAAAAAAAACTTTAGAAGCTTCATAAAAGATGGCAGCAAGAAGATTGATTAAAAAGTTGAATTATGGAATAATTTAGGTTTTTTTTTGTTTTGTTCAATTAAAAAAACTACAAATAACTTGTGAAATAATTTAATACAAGCATTTAATAATCTGAATTATTAGGAAATGTAAGGTTCTTGATCTTGTTTACTTTTCATTTTGCATTACGGATCTTTTTTATATGTTTGTAGACAAATATTGTTATTCGATTATATATATATAGTTCGTAGTAAAATTGGTCATTAAAAAAAATCAGTTTGTAGATTAAGTTTAAAGGAAACAGAATGTTATGTAGAAATGTAATTATTATTAATAACATAATATAACCTCAGAAAACGTACATTTGTGTCTTTGCTTAGCTTTTTTTTGGAACATTTTTCTGACGTCGTTTGATTATTTTTAGACGTAGTTTCTCCACAGCCTGGTCAGCCGCTGCCCATCTTTACACCCAGTCCTCGTAACGTTAATCTGATTTGTTCCAAAAATGCTTCTTCTTCTGCCGTTTTTTTTATTTTTATTTATTCCTTTCCCAGCCCTTTTGCTGCTCGTCTCTGTGAGGTTTGAACTGTCAGTATTTGTTCCTCTTCACCTCACCAGACCTTCACGTGAGCCGCTTTTCCTTTATTCGCTTCCGCCTCATGACTCAACCTCCTTTTTTTTTTATTTCCTTCACCTCCTCCTCTCTCTGCCTTCACCTCTCAGGCCTAATTGAAAGGGACAGCGGCTCTGTTGGGTCGCGCACAGACGAGGTTACAGACTGACACATCTCCTAATCCTCACCTGGTTGCCATATATACACTCAGGTGCTGCTGCTGCTGCTTTCTTGTTTTCTCCCTCTCCTCCGAAGCCCTTTTTTCCCCCCACATCTTTACCAATTCTCCCGCCTCTCCTCCTGAGGGTCAGAATGCAACCTGGAGCGAGAGGCAGGCTACAAATTGTCAGAGAGGAAGCCCGGAAGAAGAAACGGAGCCTCTGTGCCTCCAGTTCATTATCAGGACTCGGGGATGTGCAGCAGTGTGTGTTGACATTGTCATAGTTATCGGGGGGAACACGTGTGTGCAGCCTGTCAGAGTGTGTGTGTGTGTGGATATACATACTGCACATGCTCCGTCTGTGTGTTTTCTCTCTGGTTTTCATGTGTCCATGTGGAGGATGATGGTTCCAGGGTATTGGATGGTGCCGTCTTTGGCTGAAAAGCTGCCTCAGCGCAGGATCAAGGGTTCGCAGAGGCGGCCGCCGCACCCAGCCGGGGCTGACTGCACGCCAGCCGCAATCCCCGGCTCCCTCCGCCACATCCTTGGCAGCCTGCGCCCCGACCCCCCTGCCCCTCCTCCATCTCAACTCTCTTTTCAGTTCATTTCATTTCTCGTACCAGCTGACAACGTAGCTTGCAGCCATTTTGGTCCCAACCTTGTAAACAACAACACAAGCGATTTCGTGATCCGTTACCGCTTGGATGACTCTCGGCTACTACCACCCCAAATTTTGGCATATGTAAAATATACACAGGTAAAATCCACTTTCATGTAGCCAAAACTCATTTAGCTGCGGCCAACGCAGTAAATTGTCATCTCTAAAATGTAATCAGATGTAAAACTAATAACTACTTTCTGAAAGTTTCATTAAATTAATTTAATGGTTCATGAGATATTTCGCTAACAAACAAGATTAATGCCAACAGTTATCACCCAAGATATTAGGCAAAGACGCCCACCAATATGTTGTGGTCAAACTATGTTTTGAGGGTCATGCTCGGCTACTACCACACCAAGTTTCAGCCTGATATTATTTTGTTTGACAAAGTTATAGTCATTTGTGTGTTTTCCAATTTAAGTCAGCTGTGGTGGCCATTTTGAATCAGTTAAGTCCAAAAGTTTATCAGTTGTAGGCGAACATCCAACAATTACTTTCTGAAAGTTTCATTAAAATTAATCTAATGGTTTGAGAGATATTTTACTAACAGACAAACAGGGTTAGGTCCACAAGTTGTCACCCATATATTTATGCAAAGACGTCTTCCAGTCTGTTGTGCTTGAAGTATGTTTTGAGGGTCATGCTCTGCTACTACCACACCAAAATTTAGCTTGATATTTTTTTAATTAGCTGAGTTATAGTCATTTTTGTGTTTTCCAAGATAAGTTAGCTGTAGCGGCCATCTTGAATCCTGTTGAGTCGAAAAATTATTTAGTTGTAGACGAACATCCAATAATTACTTTATGAAAGTTTCATCAAAATCAATCTAATAGTTTGTGAGATATTTTGCTAACACAGAGTTAACTCCAACAGTTATCGCCCAAGTTTTTAGGCAAAGACGTCTTCCAGTCTGTTGTTCTCCAAGTATGGGTTGAGGGTCATGCTCGGCTACTACCACACCAAATTTTAGTTGTAAAACTGACTGAGTTATAATAATTTTTGTGTTTTCCAAGATAAGTTAGCTGTGGCGGCCATCTTGATTTGGGTTGAGTCCAAAACTTAATCAGTCGACGACAATCATCCAATAATTACTTTCTGAAAGTTTCATTAGCATCCCTTTGACGGTTTTTGAGATATTTTGCTAACGGACACATGGAATTGATTCAAATGGTTTTACACTTTAAAACTGTGAGCTGGAGATCAGGCTCAGCTACTACCATACCAAATTTTACCTCAGAGTAAGTAAATCGGACATAGTTTTTGTCATTTTTGTGTTTGCTGAAATGGTCTTGACGTGGCAGCCATCTTGAATGGAACAGAGCCCAAAAGCGAATTAATGACATCATTGGCGGTGGCAGGCGATAACGAGATTAAAACCCAGCCGTCCGGACGGAGTTATAAATTGCTGCTGGTGTCAGATTTTTTTATCGAGTCTGTTTACCGTTTGTACTTCTGTCAGTGTTTACAAATGCGACGAATTATTTGTGTTTACCTTCACTGGCTGCCGGAGACGTGGATATTTTTAGGAAAAAGTGAGCAGTCAGGAAAAGTTGATTCCCATAAACAGGCTAAGTTGAGACATCTGTTGCGCTTGAATCGCTGCTCCGCGCGCATCACAGCCTGTTTGTTGTTGTTTTTTATTGTTTATTCCCAGGCAAGTGTTGTGTTATTATAGCTGAGTTGGGGTATTGTCAAAGTCAAACGCGTCGTCGCAGTTAAACCGGGACTCCCCCCTCCATCAGGCCCCCGTGAGCCCGCGGTGTAGACGACGCCTTCACATCCAGTTAGCAGACACCCGCCACGCTAAAGAGGTTAAACTGCTGCACCTGGCACAGCCAATCGTATTGATAATCATTTGAAGACGTTTTTTCTCTCTCCCTCCTTGCATCACGCTTCACACGCTTTATTCGACTTGCCACTCCTGCCAAACTTCAAACCGCGTCGAGTGTTTTTTTTTGTTTGTTTTTTTCCAGGTGTATACAGGTGTGGGTGTCTCTGTTTATGAGTGTGTGTTTGCAGCTCCGAAGGGGCTCCTTTGGTGTTGTTTATTCGCGCTGCCTTCTTTCTATAAATCGGGCTTCTGATCTCCCAGCCAACATGCCTCCAAATTCTCCTGCTCCCCCCCCTTCCCTACACATGTAAATATATCGGCGTCAGTTTGATGATGAAATGAGCATCGAGCGAGGCAGAAGGAAGGAGGGAGAACCACGAGGCTTTTCTGCTGCGAGCGTCAGTGAAGACGGAAAGTTTCTGTCTGTTTCCTACGACCTCGCCTCGGCCTTGGAGTGATGTTTCTGTCGGGCAGCTGCCAGGCCAGCTGTGTGTGGGGGGTCCTCAGAGCCAAATGGCATGTCAGGAAGTGGTCGTCGAGGTCGACCACCTTTCTCACTGTCAGCCTCTTCCGTCGCCGGTCTCACCTGTCCAATTAGAGGCTCTTTGGCCCTCTGTTTTTAGTCACCGACTCATCTGGTTTTGACTGGTCCGGCGACACCTGTGGGGTCCTGAGATGAACGCACCTGACACCTGAGTTTATGGTCTTTGCTTCAACAGAACACCACTGAATGAGGAGATCAGGAGCCGTTGAGACTAGAATGATTTAAAAAATGCAGCGGAATGACTCATGGCTACTACTGAAGTTTAACTCAGTATCTATAAAAATGGCTTGAGACTTGGACTTTGCAGTGTCAGGTGTTGTTTGTTCAGATAGCAAATGTACAGAAGAGTATTAGGAACAAAAAAATTCAGAAATCTGAAAAAAAATTGATCAAATTTTCACCGTGACACTTATCTTTTGTACACACGACTGTTTCCTGTTCACATTTCCTGTTTGTGCAGTTTGATCTTAGCTCATCGTCAACTGTTTTGTTTTAGTGTTTTTACAACTTTTTATTTTCTGACTTTCAAATTAAGAGCATGAGAGATTTATGACCCTAGCTATCACTGCTTAAAGATGCTAAAATCCAATAAGAAAACAATACCAGCAAAAGAAGCTGCAACAAATTTATTATCATTTTTGTCCATTTGTGACAGTTTTTAAATTTCTTTTAACAACTATTGCAACAAAATATGTTTTTAATACTATTTTTGAGTTTGATTTGATGTCGGAAGCTCCTCTCCTGACCCATCCGGCATAGCAAACAGGTGTGGGCCAGATTTGGCACTTTTTTTAAGATGTCTTGTCACAACTGGCCCAGTTGTAGTTTAGTTTACTGTATGTGATCCAAGTCTGTCAATGCCACAACTGGCCCAGCTGTAGTTTAGTTTACTGTATG
>JARVJO010000140.1:19927128-19949121 GCA_031762555.1 Cynodonichthys magdalenae
TAAGCCCCCCCCCCACCCCCCTTGCGGCCCCCCGTACCTCCAGACAAGAGCTGGATCTCTTCTTTCACACTTAAATCATCAAACAGCTTTGTTTATCAGTCCTTTTGACCCGGACTTTAAAAAAGACATAAAACAAGTCTAAAATAACACATAATGAGTATTTTTAATTTTTAAATGTTGAAAATAATTATTTTTCTGCCACATTAAAAGAAAAAGTTTTTTTTTTGTCAAACCCAAGTGTAATAAAGTGGATTTTCTTTGTTTTGCAGCACTTGTTGGTGTTAAATGTTGCTCCAAACTGAGCTAAATGTATGCAGAGTGCAGGATATAGAGGCTATAAGCATTTGGGAATAAATTATTATTCCCTTTTTTCAACTATAAGAGCAGATTTAATCACTGACATTAAAGCACATTTCGCTTATATGAACTGTAAAATTAGATCGGCTCGTTTTTAAGAATGTGGTTCTTGAACATTTTTAATTGATCTATTTTTCATCTTCCCTTGTGGACTTTTTTTTTTAAACAAAAACAGTGTTGGAACAAGGAAGCTCTGCCTCACTGGTCCAACTAAAAGGAAAAAAATTAAAGCTTCCTCCAGTAAAACGACGCAAATCCCACTTTGATTCTCTCCTAATTTCATCAAAAAATGTACAACTTGTTTTGTTTTCGTTTATTTTTTCCTCCCTTTTTATTATTATTATTAATATTATTAGGGGTTCGTTGGATTAGGAGGAGTCACTGATCCTCAGTCTGTAAGCTTTTTTTTTTTAACTCTCATCCATCCGCACTTCATTAACCCTGAGCCGGGGACAATCCGCGGTCAGAGCCGAGGGATTTACCACCAACAGCCTTTCACATGGAAATAAAAGAAGAAATCTGAGTCATCAACTGAGCCGCTGCGCTTTTTTTATTTAATATAATCACATGCGCACTTTGCAAGTAGTCACACAAAAAAAAAAGGCCTCGTCGTTACCTAAATCGGTCACGCGTTCACATGATGGGACTATAATGATGTTTTTATTAGGTGGGTCCCCCCTTTGCCCCCCTGTCTTTACCGCACCTTGCTGTCCAAGTTGCCAAAAACGCGCATTTTAATACCATTTTCCGCACCAGGAGAGCGCAGAGTTCTCAGGCCGTCAGTTTGATGTTTCACGGCTCGGTCAGCCACTCAGGGGTGGGGGCATAAGGAGGGAGTGGGAGGGGGGGGGATAACAGGTGCCATGCGCTGGTGACAGCAGGGGGAGCTGGCTATCAAACCCATCATCGACTTTCAATTAAAACCTATTAAAGTCTTTTGTCTAATCGTTAACATCCTACAAGTCTGAGCTCCTTTAACCCCCCAACGCGCCGCGCGGGGCGGATCATTTGGGTCCACACAGACTTGGAGTGGATTGTGAAGGTGGTGGTGGTGGGGGGACGTGGTGGCGGAGCCGCTGACCAGCTGTCCCCCCGCGCGCTGATCCCCGCGGTCTGCAGTCAGCTCCAGCCCGGTCACCAGCTGTTGGAGCGGTTTGGCGGAGGCGCTGGCGTCCAGCACCCTCAAGGAAAAAGTAAAAGAAGGAGGGAAACAATCAATTTCCAAAATGCGGGCATCATTTAAGGCACTTAAACAATTGCGAGGACGACATTAATATTTCATCCCCCCTCCTCTCTTTGCATTGTTTATGGTGCTTTTAATTTAGAAAATGGTGAAGGGGGATAAGGGGGGTCCATTTAACTGGAGCTGATCTTTGATTAAACTTAAGTGTGTCTCTGGAAAATAAAACAAAAAAGGTTTTTCCATCATTTTACTACTGATTTTACCAATAAATATCATGACAGGATTTCTGAATTTTCCCATGTTATCTGTAAATGTCATGATTTTTTACCAGGATTCTTAAAATTCTTTTAATTAATCAATCAAAAATAAGGCCTTAATTAGCCTTAAAAGGTTTTAAATCAGTCTTTCAGAAGTCTTCAAAATATTTACATGATTTTAATTCATCTCAAATATTAAAATAATTGGTTAAATTATGTGATATTTTTAATATTTTACAGATTGCCTCTCGCAGCTCGTTGTTTTGTGTTTAAATAAACTTTTGGGTAAAGTTGTCACTTTTTTTTTTTTCATTTGTGTTCATTGTAAAGTTGGTCTTTAGTTAAATTTCAAGTGTCATTAAAAGTCTTAAAAAGTCTTAAATTGAACTTGCTTTGAGCTGTAAGTTTACATTCACCAATGTTACCAAGTTTCATCGTGATGTGAATTTACCGATGTTACTCAGAAATGTCATAACGATACAATTTTTATGTTTACTAATAAATAGAGGATTTCTGAATATATCTGTTATTGTTTAATTTGCCGATATTACCGATAAATATCATGATACAATTTCTGAATTTACAGATGTTATTGGTAAATGTCGTGACGATACGATTTTTAAATGTATTGACAATACGATTAGTTAATAATACAATAATGATTTTTAAATGTACATCTACCTATAATACGTATCTGTGTGCTCAGAGAAAATGTGACGTAAGACAAAGTTGGAGCTTAAATTACCCAAAATTAGAAAAATAATTTTAAGTGTATTGATTTTAACAATAAGGTTAACTAAAACTAAGTAACTTTTATTACTTAACACTTGAACAATTTCAGTTATTTTGCCAATATTACCAATAAATGATATGACGATATTATTGATAATCGAGAAAGAAATGAAAAGAATAGATTTTTATCATTTCCACCTCAAATCTGAATCAAATATTAGATAAAACCAAGTAAGAGCTCAGAATTAGTATTTACCTTGAAGAAAACAAATATTTAAAATTTACCAATATTGATAAATGATGCGACAATGTTATCGAAGAGGAATGTGGTTTTGTTTTTAGTATTTTCAGCTGGATGAACTTTGTTTTCACATCTGAAGATGAAATAAAAACAGCTGGAAGTTAGATTTAATATTTACCATGAAGGAGCCACAATATTTCAAATTAACCAATATTACTGATAAATGATACAATAATAATAATTGAGAAAAATGTTTTGAATCATTTCCACCTGAATCCACTCTGCAATCATGACTCCATTCAGGAAAAGATTAGCTAAAACGGAGTTAGAGCTCAAATTTAATATTCATCTGAAAGAAGGCAAATGATTTCAAATTGACCGATAAAAGATAAACAATAAAAAAGAAACAATAAAAGATATGACTTGTTTGACTTCAGATCAAAGTTAGGATTGTTTTCAGTGTTTTTTAGGATCATAACTTCATTAAGAAAAGGATGAGATGAGATTAATTAGGAGCTCAGATTTGATTTTTGCTCAAAAGATGACAAATAAATTCAAATTAACTTTTAATAAAAATACAAATGTTAGATATATCGATGTTATTGGTAAATGTTGTGTCAATATTATTGATTATTGTAGCTAAAAAAAATTACTTTTGGTTTTCATCTTCAGTTTAGTCTGGAATCATTCAGGAAAAGACAAAAATAAAAAGTTAGACTTAAATTTACCAAACAACCAATAAAGAAAAGTTTACTGATAAATGGCGTTACGGACAGATTATTTCTTTAAACTGGTCCAGATGTCGGCTCATCACCCTTTTGTTTTATTCCTCCTCCATGTTTTCCTTTTTCATCTGAACATAAAAAAAATTTAATTCAACCCAAAGCAGGAGAGGAGAGCAGAAACTCTGGCTGCTGATGCAAAACTTAAACAAACACCCCGCCTTCTGCAGACAAATTATTCTGCTTTTAATTGACTTTTTTTAAATGTTTATTTAGATAAAAGAGCTTTATTTTGGGATCGGCTCCAAAAAGACTAATTTTTTTTTCTTTTCCCATTTTGGCTAAAAAATTCTGCTTTTATCTTTACTGTCCAATTTATATTTGGCCGTAAGACAAAAACAAATCTTCTGTGACGCTGAAAAGATGTTTTTTGTTCTTCCTCCGGTGGTTTCCCGGGTTTTAAAGCACACCTGACAAGAACTCAAAGCAGCAATAAAAGAATTAAACCAAAGACTTTTTTTTTATTTCCACATTTATAAAAGTAATTTCTCTTTTACATCAAATCCCCCCTCCTCTTCCTCCTCCTCTCCAAAAACTAAAGGAGCTTCATCACTCAGAGCCAGGAGGAAGAGGAGGGGGGTTCAAATCTGAGGGAGCGAAAACAGAATCATTTAAAAGAAAATAATGAATTAAACCAAATTTAAAAATGACCCAGGAAATTTACGGAAAAACAGAAGAACTACTCCACAAGTTCAATATCTGCAATGTACATTTTGGAACAATTATCACAGCTTCATATGAAAAATAAACGAAGGAGCGCACAAATACGACAAAACCAACCCATTAATAACCGATTCATCCATTCAAAATAAATAAATTTTAAAAATGAATCATCATCTTCCTCTCTGTGTGCTTCTTGGGTGTAAATTACTCCACAAATTTACTCTAAAACTGAATAAAAAAACAAAAATCATGATAAAAGTTTGTTTTTCCTGGAGTCCACAGGTTTTTTTTCCTCAGAGGGAGCTTTTATTCATTTATTTACTCTCTTATTTATTTGTTTTTTCATTTATTTATGGAAGCTGATTTGATATTCTGTTAAAACTGGATCAAAAAAGACTAAAAAAAACAAAAAGTTGCTTTAAAATCAGTCTCTTCCGGTTAAAAATCAAAATATTCTTATTTACAGAATGATGACTTGAGGAGAAAAAACATGTCTCCTCTGGATGTCCCAAATAATAATAATAATAACAATAATAATAATTGGCCTGATCTGTGGCGCTTGAAACTAAATAAATATTTAACTTAAAGGTTTTAATTTCGTCCCGAAAAATAAATAAACTATCAATAAAACTCCTGTCCTTTCAGACGGATCCAGATACAAAGACTGAAAAAAAAAAAAAAAAAAGTCCAAAAGTCGGTTCGGATCCGCTCCGTCCTCAGAGTCCATCCAGTTCCTCCAAAACGTTTTAAAGTTTTTCCTCCTTCCGGTTTTAGTTTGTTCTTATTTGTTTTTGTTTATTCTAAAGAACCAGATCCGGCTGCAGGGACCGGCTCACCGCTGCTGGGCGGGCCGAGCCAGGACGCCGGACATGGGGGGAAGAGGGGGAGGAGGCGGCGGCTCGCTGCCCCCCTGCAGGCCGTGCAGCAGGATCCGCGGGACCAGGGGTCTCTGTAGGGCCGGAGGCGGCGCCGCCGAGGGGCCCCGGTACAAGTAGAGGGCCGCCCCGGGGTCCAGGTTGGACACGAGGCTCTGTGGGTAGAAGTACGGGGACGGGAACATCCTCTGCAGGGCCGAGTAGTTCCCGGCTTCCGCCAGGAGCTCCAGACCCACTGCGGTCTGCCTCTTCCACTTGGTCCTGGAACAAACAAAAACACCACGTGTCACTCTGCGTCCGAGTCTAATAAAAAAAAAACGGTTGTTGAACTGACGCATGTGCGCCCAACTGAAGGCTTGCGGGCCAGAGGCAGCCCTCTGTGCAACCTTTTTGGGCCGCTAACACGTGATTTTCAACATCTGTTATTTATTTTTTTTTAAATGAAGCAGTGCTGACTTCTTATGGCAGCTTTGAAGCCAAGATAAGTAACTTTATTTACCTTGTCATTTTTTTTATTTTGGCATGAAAACGGAAATATAAAAAGAAAAATCAAAAATCACACAAAAAGTCTTGAAGTCAGTAATATACAATTATAATTTTTAACTTTTTTAATTCTGATGAAAGCAGCTGCCGTTCAATTACTGTAAATTAAAGTTTTAAATGAACACTGCAATGTGTTTCCATCCACACCAGATTTACAATGTTTGCGTAAAAGTTATTTACATTTTCTAAAGTTTACACTGATGTCGATGACAGCTGCCAGTAAATCAGAAATTTCAAATAAACTTTAATATCCTCTCTGGTTGAGACAGATTTATGATATTTATTTAATTCAAAAGTTACTGTTTACAGTTTGTAAAGTTTACACTTACTTATTTTACTTTACAGTGATGTGTCAATGCAGCTGCCTGTGAAAACTAAATCAGAGGTTTTAAATAAAGCATGTTGACCAGTTAGGTTATAGTTTTTGTGTCATTTTAAGGTTATCAATAAAATGGTTATTTTAGCTACCAGTTAGTTACCATAAATTAGAATGTTTTAAATAAAGTATTGTAACAGTTTATTAAAGTTTTTTTTATCTATTATTTAAATGGTTTCAAGCTTAAGCGTATAGTTTATATTACTTTGATGTTTGTCATAAAATATGACATTTAAACCATAAATTGTAAAAGGTTTTTTTATCGACTTGAGGAAATATGAATCAGAGAAACAGAAAGTTTGATAAAAAGTTGGTTTCTTGTTTCTTTTCAAATAGCATGAGTTGTTTTTTCATTTTACAGAGCTGATTTGTTGTCAAACAGTTCTACTGAGAAGCAAAAATCTGCTGATAAAATCAACAATTTAATCTTATTTCTTAAGTTTTATTTTCTACAACCTGTCTTACATTGAAAAAGTGATTTTTATTTCTATAAGTTTGACATATTGAGTTTAAAACGAGCTGCATTTGTGTTTTTTACAGTAAAATATTGGAGGACAGTTTTGAATTTTCGGCCTCCTGAGGACCTCAGATGTAAAATTAAAGCCCGTCTGTTAACCCGGGGTCCAATTAGACGTGGACCATGTTCTGCTCATTTCTCCGCTCGTTTAAATAAATAAAAATAAATCAGTAAATCTCCGTCCTGCCACTCGTGTTCACAGCCAAACATCTTCCAGCTCCGCGCAGGTGAATAATTCATCCTAAAGATAATTGAGCAGATATAGTCGTTTCTCTGAATTATTAATTTGCACACATGCAGCCGTGAATTATTCATCAGCTGCTCAAACTGTTTTATTTTAATATTTATTTATCTCATTAATCTGACGCAGATTTGGAAGTAAATAGAAGTTGTACTGCTGTTTTTTTTCTTAGAGACTGGATAATTTAAGGTTATTTGGAAATAAATTCAACTTTTTTATGTTTTACTAATTTATTTTGCCTTTAAATGAACTCCTAGTTTATTTTTATTCCTGGAAACTAAATTAAAGCTGAGAGTTGTTTTGATTGATTTAAAGTTTACAACTGAAAACAGAAGCTTTTCCTTTTATTAAAAAAATAATTTACAATATTAGAATAAAAAAATAAAGATAGTTGTAAATATTTTGGTCACAAAGGACAAAATCGGATTAATTAATGATCAAACAGCTCTAAGCGGGATTTGTGATGAAGCTGCCCCTTCTCCTCCTCCTCACCTCCGGTTCTGGTACCAGGTCTTGACCTGGGTGTCGGTCAGGTTCAGGGAGGCCGCCAGCTCCATGCGGTCCTGGACGCTCAGGTACTTCTGCCGCTCGAAGCTGCGCTCCAGCTGCGCCAGTTGGTGGTCCGTGAAGGCGGTCCGGGCCTTCCGGGGCTTCTTGAGCCGGACCTGGGGACTGTCCCTGCTGCTGGAGATCTCCCTGTCCCCCTCCTCCTTCACTGAGGGACACAAAGAGACACCAGTTACATAAAATCAAAAATAAATTCTACATCAAAGTTTTCTAGTTTGAACCAATTATTAAAATTTATTTAGCAGAAAACAACGAATTTAACTTTAAAGATTTTTATTTATTATTTAAGCTTGTAAACTTAGTTACAAAAAATAATTGAATCCCGATAATGAACTTAATAATAAATGAAACAAAGTGTCTAAACTGAGAAGAAAAATTGTGCGAGGAGAAAAAAAAAATATTTTAAATTATTTCTAATAGTTAAATTTATAATATAAAAAAAAACAAAAAAAATTATTTTATATTAAAACGATTTTTCTAACGTTGATTAAATTTAATTTGATTAGCTATACTTTAAAACAAAACTTTTGAACGTTAGCGTTTTTGTCCCGCGTGTTGCCTCGTGAAGCCACGGACTGATGGACAGTCCTCAGAGTTGGACAGAAAAAAGACAGAGACTTTAAATCTGGAGGGGAAAAAAGTACTCCTAATTGAGCCACGGGGTTCCGAGCGCGCGGACATGAGGGGAGCGGACAGGGTCGCGCACCGGAAGCCGCCGAGTTTTATTTCTAAAGGCGATCAGAGCGCGAGGCGTTCAGGGGCGGCGGTTCTGTGTGGGAAATCAGAGCTTCGAGAACTCATCAGTCAACCAGAGCGGCCATTTTACAGAAAAAAAAAACAACCCGAGATTTATTTATTTTAATATATTTCATTTAAAATAAAGATTTGAATTAATTAAAGAGACATTTCGGCTATTTTTTTCTTCTGGTTTCTGGACCTAATTCAGGACAAGACATGGTGGACATGTCACTTTCTGTCCCTCATGTTTTTAAAACTAAATAACTTGAAAAAAAATCTTATAAATATATCCATACATATTTGTATCTAGTTGTTTTAGTTAAAACTTATTATTATTTTATTTATTTGTCTAATTAGGTCTCAGAATAATAATAGTAAAATAAATATAATATGTAATAAATAGTCTAGTTTGGTTCATTTAAAGCTCTAACAGAATAAAATATTCAAAGAAAAGTAACTTCCGGAGAAAATATATATTTTTTTGTTTTGTAATATCAAATAATTAAAATCTAATTTAAATTTAAATAATAGTTGAACTTTAATTTGAATAAATATTTTTTAACTAAACTATTTTTCGAATTGTATTTGATTTTCAATTTTTTTTAATTAGAGAAAAACAAATAAAAAATGAAAAGATTTATGTTTTTAAAAATGTAAACTATATTTTGGATTTCTGAAATAATTTTTTTTTTTGTTTAAAAGATGACGTCAGCTCCTTTTTGTCATTAATTGAGCGGGTCGCGCGCTGACCTTTGACCTCCTACCTTTATACTCGCTGTCCGAGGACGAGTTGCTGTGGATCTTCTCCAGGAAGTCGTCGGTGATCTTGGCCGCCAGCCTGCCGGCCTCCTGCGCCGGCTGCCCGTTGCTGGAGTACGGCGCGCACGCAGCCAGAGGCTTACAGTCCGCCAGGATGTCCCGGATGAGGAAGGACGAGGTGACGGTCCTCTGCTGGGACACCTGCGCGTGCTGCAGGTGCGGCGGCAGTCCCGCGCCGTGACCCGCCGCCGCGTCCTCCGCGCACTCCCTGCGGGGCGACGGGGGCGACGAGCAGCCGCTCTCCGCGTCGGATCTGGGGCTGAAGTCCAGCGGGGAGCGGCACCCCGCGTCCCCGGCCTTGGACAGCGGACTCCCGGGCCGGTGGGACAGCAGCGAGTCGATGCCGAAGCTGGAGCCGTTGTTGGCGGACGCCTCCATGGTTCTGGACGCGGCTTCTCTTAAACCACCATCTGGGTCCAGGATCGAGTTTTTATTTTAATTTACTTCAAGAAGAACAAAAAATTAGGTCCCGATCCCGAAACACTCCGGTTCTGGTTCTGTAGAAGAATATCTCCAGGTTTAACTCATCCGAACTTCTTGTTTTGAGTAGAAAGGTGTTTCAGGTTCCTGCAGGACTCCGGGAGGATCTCAGGACCAGGTCCCGAGCTGCCGCTGCAGGCGTCTGGGTCCGGCTCGGTTCAGCACCATGGAGAGAGGCGCGCGGAGGACTTTCAGCTCCTCATGCTGGGTTAGAAAAACCTGCTGGCATTCCTGAGAGGGGACCAACAAAAACCGTTTCTTTTTGAAGAGTCCGGGAGCTGCAGGGAGACCAGGACCAGGAGCCGAACCGCGCTGCGGAGTTTTCAAAAATAAAATGAAATTTAGAAAAAGAGAGAAAGTGGGTTAAACGGGGGGGCAGCCGGAGAACGGAACGAACTGCGATCAGGGAGGGAGGGGATCCCAAAATATTGAACTTGAGGAAAAAGTCAGGAGCTGCGGTTTTAAGAGCGCCCGGTCCACGTGAGTCCCCTGTGAGGAGTCTTGATTGGCTGAGGGGAGCTGGACCTCCCTCCTCCTCTTCCTCCTCCTCCTCCTCCTCAGGCTCATCCTCACTTTGATAAAGGAGACAGAGGCTTCATCAGGAGCCTCAGATCCAACTGTTTACAGGCAGTTTTCACTCTGTTTGCTTTCATTCCATCATTGATGAGGCTGATAATGGCCTCATTATGAGGCTGCGGCTCCTTCACGAGCTGCTTCCCTCAAAAAAAAAAAAAGATTCTCAGGGTTTCACTTTTTGTCTTCAGCCTGGTTCACTTTAATTTTGGATTCATTTACTCATAAAATTGCTGATTTTCAAAAATAATTTTAGAGCTTGTTTTACTTGTTGATTTTTATTATTATTGATATTTTTTGTTCATTCTTATTTTTTTAATTTTTTATTCTGCTTATTTGTTTATATTATTATTATTTGTTTTCCTTTTGTTTTTCTCAATAATATATAATTTTTCTGTTTATCTTTTTTAAATAAATTTTCTTATTTTTTTCTTGTTTTGATTTTATGTATGTAAAAACTAATTTTCCTAATTTCTACAATAAAATATTTTTGCTTATTTTTGTAGCATTTTCCATAAAATATTTGTGTTTGTTTTTTTTTAGTTTGTTTTTGAAATAAACGACAGCAGTTTCACTTTACTTGTTTTTTTATTTATTTGTATTTAACGTTTTATATATTTATTTTTGGTAATATATTTATTGTTTTTATTGCATTAATCTTTAGCAAAAAAATTATTTTTTCTACTTTTCTCTATATTTTAGTTTTGTGTCGCTCTTCACTTACTTTATGTTTCTAGTAATTATTGATTTATTTACTTGTTTTTACCAATTTTTTCAACCATTTTTATTTTACCTAATTTTTCGCTGCTAATTTAAACATTTCTTTCTAACGCTTCACGGTTTTTTGTTGAAGTGTTAAAATAAAATAATTTTTCCTTGTCTGATCAGCACTTAAGTTGTGTCTGAGCAGAAAATAGTTTTTAAAGTTCGGCTGATTTGATCCAAAACTTCAGCGAGGTTGAATGGCGCCATTGTGCGCCATTTTCACCGCTAACATGCGTGAAATACCATTGTGCGCACTTTGAGCACAACAGTTTGCCCCACGCCTCGGCCTCGACAGTCCCTAATAATCTATCTCCCACCCCACCCTACACACTCCTCCTCCACCCCATGTGACCACCAGATTGGAGGCGCGCGTCGGTCTCACAGACACCGGCAGGTTAGTGAATCCGCTCCCCGCTCCCATGGGGTCCCATCACGGCTGCAAGCTGTCATATACGAGGCGTGGACAACACACACACACACACACACACACACACACACACTGACTGAGCTGTTTCTTTCTCCTCTGCTGGTGCATGAAAAAGGAGCAGTGGTTTGATGCTTCCTCTCCCAGTTTTTTTGTCTTCCTCTCTTTATCCCGACTGTCCTGCGCCCACAGGCTCCAGTTAAAGTTGTGCTGAATTAATCATGAGGCGCTTCAACCGACTTCTTCCTCTTTGTGATCATCAAAACTTGGAGATGCCCCCAAAGTCTGCTTTAATTGGATTTTAGTTTTGTTGTTTTGTTTTGGGTTTTTTTTGCACCCGAGCCTGAAAGAGTTTACAGATTCAAAGGTACTTCACTGTAAAGTCATAAAGAAAATCTTACATTTATTTATTAAATTTTTTTACATCAATGTGTCCTTAAATGAAAAATCTGGCAGCAAAATTTGTTGCTAACTACCAGGTGTTTTTGTTTACCTGCAACAACAGCTGAAGTGACTGCAAATATGTCAACGATGACATCTGTAAGACCCGTTTGGAACAGAGAAATCCAGAAACTTTGTTGACAGAAATGCGCAGATAAAAGTGTTTTGTTTACATTGAGTGCAGACCTGCATTTCAGAATTGATAATGTGTAAACTTCTTTATCTACACTTTGATGTAAGGATTATATTTCACTCAAATTATTGTTATTATTCAGAATAAATAAAGTAATAAAAATTAATTTACAAAACAAATCAGTCATTTTGATCAAATTAAACTGTAAAGTTCTAGAAATTAATCTGCATAAAATATTGCTTTCTCTTCACATTGTAAAGTTAATATTTGTTTTTTATTTGATTAATTTCTATGTGAAATTCAAAAACAATAAAACAAAAGAGTTAAACATCAGGTTAACGTTGACTCAAACAGACTGTTTTTACAAAAAGTCATGTTTTCATTCAAACATTTGGATTTAGTCACAAATTTTTTTTAGAAACAGAGAAAATCTGCAAATTTTTTTACATTTTACCAGCAAAACTATTTAAATACTCCCCTCTAATTTGTGTAAAAGTTAAAATATGTAACCCTGAACATATCAAAAGGTGCCGTTTGATGCTTTATTTTTCAGATATACTGATAAGTGAAATGCAGGTCTGCAATCATCGTAAACAAAGTGAATGGAAGCGACTAGTTTGTGTAGTTAAAAAACATGGCTGGAAAAGTTCAAATTATTTTGCTCAAATTGTTAAAATTTTGACACATTGAAAAACACAAGGTTTGATCAGCAACACAGCTTGAGCGTAAAACAAAACATTTTTCTAAAAAATAAAAACCAACACTACCAAGGAAGAAGTTTAAGGTAGAAACACCTGACACAATGACAACAGGGAACAGGTGAGAGTGGGCGGGGCCACAGCTGGTAATTGTGACGTATCGACTGATCCTCAAATATTCGTAAAAACACTCCAATACTTGATACCACTTTTATGCTTGATGACATCATTCCTCTTCCACTTTGCAACCAACTGAAAGCAAAAAAATTATTTATAATATGTTCGTAGTTTGGAAGTATTTTTCAAATAAGCACATCAGATTTAACTAAAAACTAAATATTTACTTGAAAATATTTAAAATCCAAGTGAAGCAAAAAAACTAGAAACACCTGAGACAATGATGACAACAGTGAACAGGTGAGAGTGGGCGGGGCCAGAGCTGATAATAGGGGAGTATCTGCCTATAGCTTCAAATACTCAGTAAACCATCCAGATACTTCAAACTGATACCGATTTTATGCTCAGCGACGTCATTTTCTCTTCCACTTCTTAACTAAAGATAAAATATTTAAAATCTTTTCGTATTTTGGAGAAATTTTAAGATAAATGCAGGCGATGTTAGGATATTTGTCTCTAAAGTTGCTGTGTAATGTTTAAGTATTAGTACTCAGACTGAAGTACTTGTACATGGTCTGAAAACCCAAAGACTTTAAATATATTGTTCAGATTTTGTTTTTGGGGGGTCTGGTTTTCATGACTTGGCAGAGAGCCCCTTTAAACGTGTTTTTTTGTACATTAAATTTGAACTTGAGTGAGTTTTATTGTTAAAGCTGACAAACCATTTTAAATGGATTTGATCTGTAGCGAACAGGCAGAGCAGAAACACCTGAAAACAAGTGTCTCTGTTGTCAAGTGGAGCTGCAGGGGTCGGGGTTTAAGGTCCGGATCACCTGCTCTCACACCCACCTGGAGTGTGTTATCCCACTAAAGGCAGGATGTTTTCAGGAAAACACTGAAAAAACTCAAATTTAGACAAAAAAACGCATCCTCTGTGTGGCTGAATGATTCCTGAAAGACTGCAGAGAAACATCCGATTCAAAGATTTTAATTCTAAACCAGTCCAGACCCACCTGTCAGTGTTAATAATCTACCTGCACACCGATTTATTCGACTAATAATGCCTGTTGGACCTGTTTTTACTAATATTTTTCTTCCTCCCACCCCACTTTTCTGTTTAAGAAAAAAAAAAGAAAAGACAAAACATTGTGCCACATTTTATTTACAGCTGAGCAGACGTGTTAAATATGTATCCGGGTGTGTTTTGTAAAAATGTGTGTCGCCTTTGAATAAACTTTGGCATCTCTATCGTTTTGGAGGAAAAAGCGTGTCTTTCCAGGAGGATGAGGAGGTGGAGGGGAGGGGTGGGGGGGTGATGCGTGTAAAAAGATGACTCCTCACAACAAACAAATAAACACTGAAAGGAGGGAAGCATTTTTAAAAAAAATAACAAATGTAGAGGAGGAGGAGGGGGAAACGAAGATGCTCGCTGAGGATCCTCGGACCAGTCAGGGATGCAAATGATGCACCTGAACGCCATCAGGTAGTGGAAGTTGACAGAAAATAATGAGAACCCGCTGAATCTTTTATAAGGTTAACACTCACATTTCCCAGTCAGCTGTCACACAAGAAAGAATTTAGCACACGCGCGCGGGCGAGATAAACCTTCATCGTCTCATTAATGCTGACAGGGCCCCTGGACCGCCAGCTCCCTGCGCCGGCGCCGCCACCACCTTCGTTTTGTGTCGGTAATTTGCAGCGGAGACAGACCCCTTTTCTCCTGGAGGAGGGTGGAGTGAGTGCTGAAGAAAAGGGGGAGGGAAGGTGGGTCTGCGGGAGGAGGAAGAGGAGGGTGGAAAGATGGCTGCAGCGCGCCAGGAGTCTGATTCTCTCCTAATTGGAAGCATTGGGCATTGTCAACGGAGGATTTTCAGCTGCTCGCTGACAGGTAGAGCCGTCAGAATGATAGCCCACTTGTCAGCGCAAAAGACCAATAAAAACAAACCACTTTTGATTTAATTGGAGGCCTAACCATGGTGTGTGTGTGTCCGTGTGAGGTGCAGGAGTGTGTGTGTTGCCTGCGGGGCCGGGGGGCCACAGGGAGGGTGTCTGTGTTTGTGAAGGAAATCATCACTCCAGCCATCAACGACCTGCCTCCATCTTCTTCTTCTCTTCCGGCCCCGGATCTCTCATCCCTGCAGAGGGACCGAGGAGAGGCGGGTTTTGATTCGGTCCCAGGAGGCCTCCGAGGAGCTCCGCATCAGAGCAGAAACCAGGTTCTCCCTCTTCTCCCCTGTAGTCCCCCTTTTCTTCATCACCTGGTAACTTAGATTTTTTTTTTACATTTTCTGCTGCTCCTCTGTCAACTGAAATTAAGACAGCCAGGAAAGAATCACCTTTTTTATTTCTTATATTAGGCCACTTGAGAGGAGCCAGAAGAGCAGAGATGAATAAATATCCAGGGGTGGAGCTAGACTGTTTTGCAAGGGGGTGGCCACGGTGTTTTTTAGGAGGGTATATGCAAAAAAAACATTCAACATGGTAGCCACAGCTAATTAAAATTTTGTGTTGTCATATTTAAGATTGACCAAAAAACATGCTGAATGCTAGTCACAACTTACGAGTCAGCCATTTTTAGTGCAAAAGTATCCGAAAACAATCCTTACCAAATTCTAAATGCTAATCAAATATTCAACATGGTCACCACAGCTGACGTTAAAAGGCTATAATTCAGTCATTTTAAGGCTCTACATTAAATTTGTTGGGGTGTAGATAAGGATGATCATATGCTGATTGCAGATGCAAACTGCAAATTAAGCTAACCGCTAATGCTAATTTTACAAAAGGCTATAATTCTGCCAGTTTAAGACTTACTGAGTTTAAATTTGTTGTGGCGTAGCTAAGGGTGATCACATGCTGATTGCAGATGTGAACCGCAAATTAAGCTAACCACTAATGCTAATTTTACAAATGGCTAACTTTTATACATTTTCCAAAATATTTACCTTTATTTACAACAATTCCCACTATAGAACTACATTAAAATATTTTTAATTCCTTCAAAAACATTGTCTTCTTTGAAATCTGCCTACGCCTCAGCTTTATCAGGACTCGGGAAAATGTCAGATTTCTGGCAGTGAGAGAGAACAGATACTCAGGGGACGAGATGCGTAAGTGAGTTTATTTACAATATTTACAAGATACTGTTTCTGATTTCCAGGAGGAGTTGGAGGTAAGTTTGAGTTCCAGGTGGACGAAGAGGTGTCAAGGCAGCAGGTGAGTATAGTGGTTTGGAGCTTTGGTGCAGCAGCAGGTTAGAGGTTCAGCGTTTACAGGAAAACGGACTTGAGAGGAACAAGAGGATGCTCTAAGAAGCTTCAGAGGAAAAACAGGAAGACACAGCGAATAAAACTCCAGAACTGTGGCCATGAACTGTACCGTGAGGTAAATCATGTTCCAGTGAAGGTCTGATCGTCCCCAGGAGTCATTACAGACCACTTTTTCATGGTCTTGGTCTCAGACATTGAGGACTCAGGATTTTATTTCAAGACCACAACTGTGGAAATATCACTAAATGTCCAGATTATCCAATTTTTAGTAATTAGCTAATCTTTTGTTACATTTAGTTTTTAGCCATTGCTTTGTTTGTTTAGCTATAAGCTAACCATTTGCTGCTTTTAACTAGTATTTTGCCACTTTTAGCTAGTTTTTTGCTACTTTAATAAAGAGTTTTGCTACTGCTACTTTTAGCTGCTGGTTTTCAACCTTTTACTTTTACCTAAACTTTGCTACTACCTTTGCTACTTTTAGTAAGTGTTTTGCTATAGACTGTTGCTCCTCTTAGGTTTTAGATGATCTTTTAGTTTTTAGCCACTGTTTGTTTAGCTATAAGCTAACCATTTGCTGCTTTTAACTAGTATGTTGCTACTTTAAGCAAGTTTTTGCTACTTTTAGTTTTTAGTTAGCCTTTCAGGTAGGTCCTTGCTACATTTAGCTTTTAGCTGCTGTTTTGCATTTTTGCTACTACCTTTGTTACTGTTACTTGGTGTTTTGCTATAGACTGTTTCTTATTTTAGCTTTTAGCTAGCCTTTAGTTACTTTATAAATTTAGGTAGTTCCCTCCCATATTTAGCATTTAGCTGCTGATTTGCTACTTCAACTTGTAGCTAACCTTTTTCTATTTTTAGCCTTTAGCTAATGTTTTGCAACTTTTACTTTTACCTAGACTTTGCTACTACTTTTGCTACTTTTAAATAGCTAGCCTTTTGTTATATTTAGCTAATAGCTACTGTTTTGTAACTTTACCTTGTACCTAATCTGCTGCTTTTTGATAGTATTTTGTTACTTTCCAATTTTCACTAGATTGTTTCATTATCTTTCAGCTAATGTATTCAGACTGAACCGTTTCCTGCTTTTAGCTAGTGTCTTGCTACTTTTAGCACTAGGTAACTTTAAGATATTTTTAGCTTTAATAACTCAGTTTTGGCTGTTTTCTCAGAAATGGAAACTTTGAGTCTTTCAACGCTCAGTTTTCATTTCATCAGAAAAAACAGTTTATCTAGTTTTTTTCATTTATTCGTTCAAACCTTCAGTCAGTTTTCTGTTTTAGCTGTTTGCAGGCGAAGCCGCGGTTCTAAACGTGGCTCTCACCTTCCTTTCCCGCCCCGTCGGCCCCTCTGCAGCCGGTGTTTTATTATTCTTGACAGAGTTCAGTGAACACATCTGGTCAGAGGATAAGAGGCGACGGAGAGATGGCAGCCAGAGGTGGAGAGGTGAGCGAGGTGCCAACGGAGAACGGGTGCAGGGGAGCCAGAGGACGAGGAGCTGCAAGCATCAATCATGAACGTCCCTCCTGAGGAACGACGGCTCTCCCTCATCTACGGCCAACTTTCAATGACCTTTAACCCCCAAACTGTGAAGCCCATCAGGAATGAGCTGAAGGAGCAATGACTTTTCTGTTCAGCGTCTTTTTATTTTTCAATCGTCGCCACTGCTGCTGGTAGTTTCAGTATTTAACCCAAACTATAATTATTAAAAATTGACTCTTTTCTCGGGGACGGAGTTTTTAGTTCTGGAGTCTTTTGAGTGTTTCAGTTCCAGCTCGTTTGTGTTTCACTTCGTCCAACAACTAAAGCTGAATCAGATCCGACGGCTCTGACAGCTACACTCCTCATTTTCAAACGTGGTTTCCCGTCTTTATCATCTTCTGCCGAGCTGCCCGACTCTATATAATTATAGCTCATCCACACATGCTGACGTATATGACAGAATAACACAGAGCTTCCAGCTTTTTTTAAATATATTTTTATATTTACACTCCAGGCTGCATTTTCCACAGCTGGACTTTTTACATAAACAATGATGGAAGTGAAACAGGAAGTAAAATACCCTAATTTTTCTTGTTCTAAAGGAAAACACACTTCAGAGGTTTTTGAACGACAAATGTAGATCAGCTGTGTCAAACTTAATGCCCAAGCCTTTGAGAGTTTCAGAAATGTATTCTTGTCTTAGAATAAGCTGCTTTAAAGCCAACATTGACCATAAACAACATCTCCCATAATGCATGTTGATTATTTTACTTGCAAAATGGCAACATCTCACCACTGGGCAGAGTTGCACAGGGTTTAAGATGAAATTAACCATGTAAAATCTCTGTTTCGCTGCATTTTTGCCACCTACTTTTGCTGCAGTTGTACTGGGAAGTGGGAATTTCCCACTCCCTGGGAGAGTTCTAAATTCAAGATGGCAGCTACTCGCCACAACTCAACATAGAGTAAAACTTTTATTTTTACTTTTAATAGTATTTCTGTATTATTTATTTCACATTTAGTCAGTTGTACACGTAGTACCTTTCATTGTTTATGAGAAAATTTGTAAAAACACTGTTTCTATGCAGGAAATACCAGGTAGAGCTCAGTTATTGTTTGTTAGCGGTGCTCAGTCGTAGCAACGAGACAAGGAACGTGACGTTTTGTGTTTAGTTGAAGTCAACGTCGAAGTTAATTACAACCAGTGGTGGGCTCAGTCCACCACTAATCTAGCTCTGCTAACGCTAAACAGCTAAAAAAGGAATTAGTGGAAGCTAAAGCTAATGGCTAAGACGACACGTCTCCATCTCCTTCCAGTTGAAGACTGGTGGGACTGATGCAAACCTGCTGTTAGTTATGCTGCGTTCCAGTTGTCCTCGGAGGTCGTAGTTTCAAACTTCTGAGTTCTATTTTTCAACTGGAACCCCCCCAAGTCGTAGTTTCGATTTGAGCGGTCAGTGCAACCAGACCATACCCGAGCAGTTCGAGCATGTGTTTCATCATCATTTCAACATGACTGTGTTATGTTTTTTTAGCAGTTCTGTGTTGTTTGTTTTACATTAAGTCAGACGTACTTGTAGTGCTTTATAGTGATTATTAAAATATATGTTTTAACACTTTTTGTACACTCAAAATGCCTCGTAGAGCACTATTGGGTTATTGTTGAACAGCAAAATAATAGAAACGCCTTTTCCGACATTTGAAACTGGAACGCTTTCAACTCGGAACTGATGTCAGTCCGGCTTCAGAATTTCGAGTTCTGACACAACTGGAACGCAGCATTAGTATCGGTTTAATTTGAAGGTGGGCGGGATCTTTTCTGGCAAATCGGCCAATCCAAACAAGTGTTATAGCTCTGTGATACTTCCAGTTTACCTCAAGTTTTTATTTTTATAAATACCATTTGTAATTAGTCAAACAACAAATAGCAAATACTTTCTCTACCATATTTTTTACATAGTCAATTTTTTGTATTCATTACTGTTAAATGTTATTTTATGTCTTTTTCATACTTTTAGTTTGAAGTTTAACTGCTAAAGATGCTACATGCTACACACATGATGCCTGACACGTCCAACACTGTTTTTAAGAGGGGATAGTTTTTATTTAATTCAGGTTAAAGAGCATAAAAATAGAAGTTTTACATTTATGATTTTTTACTGGAACCTAATGTAGCAGAAGAATCAATTAGCAAAAAATCGAACCCTCTAAATGAGAAGCTAGTCCTGATATTAGCGCGTTAGCAAAACTGTTCCCACTACTGATTACAATCATAATGCTCATGTGACCATCTGTTAAAACAGTTTGACAGCCCTGTTTTAAGACACTAATACATTTTGGAAGCTCTTGTGGGCCCACATAAAATGCAGTGGCAGACCTCGTTTGGCCCACGGGTCTTCAATTTGACAAATTAGCTTAATTGGGATGATGATTTTCCTATCCCCCTGAAACTTTTGAGAATGTCATCAAATAACTTGTTTTGTTTTTAAAAAATGTGTCTTTATGTTAAAATCGTGATAAAAGAAGAAAACATTTTGTAGAGGCGGAACATTGAGCGTTTTTTTTTTTCAGAGTCAGAGTTCAATGTTAATCTGTCTCAAGCGCTCCCTCTGAGTGATGGCGTGTTACGTGGCTCGTATTGGGTAGGTGGTCCCGCACAAGCTGCTGGACAAGAAGGGGGAGGTTTGCCCTGTGCACCCCCCGTCTGGGGCCTCTTAGGTGGGCTGGAACCTGGGGCCTCATCGCTTCGTGTGGGAAAGTGAGTCCTCACACACACAAAATGTAATTTAAGAGTTATTAAACCAAAATTTGACAGCAGAAATCTATAAAAATACCAGTAATTGTGTTCTGCTCCAAGAGGATTTGATGGCTTCGGCTGCTCTTTTTTCTTTTTAAGGGGGCGGCTGCAACTTATTTTAGTTATTTCATCATTATCATCTGTGAACGTCAAAGAGATGTTAAAAAATTTTCAGTACAAGTTTACAAAAACTAAAGTCGTGCCTGAAACCTGCTCGTTTTGTCCAACCAGTGGTCCGAGAACCAAACCTTTTAATTTACAACGCAAAGAGGACAGATTAGAAAAATAACGTGTTTATGTCTCATTTTGTAAATTTAGTTTCTCACTTTAAGGACTGCGTGAAAGTTTTAACCGTTGTTCAAATCTTTTCTTTTTGCTTTCAAAAAGCTTTCTTAGTTTGGTTTTTGTGGCCCGAATCTAACAGTGCCACATCTGGTCTGGTTGTGGTTGAGCTTACTGTATGTGGCCCAAATCTGTCTGTGCCACAACTGGCCCATTTGTGGTCTGGTTTACTGTATGTGGCCCAAATCTGTCTGTGCCACAACTGGCCCATTTGTGGTCTGGTTTACTGTATGTGCCCCAAATCTGTCTGTGCCACAACTGGCCCATTTGTGGTTTGGTTTACTAAATGTGGCCCAAATCTGTCTGTGCCACAACTGGCCCATTTGTGGTTTGGTTTACTGTATGTGGCCCAAATCTGTCTGTGCCACAACTGGCTCAGTTGTGGTTTGGTGTATGTGGCTCAAATCTGTTTGGTTTACATGGCGCTGCTCATTTGTAATTTTAGTTTCTCACTTTCAGGACTGTGTGAAAACTTCAAAACATCTTTCTAACCTTTAGTTTTTGTTTTTAAGTAAACAATCTTCATATTTGGTCTCGGTTCATAATTTCTCCGGGTTTTTATGAAAATCTTTAAAAGTTTTTTTTTTTTTGGACTTCGGCTGTTTCACTTTTGTCACACATAAACACATTTTGGACATTGGAGGAGTGTGTGTGTGTGTGTGGGGGGGGGGGGTCCTGGCTTTAAACTCCCTGCTTCCTAATTTAGCCAATATGCAGGTAATATGTGAGGTCACAACATCTCAATTATCACACCTCCTGTCAGAGGCTCCCAGTCCCCCCCTCCCCTCCCCTCAGACATCCCTTCACCCCTCCCACTGTGGCTTTTATTGCTTCATTAGCATGCTCCACATGCTTCGACACACAAGCCTTCAGACCCTAACGAGCTTTGGCAGATCGGCACCTGACGAGGTGGATGATGACGACGTTCCTTTGAAAGCCCACCTATGGTACAAGGCCCAACATTCTCAAAGTATAGTCACCTTTTTAAATTGTAAAGCTTTAAGTCTGAATGCACCGTCATATCATTATTTTATGTTACATGACCTGTTAGCAGTTAGTGTTCATTAGGAATGACTGTCAGTCACTACCACTCCAAATCTAAGTGCAATATTTGTGAAATTTTGCTAACAGGGAAAAACACCCGGAAAGCCAACAGGTATGGGCCACATCTGGTATCAAGCTGTCTCTGCTGGCATGGAAAGTGGTTTGTCAACTGGATATGGGCCAGGTCTTGCAAAGATGGCACTGTTTTTTAAGATGCCACAACTGGCTCAGTTGTGGTTTGATTTACAGTAACAGACTGAACTCTGCCTATAGTTTGGTTTACATGACTCAAATCTGTCAATGCAGGTGTGGGCCAGATCTGGCACTGTTTTTAAGATGACATGCCACAACTGGCCCTGTTGTGGTTGTTTTACTGTATGTGGCCCAAATCAGTCAATGTCACAAATTTGGGGCGGCTGTGGCGGAGTGGTTAGGGGAGTCTTCCTGGAACCGGAAGGTCACAGGTTCGATCCCCCGTTCCAGCTGTCTCAGTCGTTGTGTCCTTGGGCAAGACACTTCACCCACCTTGCCTACTGATGG
>JARVJO010000140.1:19965775-19984824 GCA_031762555.1 Cynodonichthys magdalenae
ACACATTGGTCTGCCTTGAACACCCCCCCCCCCTTCAGTTCTCCCTTCACTCTGGGAAATTTAGCATGCCCCCTCGGCTGAGGCAGAAAATGAGATTACTGTATTTAAATGACTATGGTAATGGCGAGCATGCTGCCAGGCCCCTGTAGGATAAGGGATTTCTCCTGTGCTCATTGTTAGCAGTTTTGCAAAGTGCCATCGTCCTGCTCCGGCTCACAATGGGGATGTCATTTAAAAGACATTTCTTTCTCTTTCTCGCTTTCCCCCCCTCACCTCCCTGCTTTTCTTTCTTTTTGTTCCAGCCTCATGTAGCGGCCCCCAGGAGGGTCGGTCTCCGAGCGAGCGCGCCGTCAACCTTCCCGACCCACCGGTCCAGACATAAGGTGCATATTCTTTATTTAAAAGCTCGCTTGAGTGATTGGACATGGTCAGTCTGTTTTGGAAGACATAATCCAATCTATGTTTGTAATGAAGTGGACTCTCTGAGGACCGACGCCATGTGTCGGCTGTGGAGTCCAGGTGGCCTGTGGGTCAAGTGTTTGTGCGTACCTGGGTGACATTGATGAACGTGAGGATTTATTTTGTCCAATTTTAAAATGGTTCCTAAACTAAAGAAATACTGAGTATTTTATAGATTTACTTACTTGTTTACTTACTTGTTTTGAGCTCTGGTACCCCCAGGTGCTGCCAGTCATAAGATTTATTGCTAAGAAGTTGAACCTTTGTTATAATAAAAAAATAATCTGCCAAATACTAATTCCCTTCCTTTTTATACTAACTTATTGGTAAAAACTCAATATAATGTGTTGATCTTGAAAGTTAAAAGTTCGGTTGGTGACTTTTCTGTTTACATCCACGTTCATAAGATGCAGAAAATGAGAAATTCAACTGAAACTAAATTTGAAGATTCTTCTTTTGATCCTTGTTATAATGGAGGGCGGCAAATGGAGTCACAGGTGCCGGCACAAAAAAAAAAAAAAAGACACAATGTATAAAGGCATTACCACTGCAATGTGATAGTCTCAGTTAAAACAAAAAGCTAGAAAATATTGTTTTGCTTTTTTGTTTCCCCCCAGGAACAAAAAAAAGCACCAGGATCAAGGAGTCCAAGGAAGTGAGCAATAATGCGTTGGGGGAGAGTGGACAGGCAGGTAAGCATGGTAGTTTTTCTTTATTTTTTTGGTCAAATCTCAACAGACTTGTATTTTTGTTGAATAGTACATTTAGATGACTTTGTTTTCGTAAATGACCTAACTATTTATCGCCTTGTCATAATAGAGAGCAGTAAATGGACTCACAGTTGCCTGCACGAAAACAAAGCAAAACGACAGAAAGGGTAGAACTTTAGAATGTTTAATTTGTGCAAAATGTACATGAATGAAACTGTAAACCTCAAGACATTAGCACTGAAATGAGTCTCAGGTATTTTCATTAAAAAAAAGTATTTTTATCTTTTTGAAAATCAGGATCCATGAGTCCAAGGAAGTGCGGAATAATGCATCAGTGGAGAGTGGGCAGGCAGGTAAGCCTAGTAAGATTTATTTAGTTTGTTTGTTTTATTTTTGGTTTTGCTTTGTTTTGTTTTTGTCAAAACTCAGTGGAATTGTTATTTTTGTTGAATAGTACATTTAGATGACTTCTGAAAATCTACATATCGTATTTTCCGGACTACAAGTCACACTTTTTTTCATAGTTCGGCTGGTCCTACGACTTATAGTTCAAAGCGATATATCTATGCTTTTTTCCTCTTTTGACACATTTTTGGACTAATGCGTTTAGTTCATAGTGACTGACATGAACCAAGGAGTAAACATTATCGTCTGCAGCCGTGAGAGGGGGTGCTCTAAGATTGTGGGACCTGCGGTTTATGTTGTTCCTGTAGCCTACCGGTTAAGAAAATTAGCAGCAGAAAGAAAGCTTGGAGTGAATGAAAAACTTGTGAGGGACCGGTGAAAAGCAGACGTTACTCTTACTGCACTGAGGAAAATGAAAAAAGCTAATCAGGAGATGTGGACTGAGATTGGTGAACTTACCAATAACTAGCTTGTTGGACTCCATTGGGTCCAGCTGGTTGTGTTTCTGGACACAACCTGTAGACGCCAGCGGAGATGAAAATGTTTCATTTTATTTGCAACACAACAATAATAGATTATACCAACGAAAACTGAGTCGGACCATCCAACTATAGGACATGAATGACGGGAGGGCAGGACGACAGAGGATGGTTAAGCTAATGGTAGCTCATGTTAACGTGTTTTTGGTACAGTAACTTTAGAGTGCAATTCATATAAAGTTACTCTTCGTGTCATCTGTCTGAGTCTAAAGTGACTAATAGCCTAGAAAATGCGGTAAATAAACTAAAAAAAAACAGACTTGCCAGAGCAAATCATCATCGTGTGACCACTAAGACTGAGGTGAAACCATTAGGTTGTTAGGACAAATTGTCCACACAATAGAGGAGATAACTGACCAGGAACGAACGCTACTGAGCAGCAGCTGATGAGGTAAGTGGACGCAGGTGAGCTGACTGGAAACAGGATGTGAGTTAAAACCAGGAAGTTACCATATTGAAACATTTACTTTAATTGCACTAGAATCAAACATCTGTTCATGTCTTGACTGTAGATATCCTAAAACAAGTCAACAGGTAGCATCAGAATTGACTCGAGGTTTGACTTTTTTCCAAAATGTAACGTTTTCTTTTGTAATCACGTCTTTTTCCAAGAGAATAAAAATTTCCTAAAAGGCGTTAACGGGAATCATAGGGGTTTGATGTTGTCATCCAGGTGTCTGTGCATGAGTAAATGTTTTTATTTCAGGTGGTTAGGTGAAGTGAGTGAGTGAATGATGGGTGTGGAGGGGTGGGTTACTGACTGCAGCAGCTTTAGGGGGGGGGGATATCATCTCAGATCGAAAAACAACAGCAACAAAAAAAGAAAGGAGTGAGGGAGAAAAAGCTGCTTCCACACAAGCTGTTTTCATTCTTCTCTGCTTCCGGTCCAGTGGAACAGTTGATGAAGTTTAAATGAAGCAGAATTAGGAGATCAAGCAGACACGGGAACCGGTGTTGATGGCATCTGTGCGTCGTCTCCCCCCCTCCCCTCCTTTTCAAACCCAGGAGAATGAAACTGAGGACAGCTGACCTGGATGAAATTGAGAGAAAGAGAACCACGAGAGAGAAGGGAGGGAAAAAAAGGGCAAAGAGGAGGAGGAGGAGGGGGGTACGAAGAGAGATAAGGGGATGAAGTAGCTCCTAAATGTGATAATCTCCAATCACCTCTAACATCAATTCTGTCAAGGCCCGGGTTAATGAGCTCACAGCCGATCAAGCGTTACGCGCCGCCGCCCCGTACCACCTCCTGATTCCGCCTTTTCTCTGCCTTGCAGTTGCTCTCATCATCACTGTTGTTCTTTTGATTTAATCCCTCATACTTCAGCTGATTTGAGCAAGACTAGAAAGAGGAATGGAGGCAAGGGAAAAGGGGTGAGGAGGGGGGTAGCCTATTACCCAAGCTCCTCTGCTCTCAACTATCTAAATGCTAACGATGTGAGGGGGCGAGAGAGGGGAGGGGAGGGAAATAATGATGGGAGGAAGATGCCATGGAGAAATGGCGAAGGACAGTGGAGGGGGGCTAATCTGCTGCAGCTCAGGGGTCTCCGGGAGCAGTTTGGTAATTCTGAAAGCAAGTTAGCTGTGGCTGACCTTTCATCCCGGAGGGGTCAAAGCACCTGATCTCTGCTGAGTTCGGCTCTTTACTTTCACTTCAGCTGTTTAGACATAGAGATCAACATCTTTTGCCTTTCCTGTGCTCGCTTTTCCTCTTGTCTTTTTTTTTTAAACCAGCTTTTCTCCGCTTCTCTGGTGATATAAAAACACACCTGCTGCACAGAATTAGATGTTATGGATCTGATTCAGTTTGGCCCATGTAGTCAGTTGGAAAAGACAGTGGTAAAAACTGCTGATGGCCCTGAACTCTGAGTAATGTCTGTTTCCAGCTCTGCAGAGGGATTCTCACATTGCTGCCTGCTTTCTGAACAGTAGTTTTATTGTTGCCCAAAGGCAATGGCAGAGGGTCTTCCTTATGTTCCCCAGATCAATATGTTCCTCTGTACATATGTTCCCTGACTTACATTATCAACCCAGAGAAACATAGGTACCAAGGAATATAGGTATTGAAGAACATAGGTACCAAGTAACATTGGTATTGGGGAACATAAGTACTGAGAAACATACAGTAGTTATTGTGTAACATAGGTACCAAGGAACATAGGTGTAGGGGAACATAGGTGTAGGGGAACCTAGGTACCGAAGAACATAAGTATTCAGGAACATAGGTACCAAGGAACATTGGTATTGGGGAACCTAGATACCGAAGAACATGGGTACCAACGAACATAGGTATTCGGGAACATAGGTACCAAGGAACATGGGTACCAAAGAACATAGGTACCAAAGAACATAGGTATGCAGAAACATAGGTACCAAAGAACATAAGTATTAGGAAACACAGGTACTGAGGAACATTGGTACCAAGAAACATAGGTATAGGGGAACCTAGGTACCGAAGAACATGGGTACCAACGAACATAGGCATTCGGGAACATAGGTACCAAGGAACATTGGTATTGGGGAACCTAGGTACCGAAGAACATGGGTACCAACGAACAAAGGCATTCGGGAACATAGGTACCAAGGAACATGGGTACCAAAGAACATTGGTATGCAGAAACATAGGTACCAAAGAACATAAGTATTAGGAAACATAGGTACTGAGGAACATTGGTACCAAGAAACATAGGTATTGGGAACCATAGGTGCTGAGGAACGTTGGTACCAAGGAACATAGGTGTTTGGAAACATAGGTACGTGGGAATATAGGTATCAGTAACATAGCTGTTTGGGAACATAGGTACCAGAAAACACTTATCAGGTGATTTATGTATCAGGGAACAGTAGTACTAGAGAAATTGCTTACCAGAAGGTATAGGTACCTGAAAACATAGGTATCAGGTAACAGAGAACAGAGGTTCTGGGGACATATATACCAGAAGACATAGGTATGGACCCATTTCCTTTTGGATTCAAGCTAGGTCAAGATGGCCACCACAGCTGAACAATGGTAGCCTACACAAAACAGCTACACCTCATTGAATTTTACAGATTCTGAGCTGAACTTTGGTGTGGTAGTCGTTGAGGATCGTCCTTAACACGTAGTCCAAGCACCAAAAGAGCCTTCGCTACATTGCATGGCGTCGTTTCTAATCATGAGATGATTTTAGTTTAAAACTCAAACATGAACAGCAGCAGGTGATTTGTCTTTATTACCAGCTTTTACAAACAGAATTGGATGATATGAATGAGTCTCAGTTTGGCTCATGTAGGTAAAACTCTGAGTAATGTCGGTTTCATGTCTGCAGAGCGGTTCTCAGCTGTCTATGTGCCCCTCAGAATAATCACTTTTCTAGTTAAGGCTTCCTCCACGGGCCTCCACTTCCTCGAAACAACTGAGTAAATATTTTGCTCGGAAAAATTTCCAGTTTGGCATGACCGCGCAGCGCCGGTGTCTGAGCTTTAATTGAACTACGCGTTCTCCCCAACCTGGTGCTTCCCTCCCCTCCGCACACCACCCCTTGTTTAATTTCACTTTTTTTTGTGTGTGTGTGTGTGAACTTTGCAATCACGCAGCGGCAGGTAGCGAGGCACCAATTATTTGTCTTACAAGTTTACACGACGGCTTGGCTAATTTGCGAGAGAGAGAACACGAGAGCTGCACGCCGCTCGTTTCAACTGTAACAATCAGTTTTATGGTTTTTTTTGCTGCCTTGGTGCTTCAGTTCCAACACATGAGAACAATGGATGGAGAGATGTGGAGTGGCGGCAGTGGCGGGGGGGGGGCATACCGTCGCTTATTCTGTGCATAACAAGTTTCTCCTCCTTTCAAACAGAAATCTCATTTGATTTCATATCGGCCAATGAAACAGTGCGGGGTGAACAATCAGTCTTTGTAATGTGATCCACGGATTGAGCACAGTGTGTAAATGTTTGCACAGGCATCCATCCAAAACGAATCCCGCAGAAAAAAAAAAAGAATCTATCCAGGGCAGGCCTCTCTCTTTATCTCTCTCCTGCCCGACAGCAGCAGGGTATCAGGCGCATTATATTCCAGCGCTCTGTGCATTTTTCATATAGGCTGGCCTTTTATGTATTATGCACGCCGGCTCGGGGGAGAACAGCTGTGTGGGCGCCGCATCCTCTGTAAGTTTTAGAGGGAGAACTCATTTTTAGCAGGGGAGAAGTGGAGCAGAATGCCAAAAAGCGAGCGTCGCCGTATACCTGCGAGCTGCAGACCGAAGCCTGCCTCGGCTTTTGCATTACCATAATACACGAAAAACAACACCTCGTGCGCCGAGGAAACAGTGATTTTTTAAAAAAATTACACGTTTACAAGTTCTGGGATGATCTTCGCCATGACCCGCTTCATGTTTCCCGCCAATTTTTGGAGTCAAATCCGACGTCGGAGGTTTGCAGACTGCTCCGGGATAATCTGGTGTTACATATGTCATGGAAATGGATTTTCTGTCAACTTGCATTTTGTTCTGCTGAAACGAGCAGGGTGCGATTTTATAATCGACCCTGCTCGTTCCGCAAAGTTTGTTATAATCCCCAAAATTTCATCTTTGGAAAGTTTGCACCGGATTAAAGACCAAAAACATTCACTTCTTGTGCTCTTTCTGCAAAACATTTACATTTTTTTAAACTTTAATATTTAAAATAGGAATTTAATTTTTACATTATAGACAGATATGCTCCAAAATTATAGAATTTTTTAACAATGACACTAAAACTATTTAGCTAAATTAGAATAGAGCAATGCTTCAAAATATTAAAAGTTCCCATTTAAAAAAAAAACATCTGCAACAGCTTTAAAATCAGGCCTCCGTATCAACAGGAGCTTCTTTGAGGTAAAAATATTTTGTCTTTAATCCATTAAATGGTGAGAATAAATATGAACTAAAATAGGTGATTTTTCAGAATTCTGGGTATTTTATGACTATTTGTCAATCGCTAATTGATCTTTTCATTTCCACACAGACTGAGGTCTGAGGACAGATGGTGAAATGTCTTTTTGTATATGGGGGGACACACTGCCACCCAGTGTTCCAGAAGCAGGACAGGTTTAAGTTCAGATCTGTCCACTTGAGCAGCGCCAGTTTTTTTTTTTTTTTTTTTTTTTGCCTTCAGAGATCAGTCAGGTGATGTTGTCCGTGAAATGATGTAAGATGATGATTTTGTAAAAATGTATAAGCTTCTGGAGTTAAAGGTTTGTTTGGGTAGGTAGGTAGGTAACCTGTACTTAAAATGCATTGAAATTAGTTGATTAAATGATCAGATTAGATGGTTTATCTGGTTGTAAAAATGTGAATTAAGTTCTTTTTTTTACCACATTTTGTTCCATTTTATAAGAGCATTAAAAAAAACATTTTGTCATAAATGTTTTACATGAATTTGTCTCTTTGGAAGAGATGTGCACTTAATTTTTTATTTTTTTGTGAAAAAAGAAGCAAAATAAACAAAAAAAATGTGTAAATACACAAAACATTCTCCTCCTCTACACTTTATCTTTAATTATTTTCTTATCAGTGTAACGTCACAGAACCAGCACTAGTTTCTCAGTTTACAACACATAGTGAAACATTTTGGAGGTGTGGTCAAGAGTGGGCGTGGTATTGTATAGGACCGCCCATTTTTGCAGGGCCTGTCAGTGTTTGTTTTAGGTAGCGCAAAAATAACAAAAGTGAAACAAGAAGGTACAACAATATTGAAAGCAAAGCAACATAAAATATAAAACGAACAAATAAAGTTAAAAACAAATACAGAAACGCAATAAAAACATGATTTATCCAAAATAACATACAAAACATTAAATTCAAACTTCAAATTCAAACTACTTTTTTGGTCCCAAAGGGAAATTTCAGTGGTGGCACAACTAACCAAAACGTTAGTATTGCTAACTCATAATCAGCTAACTATAACTATAGCTTTGCTAAATGTGTAAAAAACAAAGTTAGCAGAAGCTAACATTAAACAGCTAAGCAAGTAAAAATTAGTAGAAGCTAACAATTATAGCTAATTGCTAACTGCTAAGATGACTGTCACTCAGTCTGAGCCACATGACTTCATCTCCATCAAGCTGCAGATTGGTTGGCTGGACAAAAACCTGTTCATGTTAGCTTGTTAATTAGCTGTTAGCACACTTAAAGTTGGCAAAACTCAATGTAGCGAAAAATAATTGGTCCACTAACAGTTTTCAAAAGTGGTGAAACTGCTAATCAGCTAAACAAAAAAAATTGGAGCCAATGCCCATCACTGGTTAAAATAGCTCAAAGGAGAGGCAATAAATAATTAATAATTTTTCAAAATCTTAAGTAAGGAGATATATTGTACCTTAGCGATTAGTTGGACAAAAACTTGATTTCATGACTGTATTAATCTGTTTGTCTAGAAAAAATAAAACAAAACACTCAGATTCCTGACATCAGAATGACTAAATAAAGCCAAGGGGCTTATACTGTCTTATCTTAATGAGCAGATAAACCAGGATCTCATCAGCAACGCAGTGGATAAAGATGTGTTTTCTAAAAAGGGCCCTAAAGGCAACATTTTAAGGAAAGTGCCGCTGTGGACCGAAAATAGATCGTTGAAGGACCCCACAAGTAAGAGAAGCTGCCGAAGAGGAAAAGCTCAGTTACATTAACTTACTTTTTTTTTATTTTGTTTTGGCACCTAAATTAATAATAAAGTCACAAGTTTGTCCCCCCATTAAAGAAAACAGGAACAGTATTCTAGTAAACTTTGTTCCAGTTACCATTTGTTTTACATGTAGCGTTAAGTTTGGTGGCTCAGGCACTTTAAAACTTCTCTGCTGAAGTTTTTGCCCACCTAATTTGAAATGTGTGTTGACTTTCATTGAATGACTATATTGTGGAGTTAAACATGAATGGTTAGCTGCCCTAAAAAAAGTGTTTGATTAACCTTTTCATGTATGAGAATCAGGAAATTCTCATTTGAGACAAAAGGGAAAGGATGAGCTCATCACATCACAGGCAAATTTCTTTTCTATTAAGTTTTTGGAACAAGATGAAGCTCGTTTCTTCATTTCAGCAGAAAATTTTGTTTTACCATCTGGCAACAATGAAATCATTCGGTCACTCAGTATCATCTGTCTCTCATTAATATGCTTTCATAAACTCCTAAACACTGATACTGACAACTGCTGGTGTTTTTTTATTATTTACAATCCAACTGGTGACATTATTATTATTCATGGAGACAGAATCAGTTTTCAGACAGACTTTCTTCTCTGGGTGTTCAAAAAAACAAGTGTCCCTTTTAACCAAGTGTTCAACAGTAGAGTTTGTATAAACTATAAAAGTAATTAAACAGCAGTGGAGTGGAAACACTGCAGAATCAACAACTGTCTGGTGCATTTTGTTTCTTAGTGTGGCTGAAACTAGAATCCTAATGAAACCTCCTTGATGACCTCTAGTGGTCACTTCTCCAATCACTGGGTGAGCAGACAGCTTCAGATCATTGCATCATGTTCAAACTTTTATTTTTTCTCTATATAAAACAAACCAATCAAAACTATTGTTAAATGTACTAAAGTTAGTTCACAATTACAATTAAATGAGCCTGAACAAAGTAATGTTTAGTTAAACTAAGAAACAAGTAGATAACATAACATCCATGTATCTTTCCATCCATTCATCCATCTGATTATCCATCCAACTGTCTATCCATTCATCCATTTATCTAACCATTCATCTGTCATCCGTCCATCTATTCATCATCTATTCATTTGTCCGTCATCCATCCATCTATCCATCCATCCATCTATTAATCCATCATTCATCCATCCTTCCACACTTACATACATCTGTCCATCAATCAATCCATCCATTCATCCATCGTCCATCCATTCATCCTTCCATCCATTCATCTATCTATCCATCATCCATCCATCCACACATACATACATCTGTCCATCAATCAATCAATCCATCCATCCATCATTTTCCTTTTTCCAGATTTGGCTCACGGAGCAGCTACTGTTCCAGTTCTTCTGAAAGAACTAGAAGGTGTTTCCAGCCCAGCCAAAAGACATATTGTCTCCAATGTGACCTGAGTTTAACCCGAGGTCCTCCCCCTCAGTTGGACATGCGCAGAACACCTTCCTAGGGAGGCGTTCAAGGGACATTCTTACCAGATGTTTGAACCACCTCAACTGAATCCTCTCAATGTGGAGGACCAGCAGCTCTCCTGGATAACTGAACTTCTCACCCTAACTCTAGGGTCCTAGACTAATTTTGACAGTCTGAATTCAAGATCTTGTTTGTTTCTTGTCACTTTCTGACCATGGTGAATAGGAAAACAGAGAACTTCTCTTTGCAGCTCAGCTCCCTCTCCACATTGATCTAATTCTTGATTCCATGCATTCTTCCCTCACTTGTGAACAAAACCCTAAGAAACTTAAACTCCTTCACTTTAGGCAGAACCTCATTTCCAACTTTACCAACCAATCCGAGGACCACGGCCTCAGATTGGGAGGTGCTGATCCTCATGCCAGCTGCTTCACACTCTGCGAGAGATCATGGCAGGATTACGCCAACAGCACCACATCATCCGCAAATAGCCGTGATGGAATCCTGAGTCCATCAAACTGTTTGTATTTATTTGTTTTATTCTCTGATTAATGTAGATGTGAGAGATGTTTGTTTTATTGTGAAATAAATAACGTGATTGTGAAATCCCACAACAACCAAAAGAAAAACAAAAGTATTGACTTCTTTCTGTGAGGACAAAAGTCATGTAAAGGAGCAACAGTGCATAAATGTTTGAGCAGACTAATTGTGTCTGTTAATCGATTCTGTTCTTCTCTCTACAAGCGCCTGAAGCTCCATTATGGACTAATAAGAGGAAGGACGGACAGACAGGCAGAGCGTGACGACAGTGATAGTTAGGAAAGATAACAAGAAGGATAAAACACCCTGCAGGATTAGCAAAAAGGGTGGATAATAGGGACCAAAGATAAAACCCGTGAAGTGGGAGCGGAACCGGAGAAAAGGATCGAAAATGAGCAAATCATATGCTGTAACTTATCCTCCCAGTTCACCGGGGAATTATAGATTTTGATCCAAGGCGCAGGACAGTCCACCTCCAGGTAGCTGTAAGGAGGTGGGTGTGATGTTTCACACTCGAGAGGGTCTCTGCTGCTTCTAACTGGCTACACTGGTATCATATACTGGTCCCAGCATGGTGCTTTGTCAATGTGCTGTAACTAATCCAGGAGGGGGGCCACGTTTCCTTTCACCTTAATTAAAAGCGGATTAGACGGGATGGAGCTTGAGCCTGAAACTGTCAGAGTCGATGTATTTTAATGTTTTGGTTTTCACTCTTCTTATCTGCCAAAGGCTAATTTAGCTCATGTTTTTTGTTGCATTTGTCCCATCGTCAGCATTTCTCTTAGTTGCCATTTTATTTTTGATTGTATGTAGTTTTACTTCCTCTTTTTGGTCTTAAACAAAATAATGAATTAGTGTGTTTTCAGCTGATTAACTTTTGGATGAGCCAACGTAGAGGGCCCTGGTTAAGATACCGGACAAGCCCCCAAAAATGTTACTTTTCATATATCAAAAGCTGGACATATAAGAACAAATAACTGAAATGTTTTTAATTTTATTAGAAACAACAATTCTGTTAGAAAAATGAGAAAGCCTCAAACCAGACAAGAAGCTGACTGTCATAAGCTCCCATTAACCCAAGATCACCAAATAAAACCTAAAAAGGCATATCCAGCAGAAAAAAATATTTTTGTTGGAATAATTGTGACATTTCCTTGAGACAATGACATTTTTGGGATTGAAGCTTCTATATCTTGACTCAAACTCATAAATCTGGCCAAAATTAGACTATCTTCCCAAAATGAGGTTGGTCAAAGGATTATCTACAACAGGTAAAATATTATCAGTTTATAGCTTTTCCATGGAACCCCACTCCCTTGGATCAAATGAACATGGCAAAACAATTTGAAGCAAAGCACAAAAATCAGCCAGCTTAAGAAAACGTAATCATTTTTGCCCAGGTGAAATGAAATATCAGTTATTCTCTCTAACGTGAAGCTGATAATTAGGTTTTGATTGACAGCTTTTTAAAGGAGCTAAAGAAAACCAATCTCTGGTTATTGATCCTGTGTGTAAAGCGTTACCTGGAAATAGCAGTAGGAGGTCAGATGACCATCATCAACACACCCCTGGGTCAATTAGTTGAACTCGATGGCCTCTCTTCTTTGCTGATTTAATGACATGTTGCCATGGCGACTCAGAGGATCATACAGCAGCAGTGAGAAGTGCTGAAAGCTGACGTCAGTATGTAGAGAGTTTGGAATTCATTCATCCATCCATCCCTTCATCTATTATAAATTCATTCATCCATTTATTAGCCATTCATCCAGCCATATATCCATCCACCCATCAATTATCCAACCATTCATCCATTTCTTCTATCCATTCATCCTTCCATCCAGCAATCATTTATGCATCTATCAGCCATCCATTCATCCAACAACCCATTCATCCATCCATCTATCCATCCATCTATCCATCCATCCAACCATCAGACATCTATTTATCAAGCAACCTATCCATCCATCTATCTGGTCATCATCTATACACCTATCCATCCATTCATCCTCCCATCCAGCAATCATCTATGCATCTATCAGCCATCCATTCATCCAACAACCCATCCATCCATTCATCCATCCATCCATCTATCTATCCATCCATCCACCCATACATTCATCCAGCCACCTATCCATCCATCTAATTATCCATTCATTCATCCATCCATTTAAGAACATTCAATAAACTCTGAGTCCTTGGAGTACTCAATCATTGGTTTGATGTTGACACGGTGGACACCTGAGTCACCAAGTATTTAAATCTGGACTAGTCTTCTTGGCCTCATGCCAAGGCTACCACTGGTCCTTGATACTACTCACCACAGGAAGGATACCTGTGCAGGAACGCTTGATCTACCATGTTAGCTGCATCCTGATGCGGTTTGAGAGTCATGTCAGGGTGAACAAACAGTATAGTAAGAGTGCAGGAGGCATCTGAGAGAGACAGCACACATCTTCTGTGCCTTTCTCGGTGCTTTACAGAAGCTGCACGAGAGCGGATGAGGCTTTTTAATTCACTTACGAGAAATTAAATTGAGTGCAGGAAATGGCACTGGGTGATTACTGCCATGTTTGTTCCTCGGCCCGAACACACCCAGACAGGATCTGAATATTTAGACTCTGTTTTTCAGAAAAAAAAGCAACCAGCTTGTATTATATTAATGTTTGCTAAATGATTTTACACGTAAAACATGCCTCGTGTTTCGGGCCCTAATTTAATCAGAAACGAGCTAATGAAAGCCTCTTCGCCATCTCCTCGCCGTCGGCACAGCTGGAGCCTGATGACAGAGAGTTTGACTTGGCTCCCCACCAGGATTTCATTCATCCTGGTGTTTCTAAACATTTGCCGAACGGCTCCCTCATTATTGTGTTTGCCGTGGCTTTAGTCTTTGTTAAAACTGTTTGCGCTTTTGTGATTCCACAGACTCGTTCTTCACCGACAACTTATGTGGACCGTCGCCATCGGCGTCCCACCTCAGGAGTTCAGCTTAATCAGTTTGAAATTTTGTCCTTTAATGGTGAGCTCTGAGTCGAGTCAGTTGGTGCAGGACTTTCTTCAGACAGACTTTCACCTCTACATCCCAATATTTTGTTCAATAAGTGACCAAGTATGCTGGTGGTGCAGTGGTTGGAGCGCACATGGGTTTTCACCGAGTTCTCCGGTAAATCTAAATTATGTAAGGGTTATGCTATGGGATTTTTTTTTCAATCGTCGTGTTTGGATCTTTGACTCCTCCCTGCCAACAACTACTCTTTTTGTCATTTGTTTCCTGACGTTTTGCTCTTAGAGTTGCTTTTAGCTCGTATTTCAGCCATCACATTTGAGACTTATGTTTTTTTATCTTGGTTTAATTATTTATGCATTCATTAAAGATTTACTCTCCATGTATGCTGAGCTGCAGTAAACAATTAAACATTTACTTCTAATGCAGCCAGAGGTTTTGGCGAGTAATCAGGATGTTTTTAGTCATGTGAGGTTTCAGAACATGTTTTTTTTTAACAAGCGTGTCAAAAACATCTCCTATGTGAGTCGCCAACCTACCGTGATCCTTGGAGCTTAGCTGTCAGGAACAACCGTTCCTGGTAGGGTATCCCAAAAGTCCATGGTGATGGTAGAGACCATGTTATTAATTTTTTAAAAGATTGTGTAGCTTTTAAAAACTTGTTATGATGCTATTAAAAGTAATTTGACTACTCAACTCAGAGTATGTGTTGGTAATAACGCTCAGCTACAATCATACCAAATTTTAGCTCAATATTTGTCAAAATGAATGAGTTGTTGCCATTTTTGTGTTGGCTAAAGTTGCTTAGCTGCAGCATCTTAAATTGGACTGATTTCAATAGGTAATCAGTTGTAGATGAACGGCCGTTAAGTGATATTTTTTTCAAACAGTATGAGCTCCATTAACTTTGACATTTCATGTTTAACTTTGACTAAACATGAAACGTCATGTTCCTGAGGTCATTTTCATGGCTGAGCACTTCTAACAAATAATAACTGAACTCTACGTGGTATTTCCTGCATTGAATCAGCATTTTTACATGTCCTCTTAAATGACTATGTGTAGTACTGGCTGACTAAAAAATATATGTGAAATAAATAATGCAGAAAAATTAGTAAAAGTAAGAGAGTTTTGTTTATTTTGTTGGATTGAATCATAAATTTAAAGTTCAACATTAATATGAAAAAGCATTTCCAGATTAAATTAGGATGGAAGTCACCTTTGGGCCACATGTGGCCGCGGGTCTCGAGTTTGACACGTTTTAAGCAAAAATGGTTGCCTTCAAAGTATGCTTTGTAAAGTATCCGCAGCTACTACCACACTAAATTTTAGCTCAATGTCCATATAATTGGCCCAGTTCTAGTAATTTTTGCATTTGCTAAGGTCTGGTACAGACAAATTTACAAGCAAAAACTTTATTCCTCCATCTTTGATAAGAGTCACCTACACTTTTGAGGATTTTTTTAAAGATCATTTATTTAATTTATTTATAAAACAACCTCAGTATTAAAAATCATATACATATATATATATATATTATTAAAACACTGTAATCTAAATAATGTAATCAGAGATTGGTGAGGTTTGATTATATGGCACAACGGCCTGCCATACTAGCCGCGCCCACTGGTTTAAGAGAAAACTGCGCGTGCTGCTGCATCACAACGCCTACTTTAGACGCAGCTGGTCCACTGCACTCAATTTTATTGCATTTAGTTGATATTTTATTTGTTCTCGATTATGGAAAACCCCAACGAAGCAGTTGCAATGAAAGACTCCAAACGACGGGAGCGTCAACCTGGAATCGGTAAGGTTTGCTCACTATTTATCGTCGATTATGTTAGTGTAAATCCACAGTGAGTTTATTGGTTGTTTACCTTTCCGTTTTTAAGACCGTAAAAAATCAAGTCGTATGTGTAATTAAATAGAAATAACGCCTCAAACTATCAGAATAAAGAGTGGCAAGAGCATTAGCTTGTCTTGTTGCAACAAATTGCTAGCGACATCAACCGTTAACATGTTTTTCTTCTTTTTTTGTCGTTAAAAAGAACAAGATTTTTCTGCTCACTTTAAAATTGTTTGGGTGTGACGCGTTTATTTTAAACAAAACATAAAATAAACTAGCTTGGGGGCATTATGTGTGGGGTTAAATCGAAGTTTTCGTGTATTTTTTTACAGCGGTAAAACTGCAGCAAAACGAATGAGAAGCTAACGGGGTAGTGTTAGCTTGTCACGCCTCCCTTGTATTGACGTGTGACGTCATTACGTAGGTCTGAACAGAAATGAACAACCCATTAGAAAGATTGATTACCAACAAATTCTGCTTTGTGTGGGTCAACCTTTATGTGTAAAATAAATTAATAAAAAACAACATCGCTTAAAACAAGCTCATGAGCTTTACCTACTTTTTTATTTTTTATCAAAAAATCTAGTAGAGTTCAAATCGTGTGCCCTTTATTTTAAACATTGCCCATCAGGAAAAGTCTTAGGACTCAATTTAACAATTGAATAATTAAACGTGGTTATTTTTCATACTTCACCTGTTAAGGAGGTGGTTATATCTAAGAAATAAATACAATTTATTTATAAATACCATCATGCATTTTTCTCCTTTTCCTGTTTTTTTCATGTTTTGAGAAACAACAAATGTGTGCCTCTAATCTCCACACATTTCCTCACCACCACTTTAGATGAGTGCTGAAATAAACCTCATTTTAGCTCATTAGTAAAGTGTTTATCGACCTTATTGACTGTTTGATGTGTGCCTGATTCTTACTTCACTTCTAACTTCGTCTGTAGGTCCAGGCGAGTACACTATACATGATATTAAAGGTATGAGTATCTTAGCTAGTACCTTTTTATAATCAATAATAAATATGACTGCCTGAGTAAAGCCTAACATTAGAACACTAAAGAAGTACAATAAGATAAAGTGTTTGGAGTGGCCATTAAACCTCACTAATATATTAAATAACAAAAAAGTGCAAGCACTAACGTTAGGACAGAATACTTTGATAAATTTATTTCACCTCGTCTCTTTCATCCCCCAGCTTTGGAGAATGCAGACTCTACAATCGGCCTGTGTGGGTGGCTGCTGGTTTTCCTCTCCATTCTCCTGGTGATCATCACTCTGCCCATCTCTATCTGGATGTGCATCAAGGTCAGCTGATGATCAAACCCAAGTTTCCTTTACTGCTCATAAAGCAAATCTGAAGGATAAAATCTGTAAAACCCTACGTAGTTTTGCAGGAATTGGGAAGTTTGTTTTCATAGTTAAGTTATTGTGATTCCCTGCAGATTGTGAAGGAGTATGAGAGAGCCATTATCTTCCGTCTCGGGCGCATTTTACGAGGAGGAGCCAAAGGACCAGGTGAAATTAAATTTGTTTTATTTATGTTGGTGCTTCAGAACTTTTTCACTAGGCAGCTTAAAGGATCTTTGGCTACTGTCACATGTTGGCCTTAATATGTTTGTGACGTGTGAAAATTCACAGTTACAACAATTACAATATCTATATATTAGCTTGATGCTAACACAATATATATATTAGTCTGGCGCTAACACCATATATTTATTAGCTTGAAGCTAAACCCATATATTTATTAGCTTGAAGCTAAACCCATATATTTATTAGCTTGAAGCTAACACCACATATATATTAGCTTGAAGCTAACACCATATATTTATTAGCCTGGAGCTAACACCATATATATATTAATATGACTACCAGCTGCTCGGTAGTCATGTACCCAGAATTCTTTGCTGTGAAAATAACATAGCAACATTTGTGTGACAGTATATTTTTAATTTCTAAACAGCTTACAATATTTTTACAGCCTGTTTTTACAGTAAAGTGAATGTTTATTAAATATAATGTCTAATATTACAACTACTCAGAGTTTGTTTTGAGAGCACTTCAGCTGCTACGTTGAACTTTGCCATTTCCTGCATGCCATTACATTTGTTTATAAATAACTTCAAGTTGAAGTTATTTTTGGTAGTAAGGTCTGAGAGCCTGGACGATTCTATACATGTTTCAATAATCCTTTAACATAAATAAAACTCATTTTTAGCTGTTTTGACTTTTTCACAAGAATCCAGTGAAGAAACTGGATGAAAAAAGTGTTTCTGCTGTTTGTTGCTTGTGACAACAACCCATAGATAGTGTTTTTACCCCTGTCTGTGTGTTAGTATGTTCAGGCCCTGTCACACTGTTTTAGACAACTTATGAAAAGTGATGGGATTTTAATGAAACTCTTAGGAAATAATTCCTGGATGACTAAAGGATTGATCTTTGGAGCCAACCCAGTTATATTTGGCTGCTGCAACCAGATGGTCATAGACAACGTAAAAATACTATAACTCAGTCACTTTTACAAGCACTGAGCTCAAACTTGGTGTGGTAGTAGCTGAGAGTGACTCACATCACATACTATGAATTCTTGTGAAATTTCATGATTCGTTCAGCATTATTTTAACTGAAAGCTACAACCCCAGTAGTCTTAGTCTAAAACTATAAACTTTAAAAGGATAACTTGCTTTTATGGTTTGTTTTTCCATGTTGTCAGTTATTGTTAAACAAACAGAAATTAAACTGAGCGCATAAAATGTGTCTGTGTTTAATTTGACCACATCCTGACAGAAAATGGACCCAGTTGCTGTTTAGCTGCTGCAGGATTTTGGAAATTGCTCATCATGCTTTCAAAATATTGTTCTGAAAGTGCTTTGCTGCCTTGAAAAGTGATGTTTGCTGACGTCCTGAAGGAAAACCTCCTGAGTATCGCTCGGTGCATTAGAGCAGGCGAGGCTTTTTATCTTTAATAAGTGGAATTATTGAGTGGAGAAAACAGCACTCGGAGCCTCCTCCCTCCCTGAACAGACGGGAGAGCTCTCTCTGTTGTAACATCCTGCAGCCAGCTAGCTCCTCTTTAGCTGGTTTGGTCTTAATGTTTGCTAAATGACGGCACACCTAGCACACATGTCTGCCTCGCTCCGGCACATGCCTCGTCTTGTTCGACGCCCTAATTTAATCAGAAACGAGCTAATGAAAGCCGCGATCCTCCTCGCCGTCGGCGCAGCTGGAGCCCGACAGAACGAGTTTGACTTGGCTCCCCGCCAGGATTTCATTCATCCCGGTGTTCCCAAACATTTACCGAGGGGTTCCCTCATTATTGTGTTTGCCGTGGCTTTAGTCTTTGTTAAAACTGTTTGCAATCGTGTGATTTCCACAGGCTTGTTCTTCATCGTGCCGTGCACCGACAACTTCATCAATGTGGACATGCGCACCATCACCTTCGACATCCCG
>JARVJO010000140.1:19984924-20000877 GCA_031762555.1 Cynodonichthys magdalenae
GAGAAGAACTCCACCATCATCTTCCCGCTGCCGCTGGAGATGATGCAGGGGCTCATGAAGCGCTGAGTCATCGTCCACAAAAACCAAAACCCTACAGGTCAAATTCTCATCCCACACAGATCACACGCTAACAGGTCAGTTCTTTCACTTCCAAGTGTTTTTATTTTAACTTTATCTGAGCACTGAGACAAATCTGTCACACAACCTGAAGTCTCTGAACCACTGAATTAAAAAAACAAACTGTGTTCATAAAAAAGAAATAGTTTAGATTTTAAACTAGTTCAGTTTTATATTTTTTTTGTTAGATTTATAGAAATCAGCCAAGAATGATGGTGACTGATGAAGTGTCACATCATCCTTTTTTTTACACTTTAAAGAAAAGTGCCTGCTGGATAATTCACCTGAGTCTGCTCAAACACACACACACACACACACACCATGATGTCCTGATATTGTAACGTTACTGTGATCACTGCCAGCAGGACAGTGATGGAATTATTTTATAACTTTTCATTCAGCCATTAGAATTCAACTGAAACCTTATAAAAAATGTTAATTTCACAGTAAAGTAGATTTAAATTTCAAATCCCAAATTAAACCTTACTGTGTACATTATACTGTGGACATCATACAGTATAAACCACACCTCATTGTACTTTGTGCGTTTTAACAAACACTGAAAGCCTGTTGTTTTTACATTTGTTGTAACACTTCAAACTTACTGATGTTCAAATAAATAACTTGTCAGATAAACAATGTGAAAAAAGATGACAGTATTAGATTTAAACACTCCTGTATCAAAGTGAAGAAAGTGAAAAACAGAAGTTCATAGCTTCAGTATTTAAGCTAAAGTGTATTTTACTTATTCAGTGTTATTCTGGACTGGATATAAGCTGTACATATTATCTGAAATCTTTCTATCAGCTATGAATGAACTACATTAAAACACTATTAAACCTTTAGACTTGAACACCATAGAGCTGAGCTCTGTAGGCCCAGCCGTGCCTCTCTCTGTTTTTGTTTTATTTCCATTTCTATAAAACATGCAAACATCTTCAGACAAAAGCCTTAACTCACTCACTGCCATCCCTTCATCTGTACTAACATCTTTTTTCTTTCCACCCTCTAAAGAAAGTTTCTCCAGGAGTTTATTTTATGTTTTTCTAAGGAGATTTTTATCACTTTTCTGAGCGGAACAAGCCAAATATCCTAAATATAAGACCTGTATGCTCGTTTGCCTGAGTAATACTAAATATACGTCACAGTTTAGTAAATGTGTCGCCATGTAGAGTTTCACACACTGCTCAGCCAAAACATTATGACCACCTGACCAACATGAGCATCATGGTTGTTTAACGTCGACTAAATGTGAAACTGAGCTCCGCTAACAAACACTAACTGAGCTCTACCTGGTGTTTCCTGCATAGAAACAGCTTTTTAACACGTTCTTTTCTAAATACTGACAAGTACTACGTGTGCGACTGATTAAATGTGAAATAAATAATACAGAAATACTATTAAAAGTTACATTTTACTCACTGTTAAGTTGTGGTCAGTTGTGCATTCTGGACTCTCCCAGTTTAAATTCACAGCTTCTTTAAATAAGGTCATTATGGGGGATCTAGTTTATGAACCTTTATGGTTTTAAATTTGCTTTAAGATATCAATACATATTTGAAGCTCTCATAGGCCACATAAAATGCAGTAAGGGACCATATTCTGCCCACGGGCCTTGAGTTTAACTCCTGCTGTAGCCCCTTACTGCATGTGATTAATTACAATTAGTCACACTTTAAACAACGGATGTTTCTGTAAAATCCTCATCGTGTCCGTCAGCAGACACCCGCCACCTCAAACAGGAAGTGGTCTGAGGAAACTCTGGCACAGTTTTGTCTGCTGGTGGTCATAATCTTATGGCTGATTAGTTTATATAGTATTAGTGGATGTTTGTATTTAAATTGTTTCAACTTTGTTACTTATAAATTTTATACTTTTTGTTATAAAAAGTAAAAGCTGTCAAGTTTTCTTTTTATTTTCTGCCTCATAAAATGAAGCCGATCCACTAAGGCTCGGTTCTGGTGGTTCTGCCAGGATGTTGCTGAATTTCTTTGGTTGTTTGTTTTTATTTAGCTTCACTATATTTTTACTGTTTTAAAGAAAAAGGCTGAAAATTAAATCAGCTTTTGCCTTGTTGTATTTTTAAACCCTGTATTCAGAGTTAATGTTTGTTTTATTTGTTTAACTTTATCATTTAGATCTACATATTTACATATTTTAGATTTGTTAACTGAAAATAAAAATGTTATCCACAAGTTTCTGCCTTTTTATTTCTTTCATGTCAGGAAAAAGGCTGAGTAAAAGAAGACATGTTTTAATTTGGTTTAATTCAAATAAAAACAAATATCAGAGAAGATGGTTTGTGAAGCAGCAAAATGTTCAGTTTCCTCTAAAGCTAAAAGGTTTATTTTAAAAAATAAATATACTAAACAAACCCATAAACAGAACTTTTACCAGGACCTGTACCTTTAAAAGAGAAACAACAAAGTAAACTAAAGAACTGTTGGTTTTTAGATTTCATAAGTCAAATGATTTTACTGTTAAGATATAAAATTAGAAAAAAAATCAACAATTTGAATAATAATTAGTGCAAAACAAACTGTATTTCTGAAAGCCCTGTTTTAAAACGTGAAGGCACTAAAGGAACGTGAAAACTGGATTTTAAATTATTTTTTAACGGTTTTGGCAGCTAAAACAAAGTCGTGGTATTTGTAGCACAGTGCTAGCAGAACAGCAGAAAGGTTGAGGAGAAAAGGGGCGGGGCGTTCAGATGGCCAGTTCTGCCATGGCTCGCTCCAGGGGGTCGCTGGTCCAGTAGTCGTGGTCCCAGCCCAGGAACCAGCCGGTGAAGGTGGGCGGCTCGAAGCCCTGCTTGATTTTGACGATGGGCGTCCTCAGGTCTCTGTTGGCCGGGTCGGTCTCGATGTAACGGACCGCTGAGGAAGATAAAGCCGACCAATGAGTGACGAGCATTAAAACTTTTTAAAAACCGAGTGAACACAGAACGACTGCTAAAACTTGCTAAATACCTGCTGAACCATGCTAAAGAAGCTAAAGCTGAGCTCTGACTAGAAGAACACTAGAGATGAGCTAAAAGGAGTAAAACACTAGCTAAATGTAGCAGAAAACTAGCTCTAAGTAGCAAAATGCTAGTACAAGAAGGTAAAGGTAAAAATCAAAGGCTAGCTAAAAGTAAAAGGTTGGCTGAAACCTAAAAGTAACAAAAGGCTAGTTTGAGGCTAAAGTAGTAAAAGGTTGGTTCAAAGCTATAAGAAGCAAAAAAATTGCTAGAGACTAAAAGTAACAATAAATCAGCTAGAGGCAATAAGGTTGTCTGAAACCTAATGGTAGCAAAAGGCTAGCTTGAGGCTAAAAGTAGCAAATCGCTGACTCAGCTTTCACAGTAACCCTGCCCCTTTCTGTTAAACATCCTCACCAGACGCCATGGCTTCAGTTTTCTCCTCCTCTTGAGCCTCGTTTCCAATCCAGACAAACACCTACAAGTGTGAGGGGGGGGGGTCAGTTATTTTGCTGTTTGGTTTTATTTTGACGTACACTCTGAGGTATTACAGTACACCTGGAGCTGTCCTCCTGTTTCAGTTTACCTGCTCCCAGGTGTCGAGGATCATAACATCATCCGTGGCGAGGTCGTCTTGGGTCATCTCCCCAGGTACCTCCTCAATCTGAGAGGAGCAGTAAGATTTGTTACGAAGGTCACAAAATCATTTGACCAGGTTTACCATTCTCTCCCTCATAGAAAAATCTAAGTTGGCAAACTTACAATAAAGTTTCCGGTCTTATTGGAGCAGGCGAAGAGTCGCGGCGGGTGAGCGTCCATCTTGTCCTTGAGCCTGGTGGAGGTGCGGTATTCTGTTTTACCTCCCAGAGCCCCCCAGAACTGATCTGTAATGATGATGCACACTTATCTTATTAATCACAAACCTGGAAACAACAGGTTGTCACTGTTGATTTATTACTACAGCGCACTTTCAAACAAGACTGAAATGCCTAAAATATGTTAAACCCAAAGAATAAACACCCTTTGGTCAATAAAATCAGACATACAAATAAATACAATAAAATAAGCTAAAAAAAATCCTATTGAAGCCTAAATCCTATTTTACTTGTATTCTAACGAGGATATCTTGACATTTGAAAAAGAAAACCTCAAACTATATTTGGATTGCAAGATTTCCCATTTGGCATTGAAATTAGCTTTGCTACCATGCAGGGAAAAAAGCAAAAATTTTGAGTATTTTGGCTCAAAATCATTTAGTTGTTGGCTTAGAAAATTTCTTAAACATTTTTTAGGATTATGGTTTAGACATTTCCTTCAAGGGACTCATCGATGGGATATTTATTCATCATATTTTGACAAAATCTAATTATCACAAACTTTTCTACACTCAAAAACCAGATGTAGTGGATTTAAAAAGCTTTTGTCAAACAATTCCACTCAACATTTTTTAAATTAAATCTACTGCATCTGTTTTTTGAGTGTAGAAGTGGAACTGACATTAATTTAATCATTCGGTTTAAAAACGTTAGTAAAAGTTGGAAAAGGGTTCGCTAAAAATGAGAGGCTAACTAAAAGTAGCTAAAGACGAGATAAAGTAAGCAAAAGGTTGGCTAAAACTTAAAAATAGAAAAAAGGCTAGCTAAAACGTAAAGCTAGCTGAAAAAAAGTGTAGCTAAAAGCAGCAAAACACTAGCTAGTAGTTAAAGTAGCATAAAACTAGCTAACTAGCAAGGGACTAAAAGTAGCAAAAGGCTGGCTAAAAACAAAAGTCTAGCTACAAGCAGGAAAACACTAGCAACAGGTTAAAGTAGCAAAAGATGGCTAAAAGTAGCAATCAGCTGCCTCCATTATAAAAGTAACAATTGTCTGGCTCGGGACCAAATGTAGCAAAGGCTGGCTAAAAGCAAAATATAAAAGTCTAACTACAAGCAGCAAAACATTAGCTACAGGTTAAAGTAGCAAAAGACAGCTAAACGTAGCAATCAGCTGGCTCAAGGTTAAAAGTAGAAAAAAACCAGCTAATGGCTAAAAGTAGAAAAATGCTGGCTAAAACCTAAAAGTAGCAAAAGAGTAGCTAGAGGCGAAAAGTGACAAAAGGCTGGTTTGAATTAAAAAGTACTTGAACAGTAGCTAAACGCAAAAAATCAGCCAAACAGTAATAAAAACTCAAAGTAAGAAAAGAAGACAAAAATACAGTAAATATGCTGAAGTAGATGTAAATATAGATCAATGACCCATAGTGAAGGTCTCCGTTTATCATACAGCTGCTTTTAATGTCATCCTGAGTGATTTCTAAAGATTTTGTGCTTCAGCTTGACTTAAAGTACCAAAAAAACCGAACACATTAGGTTCGACAGCACGGTGGAGCAGCGACTGTCGCCTCTCAGTGAGAGGTTCGCAGCCCGGTGGACTTTCCCTGAACTTCCTGTGAACTTGTGAAGGTTTTAACCGGCACTCATGTTTGGTTATGCTCAGTTGTCCCTAGCTGTCCCTATGATGGACCTGCGGCCTGTTCAAGATGTCCGCCGCCTCTCGCACAGTGACTTCTGGAGATGGACACTGGTGGCGACCCTGAAAGGAAAACGGACAGGTGGCGTTGGTCGCGTCGGCTCACCTGTCTCTCCTCCCTCGGACAGCTCGGAGGCCGACACTCCCAGGAGGTCACACAGCTGCTGGGCTCCCTGCTTCTCCGGGTCGCTGGCACCGACTCCCACCCAGGAGAAGGCGCCGTCGGGGGTCACGAGAACGAAGACGTCGTTGGAGTTCAGGTTAGACGCGGCTGCATCAACCTGCAGGATCATAGAAACGCTGTAAGCGCCGATACAAACAAACCTTTCACATTCTCTCAACTAAAAACTTTAAAAATTCAAGATTTTTTTTCACTTTCTTTTTCTTTTCTGAGAACAGAACGGCTTCCTGACACCAACAAACCACTGTGTCAATCCTCCCTCAAACACAAGCAAATGGTGTTTGGGGACTATTTTCAGCAGCAGATTAATTCAGATCTAGAAGAATTATGTATCTCGCAGCAGAACGGCGCCCCCTCAGAATAAACTACAGTGTGTCTGTTCTGCGATAACATGCCTCTCAGTGCAACACTTGTGCCTCACAAATGTCTTCCTAATCTTCTCCGAGGCGCAGAGGAATCAGTTATCGGGCTTTTGGCTGAGCAGACGACACTCGTTGGAGCGGTTTTTTGTTGGCGTCGGAGATATATTTTCAGCAACTGATAAAAATACAGAAATCCTTCCAGGGTTGAAGTGTTCGCTCTCTTACCTCCACGGCTCTGGTGTGGCCCGCGGCGTTGGAGCGCACCTGGAAGAGGCGGGTCTCGGCAGGAGGGGACTGACCTCCCTCCCTGGACGTCCCTCCCTTGTACACCACCATGGGCTGCCCTCCGAACAGACTCATCAGGTGGGCCGGCTCCTTCCCCTGCACCACTCTCACCTGGTTCACATTTATCAAATAACCAATTATTAACCAAAAAAAAACAGACAACTTCCTCTGCCTCTCATCAAAAATGTTAGGATGCAGTTCTGACAACGAACACAAGGTGGCAGCAATGTTAAATATGTGGCGCTGCAGTCAGTCAACACTGATTCTAATTTATGAGAAGATAGAGGAAAGATAAATATTTACAGATGAGTTTGTCAAATCAGAGAGAAAAAAACACTGTTTATAGCAGGAAATTTAACAAATAAAACAGACAATAGCTTCTGTTCTCTGGTTTGATCAAATATTTGACACACGTTTGCAGCTCGTCGCTGCTGTTGACAGAACTTCCTGTTTGGTGCCGTCTTTCTGTTAGATCCAGACATGCTGTCAGGAAGGAATAAAAATGTGTCCAAACAACCACATAAAAAAACAGAAGATATTTGCTGACTGAAAAAGTAATTTTCCCAAAATCGGAAGTAAAACTACAAAACTGAGATGTTATATTAATACTTGTGTTAGTAGGAAATCTAACTTTACTGTGTGACTTTAATAATCCATAAAAAACATGTGACATTTTATGAAAGAGCTGTTATCTAATTAAAACATGAGGCTTCTGTCTATAAATAAATTAATAAATGGCTGCACGGATGCAGAGTCTTGCAGCAGCAAAAGCACAACACGAACATGAATGTTGCAGATGCAAAGCAACGACATGCAAAATAAAATATAGACTCAAATGAGAGCAGAGTCTCATTGTTTCTAACAATCCCCGACGGGCTCAGTCGTTGTCGTTTTAGCTCAGAGTTTGGAAACGGGAGACAAACAGGACAAATGAGAAGCAGGGAAAGGGCAGGAAAATACCTGAGTGGTTATAGGAGCACCAACAACCTGAGGAGCCAGAAAGGACCAACAACCGAGGAGGAAAGAAGCAGCAGCGGGGCAGCGATGAGGGAAAGGATGTGAAATAAAACAAAAAGGGAAAGGATGCAGAGACTGAACTGAGTAAGCCAGGAGAGCAGATGAAATTAAAGAATGTAAGTTTAGGGAAAACAAAACGTAGATAAAGATGGTGTTACCTGCACAGGACCTCCACCAAGCTCATCATCCAGCTGGGCACCGAGAATTGCACAGGCCCCGATTTCATCCTGACTGGAGTCCATTCCCTGCCTGACAAACATTATTAGATTTCAGTTTCCTCCAAGTCACGCTGCAGCCAATCAAACATCTCGTTCTGGTACAAATGTTTGTATTTTCTGAACATTTTCATCCAAGGAACGTTGCAGTTCTTAAAACTCCTGCCTCGTTTTTACCAAACTTGAGGTCATTCTCAATAATCCAGATCCAAACGTCCAACAACCTCTGGATGGGTTCTTCTTTGTGGAAATTCTAGTTTTAATTTCATTTAACCTTTATTTAACCAGTCAGAACATTAAGAACAAATTCTTCTTTACAATGCTGACATTTTGAGCCTGATGGGGAGGAATGATGGTCGAAAGTGGAGTAAAGGTATCAATCTTTGTGAAGAGAAACATCCGCAGCGGACTGATTGACCACCTCTTACAATGCTGTTTTCGTGAGTATCCCTCAGCCGTTTGAACAATAAGCAACCATCAGGGCACTAATGATCAGTCGTTAGGCGGATGGTCCTCGTTTTGCATGTGAACAATAGTTTTGTGTCATCTGTAAACTGGTTGATCCACTACATGAGTTTACCTGCAGCTCCTCAGACCGAAAAAGGCACAAAATGTAAAGTTCAAAGATGAACCGTCCAGAGGACCTGACTCAAGGTTGTTTTCTCACCACATGTAGATGATGTGTCCTTGACGTCCTCCGTGACGGTAGTTGTACAGGATGATGTAACTGTCTCCTCCGTAGAACTGTCCATAAGTGGACGGATCCACCGGGACCTTGTCGGACGCCTCAATGCGCCAAATCTGCGGTGGTCAGGAAAACAACACATCACACCACTGAATCAAGAACGGAATGTTTCTCCACGATCTCTCCGAGGCGTAATCCACTCACCTGTTTCTCTCCGCTGCCGTCATCCACCATGCCGTGCTGAGCCGCCATGGAGGGGGAGTCGTGGAGGCTGGCGGCATCGAAAGGCACCTTCTCGATCTTGGCGATGCTGTTGGCGATGTAGGCCACGCCCAGGCCCTCCGTCTGGTCTTTGTCACGCCAGTTCTTGAAGAACTGCTTGAAGAGCGGCGTCTCGCCCGTCTCCGGCAGAATCTGCACCGACGTGTGTTTGGGGTAACCCATCTTCTTGATGAACTCGTCGGCTGCCTTCATCGCTGCCTTTCGCTCGTCCATGTTGGCATCTTTGCCTGAAGAGAAAAATAATCATTTCAGTCGTTTGAATTTTTTTCACAGCCACTTCTCCGGTCTGCACCGACCTTTCCAGACAAATATTTTGCCGTCTGAGCCGTGGTCCAAAATGAAGCAGTCGCCGGACTCCAGGGCGCTCTGGGCAAACGGGTTCTCTGCTGCCACCAGAGCAATGGTCATCCCTCCACTGGCATTGGATACCTGCAGGAGTGGAAACAGAAAGAGAAATAATAAAATTATTCATTCACAATATTTTGAGTAACAACTTGAAATTAAAACCGTTTTACCAAGTAATTTATTGCACTCGATACTGCTGACATACAGATAAAAAAGCGGCACTCGACCCTGGTTACTGTTTTACATGATATATGAGATGAGTAAAAACAGTCGCTTAATAATCAGAACATTTGGATTTTATGACTCATTCAATCATAAAACAAATAGAAGTGAGTTATATTAGTTCTCATCTATGCAGACGACACTCAGCTGTACATGTCAATAACATTTCACAGTTTTTTTATTACTTTTGAGTTGTTTGACTAAAGCAGATGTGTGTGAACTGAGCACAAATTATATAAATAACGAAAAGGTATTTTTAAAACAATTTAAGGTCGTGTAAATGGTGGGAAATCTACGAAAGAGGATTAGGGCCACTGAAAAAAATGAGTTCTGCGTTTAAAGTAAACATATCCTGCTTTTAAATCATTTCTTTCTCATTTAAATCATTCAGTTGGAATCTTTATAAAGTGGAACTCTTGCTTTGGTTTGAATTCCTCCTTATTTAAACTTTACCAGCCCCTCTTTCAACGTAGCTGGATTTGATGCTGTTCCTTTAAGACACTTCAAGCCCCGCCCCCTCCAGCTTCCAGACCGGTCCACTCCGGTTTGAGAGAGGGTGGTTATGTTTTTTAGCTTGAAGAAACATTTTATTTACAGTTTAATTAAAAGATGTCAACAACAGAAGACTTGTCCATCCAGCCTTACAGCCAGAGTCTGACCCAGAACCAGAGGAGGATGAAGACCAGGAAATTGTAGTTGGTAAGTCCAGACCTTATTGGCAATTCTGTCGCAAATGATTTGACGTAATAAACGTCATAAAAAATAAAGAAAACTGAACAGGTTGAAAAATCTGACCCAAACAGAATAAAAGATATCTTTGCACCTGGAGAGATTAAATTCAACTTTTCTGCAGAGCCTCCAAGTCCACAACTAAATATATTTATTGGCTAAAAAAGTGGATTTTGCATATGTCCCCTTTAAAGTCATAATTCTGACTTTACCTACAAAAGAGGATTAGGGCCACTGAAAGAAAAAAAAAATCTGACTTTAATCCCATAATTCTGAGAATTTTTCTTTTTTCAGTAGCCCTAATCCTCTTAGAAATCAGAATATGTTTGATATTACATTTTTATGTCTTGCTTTTATTGTCGGCCATAAATTGAAATAGGAGAGGCTGTTGAAAATCTAAAAGTAACACTTGCTTCTATAAAACACATTCCTTCTCTCACCTTGTAGAGTTTCGCCCTCTTCCTGTTCGAAGCATCGGCTTGGACGTCATCAGAGACTCCGGGACGCAGATCTGGTTTGGGACCTAAAACCTGCAAGCAGAGGCAATAATTTAATAAAAGTCTCAGTTTGGGAGTTGATGTATTTAATTTATTTTTCTCTTCTGGTTCACCCGTCTCACCTCCAACATCTTCTCCCTCTCCGCCCCCTCGTCGCAGACGTACACCCGGGCCCTCCCGCTGCGCTCGTTGTCACGGACACCCTTGGCGACCTGGGTAGCCTTCAGCTTCTCGAAGCGGTTGCTCTGTGAGCCGCACCACTGATAAATCTCCTGTGGACACGGAGGAAGAGGAGCAGATGGCTAATTAAACGACTAAAGCGGGTGTAGAAGCTAATTAACGGAGCTGAGACACGTTACTGTTTTACAACGATGAGACGACATTTTTCTCTGACTCACATCTCCCAGGTCCAGGATGAAGCAGTCTCCCTGGTTGAAGCTGTCCCAGCTGACCGGCACCTCCGTCGCCCTGACAACGCGACGACCTTTGATCTGCAGCACCCGCTGCACCGACACCTCATTGGTGACGACGTGCTTGAACCCAGACGCCACGCCTCCTCTCTGGAACGTAGACGTCTCATTCTCAGTGAGAATTACAGTCAAAAGGGATTAAAAACATTAATAACTCCGTTTTACCATGTATTTGATCCCAGACTTGAAGTAGCCCAGAAAGGTTTTCGACTCGTGTCCTTGCACCTCACGGTACTGGATCGGTTTCCCCCCCAGGAAGTCGTCCATTTGGACTGTAAAGATGGCAGCTGATCCGCTCTCATCCTGGGAGCAAAAGTCACCTGAGCAGAGGTAAGTAAAGTGAGCGCTGGAGTAATCTTTAACGAGCAGGTGGAAGAGAGTCTGGAGAGGTTGAGGTATTCATCAGAGAGAAGGATGATGTAATGAGGAGGTAGAAGCATCTAAGCAGAGTCCAGATTTTTATTTTTTTTTTGTTGACCCATTAATCTACAAGCAGTGGATCCATCTCTGAGAAAAACCATGAGGTCAGCAGAATCGAATCAGGTCCTGTTTGTCCTTTTTTACTGGTCAGTCAAGCAGATTTAAAGCAAACGAAAACAGAGGCACAAAAATTATATAATTGAGTTAAACTCAAACAAAAACATATTGAGCACTAAAATTCAACAAATCCTTCATGACAGTTTAAACCTGTAAAGTTTTATTACATTTTACGATCAGGCTGAATTAAATGAACTGAAACTGAACGTATTTCTGCTTTTACTGTCATAAAATATCTTAATGTCCGTCTGTCTCTGACTGTAAAACTGTGGATGATAGATGTATGGAAAAGAAGTTAAACAGAGAAGAAAAAGACTACTTTATTGTTGAATCATGCAAAGCAACAAGGAGAACAGACAGAACTGAACTTAAATTAAAAAAATACCATAATAGGCCCTAAAATGAAACTTTTTTGTGTTTTTGTTTCTCACCCAGCCAGAAGTGGAGGTCGTACTGCAGGTTTCCGGAGCGCTGCTTGATGGTGTTGAGGATGAGGTAGGCGTCTCCGGTGTAAAACCCTCCGTGCAGGTTCTCGGGAACGGGCACCAGGTCGAAGTTCTCCACCCTCCACACCTGGAGGCCCGGCGTCTGACCGGCCCGCTCGAATTCTGGGTGGTGCGCTGCCATCCTGCCTGCAGAGAAATCAGAAAGCTGTGGAGCTTTTTTGTTTTAAAATATAGATCTTCTGGATGTGAGACAGGAGGCGGGGGGCTGTTTGCTCTGGGAAACACAAAGCCACTCCCTTTAGGGCTCAGCTGTTGTCATGGAGGCAAAGATCAAGTCTGGAGTTCTGGTTAGTTATTAATACACATGAGAGTGAATCACCACCGTGAGTCGGGTATTTCCTTCTTTAGGCAGCGAGAGGAAATCCTGTGAGCTGTTACTGATGGTTACAAATAAAAACAGACTGTTTTTATTTTTTACACTCGAGTCTAACTTCAATAAAGTGATATAAAAGTTAGTAAACCTGCGTGAATCTCCACCTTATTGAGACAGAAGAGTTTGTCGCCCCGATAGGGTCTACCAAAGCAGATTGTTTCTGGGTGACAAGTGAGACAAAGAGCAAAACAGCACTAAGTGTCCATCACCCAGACGTGGATTACCAGGGCCCCATCCTGAGGCTAGGCTTGGGGGAGGGGCTCAATGGTGAAAAACCTGGTGATCGGGACTCTACACATGGGGTCCAATCATTCGATTCAGGTCTCATCCTCCACTCTGTTGGTGGATCATCAGCAGACGTCTTCGATTCTACTTATCACAGCTCTATTTATCGTGCGTTCATAAGTTCTCCTGAAACAGATGAAAAGATTTGCGCCTCTCTCCCAGGAGGAGTTTGCAAGTTCCGTCTTCACTCAGTCAATCCACGGTCAAAATCTCTTGAGCGCAATGCTCGGCTTGAACCGCCACTGGGGTGGATCCAAAAACCACGCAGGAACTGTGGAGACACATTTGGCCGAGGCTGAATCCATGAGAAGCGTTTAAAGGCACACCGGAGCAGTTGGGACTTTAGGTTCAGTTTCCTGTTGGGGAACCACAGACTAGATTTAGTCAGGCTCACCTAAGCGTACAACGTAGGTTCTGGAGCCAATCCCATTGAAACGGTGAGAGGTGCCAGGCTGGCGTGGGCCTCCTTATCGTCTCGTGACTTGATGCTTGTTACGTTTCCCCGATAGATGAGAGGGTAACTTCCTTGAATGCTGTTGTTTGTGCCAATCTGCTAAACAGATTGCAGAACTCAGCCTTTGGGGGACTCGGATGTGATTCGGGATCTCTCTGATCTGAACCCAAATGGTGTTCCGTTATTGGAACTCTGTTCTGGTCATGGTTTGACCCTAAGTTGACGTGGCAGCAGGGACACCCTCGGCCGAAAACTCATGATCGACTATGAGTTTAAACATTTTTTTCAAAATGCAGCACAGCTCTCTGAATGCAACCTTTATATTCCTTATTTTAGCCATTATTCAGTTACAAGATCCTCGTGGCAAATCCCCAGTTTAGGTGTTACAAAATGAGGGATCACACGGTTCAAATATGAATACAGGACTCAGTTTTCCACAGGAATGCCGTCCAAATTGGACGAACAGCCGTCCACACTTTGGCAAGAGTGGAGAATTGTTTCAGGCAGCTGTCTGCCCACAGTCGCGGCAGGAATCTGCTCCCAACCCTGGAAGAAGGAAGTGGCTTCGAATCCACCCAGTTTAACCCAACCAGAGGAGAGATTCCCATTTCCCCTTTTGTTCTGCAGTTTCAGTGCTGTCCAGCATTTTGTAGCTGTTTTAACATTCAACATGGAAAATGTAAGCAGGTTTACTTTAGCAGCAAGGTCAAATATTTCAGTTTTTGCCTTTATTATTTTGGCCACAACTTGTCTGAGAGTCGATGAATCAGATTTAAGTAACAAAGACATTATGGAGTCGTCAACATTATGCAGGATATTTAGCCGAGTTTGAAACTGAAACACGTGGGAGGTTTAAAAACTGGAATAAAAGTGACTAAATCAGAGCAAATTTGGCTCAGTTGAAGTCTGGAAACAAATAAAATCAAATATTAGCCACTAAAAGACCAACAAAGACCCTCGGTGGGGAGGTGAGGAAGAGTGATTTGCATGCGAGTTCAGGTCGAACAATTGGATCAACTCAGTCAACACGGTCCTGCATTTCTGTGGTTCTGTACCCACACAGCAGACAGGTGTGGGCCAGACGTGGTGACAAGCTTTGTCAGTCAGATGCAGGCCAGGTCTGGTATAGATGCCACAACTGGCCCGGTTGTGGTTTTTACCCTATGTGGCCCAAATCCATTAGTGTCACATCTGGCTCAGAGTGGTTTGGTTAGTTGTATGTGGCCAAAATCCTATCAATGCCACAACTGGCCCGGTTGTAGTTTGGTTTGCTGTATGTAGCCCAAATCTATTAGTGCCACAACTGGCCCAGATGTGGCCTGGTTTTCTGTGAGTGGCACAAATCTCTTAATGTCCCATCTGCCCCGGTCGTGGTTTGGTTTATATGGTGCTGGCCCATGCATAGATCACCTCTGGCTCACCACATCTGGGCCACCAAAGGGCCATCATTCTTTGCAGTATCTGGACCGAGTGTAGAGTATTCAGTGAGTTGTGTGGGCCAGAACTGTGTGTAGTATATTGTTGGATGAAGTGAGTCAAGCGGGGGAGTCTGTTTGGATCCAAACCCTCTCTGCTGTGAGCGTAAATAGAACAGGTCACATGATTACTGGTCATAGATTCTTCACAGACTCGCTGTCTGCTGAGTCGGTTTATCCTCTGGCCCACTCGCCACCCCGTCCTCAGCTGACAAACACTGCGGGCCACTCTACCCTCAGATATTTTCTCCCCTCCCCCACTCCTCGCTCCGTTGTGTCTGCCCCTCGCTCGAGGCCTCGACTCGAAACGAGTCCCTGCAGCTGCAGCTTCTCACCTCGTCGTTACATTCATCTGCCCCGGTTTCACTCCGAGAGCAAACTCAAAATCTGATTATTTATCCGTGAAATCTGGACTCCTGGGCCTCAAAGGCTCGTCTGTTCTGAGTTTCCATCCCCCCACAGCTTTTAGAGTCCTCCTTCAGGATCAGGAGGGCGTGCAGTTTTCTGATGACTCATTTTCTCCATGCATGCCACTCTCAGCTTCTTCTCTGCTCGATCTGGACACCCTGCGTGGATTTTAGACGTCCAAACTGCTTCCCTGATTACAGTTTACACGTTGAAAATGTCTGTTTACGGTTCCACCAGCTGAGGTGGTTTGTGACGACATGAAGCATCAAGAGGAGTATTTATAAAAACTGAAGTGCAGAGAGAGCAAACCTGCTGTGAGGGGCGTGACATTAAACACTGACGTTAGTGGAAATGAGAGGAGATTTTACTTTTTTTGAGACGTTTAATTTTTTTTAGGCGTCAGTTTGTAGAGACTGAGCTGACAGATTTTATTTACTGGACTGTTCTTGTTCAAACAAACAGTCAGGAGCTGATTTAGACCCTAAAGACCTGCAGTAAGACTGACTGACTCAAACTGCATTTGAGTTTAAACAGGTCGAGTTGCACTGAAAATGAGACACAAAACAAACAAAACAACACAGTTCAGGTCAGCCAGAACCGAGGCGGCTGAAAGTGGGTGTAGACACCAAACTTAACATTAAACTGATACCAAGATTGTGTTTCTGGATCAAATCATTTTAAACCTCCTGCTGCCCTCGGGTCTAAACGACCCACAAGGTCTCAGGTTCAAACACCGGATGAGGTCTCAGTCTTTAAAACTAGGAGCAGCAGGAGGGTTCTGGATCAATTTATGGTCTTTAATTTTCCATCAAACGGTCTAGAAATCAGTGGTGGGCACATCTAAACAAAAAGTTAGCTCCACTAGCCACTAAATCTTAGCTTGGCTAAAGCTAAACTGAAAGAAAAATTAGAGGAAGCTAATGATAACCGCTAAACTGCAAGAAAAATTAGAGGAAGCTAATGCTAACCGCTAAACTGCAAGAAAAATTAGAGGAAGCTAATGCTAACCGCTAAACTGCAAGAAAAATTAGAGGAAGCTAA
>JARVJO010000140.1:20024631-20037822 GCA_031762555.1 Cynodonichthys magdalenae
GACTGTAGTGTAAAGCGCTTTGGAGGTCCGGAAGGACTTATAAAAGCGCTATATAAGTTCAGGCCATTTACCATTTATATTTAATATCTCTGGAACTAATACCATACTACTAGCTCAGAAGCTAATGCAATATTTATTAGCACTGGAGCTAATGCTACATATATAAATCTGCTCAGGAGCTAATGTCATACTTGTATTTATTAGCCCTAGAGCCATCGTATTTCGCAATATACATTAGTGCAGGAGCTAACTATGTTTATTAGCTCTAAAGTTAAAGCCTTTATAAATATCACCTAGGGAACTAATGTCATATATTGCAATATATGCATTAGCTCACAAGCTAATGCTACATTTTTTAGGGCTGAATGCCATATATATAAATTAGCTCGGGAGCTAACCTCATACTCATCATATTAAATGGTAAATGGGTCTAGAAGCTAACGCCACATATAGTATATATAAAGCTCAGGAGCTAATGTAATATTTATTAGCCCTGGAGCTAAAGCATTATATATACAGTGTATCACCTAGGGAGCTAATGTCATATATTGCAATATATTAGCAACATTTTTTAGCGGTAAAGCTAATGTTTGTTGCTCAATGTTCAAGCTGGACAGAGCTCGCACCAGAGCACAGTGTAAGCATCACCATTTACCCAGAATGCTTTGTCCTTTAAATTACATAATTTCAAAATTTGTACAGTTTTTTGTTTCATTGTTGTTGTTGAAGTAAATGTTTATTTAATAATGTCTGAGGGTAAAACTAGTCGGAGTTCCCCTCAAAAAAGCAGCCATGTCAGGAAGTTAAGATATCTGGCTCATTAACAGGAATTTGGTTGTTTACTTGTGTTGTTGTTTATTGTCCTGCCTCCTCAGAGTATCCACCTGTCCTTCCTGCGGACCGTCCCACCTTACTCCCACCAGGCGCACGTTTGGTTTGACTTGATGCGCGAGTTCAACTGGAACCACATCATCCTGATCGTGAGTGACGACCACGAGGGCCGGGCTGCTCAGAAGAGACTCGAGACCCTCCTGGAGGAGCGCGAGACCAAGGTGAGATGCTCTGGCTCCCTGACCCGCTGAACCCCCTGTCTTCAGGTGTGTGTGTTTGACTGACTGACTGAGTGTGTGTGTAACTGTCTCCCCTTCCTGTTGTCTGGACACATCTCTTTCTCACCATTGTGTAAACATTGGCTAACATTCCCAGAGACATCGACAGCGTCTAATGTGGTCTAATCTGACAGAAGTTTGTACGTTTATTTGCTCATCCTCACGTTGCTTTCTGCCATAGTCTAAATTATCTTGTGTCTATCCACACTGGGAGCCAAATAGTGGACTTTAACACGGGGCTCTGCAAACCATCACTGACTCAGAGGGATACTTCAAGGGTAGCTAATTTTGAAAAATGCCATCAAAGTGGGCGGTGCTAAGAGACACTGAGGGGCACGGCGTAATGTTTGGGGATGATCGAGGAGGTGTGGCCAGGATAAACAAAAGTTCAGGCAACAAACTGTTAAAATATGAGAACAGAAAGAATATTTTTTTTATTTCTGTTTGGTTCAACGTTTCATCATTTAAAATTCATAAGACAGCTCAGTCCGGGACCAACACGTGTTCTGTCCCACCGGATCATTCAGGACACCACAGCCTCGGCTGCGCTCCATCTGACACACACCACCCCACCCCGGACAGTCAACATCACATGACCCCTTGCAGCAGAGGTGTCCGGGCGGCCTGACGTGAAATCTCCCTGCGCTGTGGAGGCTCTGTTTTAACGGAGCCTCCGGCTTTCCTGCAGCGCAAGGTATCAGTCATAAAACAAACTGAAATAACACATTTAGAGATCCTCTTTGTGGTTAAATATATTTTTTAAACAAACTGCAAAGTTGCTTTGTCACGTAGAGTTTAGAGGAGGACTAAAAAAATCAGATGGCGGATAGCTCTTTGATGACCTTAATTTGGAGAAAAAGTTTAACTCTGATTGGACTGACAAGCTAACACCTAGTGAATGCAATAACTACTCTAAACTAATGGCTAGTCTGAGCTAATGGCTAGTTTGAGCTAATGCTAGTTTAAGCTAGCACTTAATCTGAGTTTGTACTAGCACCTAGATCAATCTAAAGGCTTATCCAAGCTCATGGCTAATAAACACAAATAAATGCTTTATCAACTTGTGTTGCTAATACAAAATGCAAATGCTAAGAGTTTAATTACATTAATGAAAGTTACTTTTAAAGCTAAAAGAAGCAAATGTTAGCTGAAAGCAAAAAAAAAAAAGTAGTAATTAAAATATAAAGGTGTCAAAACAGTAGTTAAAAGCTAGAAGCAAACCATAACTAAAAACTAAATGTAAGCTGGTGGAATGTTACTAAAGGGTAGCTAAAGTAGCTAAATGCTAGCTTGAAGTAGCAAACCATAACTAAATGCTGAAAGTAGCAGAAGGCTATCTAAAACCTAAATGTAGCAAAAAAGGCTGTCTAACAGTTTCAGAAGGCTAGTTAAAAATAGCAAAACATTATCTAAAAGCTCAAAGCTTCCTAAAAGCTAAATGTAACAAAATGACAATTAAGAGCTAAAAGTTCCAAGAGGCTAATTAAAAAGAGAAAAAAGCCAGTGAAACCCTAATAGTAGGAGAGTAGTAACTTAAAACATTCAACAGAGCTAAAAGTGGCAGAATGATAAATAAATATGTTAGTCTTAGCTAAAAGATAAATGTAGTAAATTGGTAGCTAAAACAAAAAGCAGTAGACTGAAAACTAAAAGTATTGGAATGGTAGCTAGAAGTAGCAAAACATTAGCTAAAATCTAAAAGTAGAACAATGCTTTTGAAGGAACTGAATATATGTTAATGTATTTTCATGGGAAGCATGTTTCTAAATAAAGCAACTCAGCAACAGATTAAATTTCTCCAAACTAAGCCATTCACAGAGCTATCTCAAATGGGTAAGATATTTGCTACTCATAACATTTTCTCATTAGCCATTTCAAAAAGTCAGATTTTATGGCAGCCATTTTTTCAGGGTAGGTTCCTTTTTTTGTAGGTAAATTTAGCTTTTTCAGTCATGGCCGAAGCAGCCATTTTAAATCTGCCTCTCAGCTCCGTATGTGGGTCAGCAAGAAGCCGAACTTCCAGTTAAAAAGAAAACATATTTTCAGTGCGCAATGATGCGTGCGCCCTTTAGGACAAGGCATCCATTTAATCAGATGAAATCACACTGGGGAAGCACTTTTTACTTCCTGCTCCTTCCTCTCTGGGGCTCTCTGCTGTAATTGTGTGGTCGAGTGAAAGGAGTCTTGATTCAGAGAGATTTAATTAAATCAAAAGCCGGAGAGACGCCGAGTATGACACATGCCCGGGGGACACTCAAAGCTGAAGCTAAAGTGAAAGCTGCTCAGATTACCGGGATTAGAACAGCTCGCCAACAGGAAAACACTTCAACCGCTGGAAAAAAATCAGATTGATTTGTGCAGCTATTCACCCAATAAGATTCATTTTATGCACTTGAAAACAAGAAAACAACGATGATAGAAAGCCTTTTTAAGTTTGTTTTATTCTCTGTTTGGATCTCACAATGAACCCATCTGCACCTCGAGAAGTCACAGCAACTGTTTCCTCCTCCGAGACTCCAATTAGGAATATATTTAGATTCCCCTGCAGAGCCGGTGTTAGGTTTTATCTGAAAATAAATCCACATTTATGCACCAATATTTATGTAAAACAGTCATGTTAACACATCTGACGGAATTCTTTCTGCAGATCATATAAGACAAAAAACGACTAAATCAAACAAACAGCATATCAATAATCTAATATAGAGTTAGCTGCTCTGTGCCGCATAGCTCCACTGCTGTCAATAAACTATTAAAATTCAACATGCAGTCTTTTTCCTTCTTTCTCTATCTGATTTAAATGAAATAAACCGGCTTAAAAAGCATGCTTATGTTGAAAATAATTCCTGACAAAGTAATTTTGTACCAGTTTTAGTAAATAACTAAGGTCTGTTTTAAAAGAATGACAGTAAAGGAAGCAAATAGCCTGGGGCATGCTGGAAAAGCTGTAAAATATTGATACTCGGTCTGCATTCAGTGAGAAAACAGTGTCCAGTTTATTCTGGTATCTCCAGTTCTGAAATATCATTTGATGAAGCACCACCTTAATTAAAACACCAGCATCTCAGCAGAGACTTTTAGTTTTGAGCACATTTAAAAAATATGTTTAAATCATGAAAGGCTAATAAAAAAATATGTTGATATCTGAAAAATAATTGTTTTTCTTCTCTTCTGACCTCTTTCTTTGACTATATCAACCAGTTATTTTTCAACAAAGCACAAGCAGATTTTTTGAAGGGGTTACAGACAGAGCTAACAAGTGGTGCTAGCAAGTAGTTTATGCTAATGGATACTGTAAGCTAAATGCTACTTCAAGTTAAAAGCTAGTTTGAGCTAAAATCACAAAGACCATAGTCTACTACATGCTAGTTTGGACTAATGGCTGATATTACCTAATGGCTAGTTTGATGTAGGACCAAAACCAAGCTAATGGCTAGTTTGAGCTAACCACTTGTTTGAGCTAACGTCTACTCCATGCTAACTGCTAGCTCATGTTAATGGCGGTCTACGTCGGCTGCAACCCATGAATTGAGACACAGCAAATGACTCAATTGAGCTAAGACGTAGTCCATGCTAAGTGCTACTTCACGCTAATGGCTAGTCCAACCTAATGGCTATTTTGAGCTAACAGTTTGTTTTAACACTAACTGACAGTTCATGTTAATGCTCGTCTGACCTTGTAGTTTGAGCTAAGACCTAGTTCATGCTAACTGCTATTTCATGCTAATAAATAGTCTGACCTAACAACTAGTTTGAGCTAAGACCTAGTCCATGCTAACTGCCATTTCATGCTAATTGATAGTTTGAGCTAAGACCTAGTCCATGTTAACTGCTACTTCATGCTAATAGATAGTCCAACCTAGCAACTAGTTTGAGCTAAGACCTGGTCCAAACCAATGGCTAGTTCATGTTTATGACTAGTCTGACCTAATGCCTAGTTTGAGCTAGCTAATAGCTAAACCTTGCAGTGGCGCTTGCAGAATCTTTTAAGGGGGCCAATGAAAAACCAGGGGTGGCACACCAAAGCTAAAATCCATTACAGAAATTCTGTGATGCTGTTGTAAAATATCAATTTAAAAACTATAGCAATATTAGAGTGAAGAATTTGCCAACAGATGTATTTCAGTTTGTCATTTTGACACATTGAATGAAGTAAATGCTATTTTCTGATGTATTTTAATAGGTTGACAGTAATATAATAATATTAGTAAAATTAAAGTGACAGAGGTGTGTAGGTTTTTACATTGGCATATGCATAAAGCAGTTATGACTTCTAATTTGATGATGATTTTCCAGCATTTAGCATAACTCAAGCATAAAAGTTTGACACAATTATACACTCTGCCTGTTTGTGTAATGGGTCCCTTTGGAGCGTTGGGAAACATGGAAGAGTTATTGGACAGGGTTTGCTGGGTGTTTTATGTGCTGGCTGAACATTGTATTGATGTGCAGTCAGTCCAGTATTTATGAAGGGATGGAGTCAGAAGGCATCGATGTGAGAGCTTTGAACTCATGGCAGCTGTGTGACAACTCTGTGAAGCAGATGTTTTTTTCTGTAAAACAGCTTCCTGTTTCAGGGAGGACTACAAGTTTCTTACAGGACACAAAACAAAACCAGAGTCAGATAATTAAATTTGTTCTACAAATTTGTATTGTGTTTTATTTACTGGGGTGTAGTCATTTCTGCGTGGGCTAAGGTCGGTTAGCTGTGGCAGCCATTTTAAGTTAGTTTGACAGTTTTAAACATTTCTTTCTGGTAGTTTCATTAAAATCCTTAAAGTAGTTCTTTAAATATTTTGCTAACAGACAAACATGGTTGACGCCAACAGTTAATGCCAAGGTTTAAGTGAAAGTGTTGCACTCTGATGTTTTTAGAGATTTAGCTGAAATTTTGTGAGGTGGCAGCAGAAAATACTTAGAGTTTTAGCCATTTTTGTTTGGGCTAAAGTGTCTTTGTTGTGGCCGGCATTTTGAATTGTACTGAACAAACAACACTCAGCCTAAAATAACCTTCAAAACTTCATAGTGCGTCATTTGAATAAACAAACATTTCCAACATGTCTAGATTGGTTTTATTTAGAGTTAAAACAGTAATTTTTAAAGTAAGATTGATTTTACTTCATACTTTAAGAATTTGCAGTGGTGGGTATGGTTCTGCTAATCAGCTAATAGCATAGCTAATTTTTCATTTAGCAGATTAACTTAATCACATAGCTTCTGCTAAATGAGTTTTTGTCAACTTTAAGTGCGCTAACAGCTAACTAACAAACTAACATCTACAGGTTTGTGTTAGTCCCACCAGTTTTCAGCTTGAAGATGATAATGTGTGACGCAGACTGAGTAACAGCTGTACTAGCTTAGCTTTTGCTATTTTTTACTAGTTTAAATGTTTAATGTTAACTTCCATTTTTTTATTACATGTTTAGCAGTTTCACAAACTTCGAGAATCATTAGTGGACCAATTAGCTTCCGCTAAATCAGGTTTTGCCAACTTTAGGTCCACTAACAGCTAACTAATAAACAAACAACAGGTTTTAGTAAGATTTGGTCGAGCTAAACTCAGCACTTTTTGCAATTTCTGGCTAAATAATCAGGAATACCCCTGAAAATCTGGTCTATTTTAATTCTAATGAGGTTTTCTTAACATCATTTGAAAGAAGAAACCTTAAACCATCTTGCAATTAGCAGTAGTGGGCATGGGTCCGCTATTTAGCTAATAGCAAAACAAAATTTTTGTTTAGCTGAGTAACTTTTTCACTAACTTTGACCATTTACCTTCCGCTAACAGCTAACTAATAAACTAACAACAGGTTTGTGTCAGTCCCACCAGTCAGTGTTTTAGCAGTTAGCAGATTATGAGTTAGGGAAGCTAGCTTTTTTTTTTGGTTAGCTGTGCCCACCGCTATTGGATCATATTGATACTAGCATGATAGGATCGATGCTTGAGTTTGATTCGTTTAGCAAATTAGCTGTTTCACTAGCTTCAAAAAAACATTAGCCAGCTTCCACTGGTCACAGCAATTAGCTTCCACTGAATTAGATTTAGCAAACTAACAGCTAACTAACATACACACATCAACAGGTTTGTTGTCTCACCAGTTAGTTAACTTTTCACTTCCTTTATTTTTAGATTAACTGAATTATTTTGGCGTTGATGTTTTTGCAAGCCCCGGTGTTAAAGGTCCCAATTTGAAGCAGAAAAGTGGAGATTTGTTGGAATGCTTTACTGCCCTCCATTTTCAACTGTTTATAATATTTTTCTGTGTCTGCATATTTTCTCTGTGCACATTACTCATCAGAATAAAAAAAGGAACTATGAAAACCTCGACCAACTGTCCTATGACAACAAGCGAGGACCTAAGGTATATTTGCATGGTCAATGCACGCCGCCCACCAACTTTCCAAACGTAGCAACTAGAAACCAGCCCGAACCAGTCACCAGCCGACCCAGAAAAGCCCCTCTCTTGATAGCACGTCTTTTTTTTATTTATTTACTTTTAATTTGAGATATGTCTCTATGATTTAATAATTTAAAAAAAGAATGATTTTGTGATGAAGCAATATTTTTTCGGTCATTACAGAAAAAAGAAAAGAAAACAGCGCCCCGCTTTTTATCATTTTCATTTTCTCCTTCAATAAAAAAATGCATGTACTCGAAACACACACGCACACACTCACACACACAAATAAAGAGTTTGCAAGTCCATTCCTTTGTGGAGAACTGGTAGTGTGGGACTTTCCCAGATGCTACTTCCTCCTGCTCTGTAGCACTTCCCCTAATTTAAGCAGTTTGTTTATTTTTCTTATTTTTTGGAGGGTAAACGTCCCCCTCATCCCTCTTACACCTGTTTTTAGTTACTGGTTGCATTGACCTTCTTCTCCCCTTCTACCTAACACATGCACGTTCTTCTTTGGAGCCTTGATAACCCTCAGTTTTGCATGCAAACAAATGCAAAAGTTTATTTTTTTCCCTTCAAGCTTTTTTTTTCCTTTTTTTAGTTGAGCCGGTTCCCCCCTGGATCGCTCTCTACCTTTTGACCTCTGTCTCTCGTTTTTCAAACTAAAAAAAAACGGCCAAGCTCGATCCACGCAGGTGACGAGGCAGAACGGTGTCTGTTGGCTGCGAAAAAGTAGCTGGCTTGACCTTTCTTCTGCCCCAACCACAGGCAGAGAAAGTCCTACAGTTCAGTCAGGAGACAAACTTAACCACCCTGCTGCTGGAGGCCAAGGAGCTGGAGGCCCGGGTCATTATCCTGTCCGCCAGGTGAGACTTAAACACAAACTTGTTGATGTCAAAAGGTGATCTGTTGTAGATTGATATTCTGTGAATACTTTGAGGGTCTTAATCAAATCTGTCCAGTCCCACATAGCAAAATGCATCTGGCCCACGAATGGCACTATCACTCTAGAATTTGGCCCAGATACTGCAAAGAATGACGGCCCCTTAGTGGGCCAGATGTGATTTTCTGGAGTTGGTCCATAAATAGGCCAGCACCACATAAACCAAGCCACAACCGGGCCAGTTGTGGCATTGACAGATCTAGGCCACATACATTTAACCAAACCAAAACCGGGCCAGTTTTGGCATTGATGAATTTGGGCCACATACAGTAAACCAAACCACAATTGGGGCATTTGTGGCATTAGCAGATTTAGGCCACATATAGGAAACCAAACCACAACCAGGCCAGTTGTGGCATTGACACATTTGGGCCACATACAGTGAACCAAACCACCACCGGGCCAGTTGTGGCATTGACAGATTTAGGACACATACAGTGAACCAAACCACAACAAGGGCCAGTTGTGGCATTGGCAGATTTAGGTTGCATACAAAAAAACAACCCTCAATCAGGCAAGTTGTGGCATTGACACACTTGGGCCACATACAGTGAACCAAATCACCACTTGGCCAGTTGTGGTCTGCCATCTTAAAAACAGTGCCATTGATAGGCCTGGCCCACATCCACTTGACAAATTACTTGAAATGTCAGCAGCTCTAGTTTGACACCACATTTGGCCCACACCCAATTTATTTTGCTAACAGACAGACAAATGAATCAGTATTATCGCTCACCTTCTATGGCAGCTGGTGATGAACGTGTTGTTTTTTATTTACAATAAAAAACTCATTAGACTCTCAGTCACCAAAGTTTGATCCTGTTTGTGTTTTTTGGTCGTGTCTCCAGCGAGGACGACGCTGCTGCCGTGTACAAGGCCGCCCGCTTCCTGAACATGACGGGCTCGGGCTACGTGTGGCTGGTGGGCGAGCGGGAGATGTCGGGTAAAGCCCTGAGTGAGGCGCCAGACGGTACGTTCATCCTGCGGAGTTCTGCAGAACAGACAGAATTAACCCGGGCTTTACTCCAAAGCCAAGCAGGATTACAGAGATGTACTGTAACGGTGGACGAATCCCGCCGTCGGCCTTTTTAAATTGTTTGGTGTTAATCGTTTAAACATCTTGTATGCATTAATTAATTATAAATCCTGGTTTCTAATCTCAATCTCAAAAAATCACAACCTAAAGGGTCAGATATGAGTTCAGATATCTGACGGCGTCGCCCCGAACAGGAAACATGTTGCTCAGGTTGACCTCTGTTGCTCTCAGGTCTGATCGCCCTCCAGCTCATCAACGGAAAGAACGAGTCGGCGCACATCAACGACGCGGTGGCCGTAGTGGCCCAGTCCATCCAGGAGTTGTTTGAGAAGGAAAACATCACCGAACCTCCGAGGGGATGTGTGGGTAACACCAACATCTGGAAAACCGGACCCCTCTTTAAACGGTAAGACCTTTTTGATTTGAACCGGTAACACTACAACTGATATAAACAACCATTTCAGTTCGAACTCCATCAGCTCCTTCAGGTTTTCCAGAGTCTACTTTCCTCTTAACAGAGGAAGCTGACCTACTTACTAAAAGACTCTCAGCAGCGCCATAAAAATCTGTTTCTGAACAGAAATGGCAGCAAATTGCAAATATTATCCAAACTCAGCAGCTCCATCATCAAGTTTTCTAACAAAAAAAGGGGTGATTTAGTTAGTCGAACACAACAGAACTGACAACAGGATGCACTTTTTACCCTCTTCAATTTTTTTTGCTTCACTTTGTTTATCTGTTTATCTGAAGGGTGCTAATGTCGTCTAAATACCCAGAGGGCCTCACGGGACGTGTTGAGTTCAATGACGATGGAGACAGGAAGTACGCTCACTACAGCATCCTGAACTACCAGAAGTCTCGCCTCGTTCAAGTCGGCATTTACAACGGAACTCAGGTGGGTCAAAGTGCGCCAATGGCAAACCATTTGTGTGTTTATTCTAAGTTCTTGGTGTCAACTCTCAATTTCACCCTCTAGCTGATGACTTCACTGCATCAGTTTCACGATTGGTTGCTCTAGTTCATCAAACATGCTTGTAGACTAATGGATCTTTTGCCCAACTAGTTGGAGCTGAAGTCATATTAGTCCTTCATTTTGTTGCACCAGTAGCCCAAAGGTCAGAACTAGTTGGCTTTTGACACATTAGTGGGTCATTGGACCAAACTAGACAACAACTTTTCCATATAAGTTAACTAGTAAACATAAAAAACCCTCACATGTTAACTGGTCAAAACTTATGCCCTCTGGTCAACTAGTGCACCCTATAAATTTAACTAGTCAACACTAAAATTGTGTATAGGGGGGTTATTTTCTGGTGACAAGTTAAGATGTAATGGTATTTGTTGCATACTAATTAACTTGTTTGACATAGTTGTTGACTAGTTTGACAACTATTCATTCATTTTGTTGCACTAGTAGCCCAGAAGTCCCAATTGGTTGGCTTTTTACACAGTAATGGACCGTTGGACCAAACAAGTCAACAACTGTGTTAAATAAGTTAATTAGTAAACATCAAAAACTAACCCAACTGATCAACAAACATTGTGCACACTTACACCATCTTTGTGTTTACTAGTCAACTAGTTAATGTTTTGGGTTTCACAAGTCGGCTTGTGGGCATAATTTGAGGTGACTAGTTAACACAAAAAGGTTTTCTGATGTTTACTAGTTAACTTGTATGACACAGTTGTTGAATTGTTTGGTCCAGAGGATTGTTGATGGGTTAAATACACAATAGTTAGGACTTTTGTGCTACTTGTTTGTCAAAAATGACTGACAAATGCTGTAAAGTACTCTGTACTGTGGTATCAGAACATTTTTATGTGTATAAGTACAAGTACATGGTATCAGAACCAATACCTGATTCTTGGATACCAGTATTGTGTATCTTGTATTAAGCAGATATTAAGCAAACGTTTACAGCTGATAAAACAAAATTAGTTAACAGTTAATTATATCTAAACCTGTATTCCATTCCTTTGTTTTATATTTGTTAGCGTTTATTTCAATGGACAAAGCTGGACATCAGGAATCAGCTTCCTGCTGGTGGGTTTGTTGTTAATAAGCTCCTGAAACCCACAGGTATTATTTACAGCTCTGCGTTTGAGGCAATAAATAAGTGAAGTGCTGAGTCGTGGTTATGCAACGATGACTCATTAGTGATGCTCACCCGGAGTGTTGGGAGCCTCATCAGCGGCGTGCCTTCTGTCCCCTGTAATGCAGCTCTGTGTCTGCCATCCCTGCAGGTGGTGATGAACAATCAGCGGAAGATCATCTGGCCTGGAGGGGAGACTGAGAAACCACAGGGCTTCCAGATGTCCACCCGATTAAAGGTGTGTGTGTGTGTGGGACTTTAAACTCACGTTTCTCTAATGAAGCAGAAGAAAATTACTTTGGGTTCATTGATTTATTCCCAATGTTTCCTGTCTGCTGCAGATTGTGACCATCCACCAGGAGCCATTTGTCTACGTGAAACCCACTCAGCAGGATGGAACATGCAAAGAGGAAATTACATTAAATGGAGTCCTGATTAAAAAGGTTATCTGCACAGGGCCCAATGAGACCATCCCAGGTAAAATATTGCCATCTCAGAGCGGTTAAAGCTGACATCTTGTTACAAATCTGACTGCAAGTTGTTAGCTCTGACACCTCGGTTCATACAAGAAGCACCCCACATTAACGTGGTTCAGAGACATTTGAGTCATGTTTTTAATCCTCATATCCTGTAAAAGTCCACTGTCACTGTGAATTTAACATCAGCTCTGTGTGAAATAATATAATGTAACCCGACCCCGTTCAGACTGTTGCCCTCTGATTGACACAGCTTATTATAGCTTACAGTGACCACGGTAGGTTCTAAAATAATCAGAGCAAACATTAAACCCACTTCTAAAGTACAGCAATCCCCTTTCATTAAAATAAAACAGCAAATTACTTCAGTTTGAGGTCTTATAGTTGGTATTTGGACAGATTCTGTCCTGACTACCAAGTGTTTGAGGATCAAAACAGTCCAGACCATCTCTCAAAGTGGTCAGAGGTGGTTTTCAATGCGCCATAGGGCTGTTTGTTTTATTTAGTGCTATCCAAATGCAATTCCATTAGTAAAAAGCATTTTTAACAATAGTTTTGAACTTCTGTGCTGCGGCTCATTATTTTTCATAAATATTTCTCTCTTCGTGTTTGTAATTTGAAAGCGTTGCTGGTTCCGTTACAGGACGTCCAACTGTGCCCCAATGTTGCTATGGGTTCTGTATCGATCTCCTGATCAAGTTGGCCATGACCATGAACTTTACCTATGAGGTGCATCTGGTGGCTGATGGGAAATTTGGAACTCAAGAACGGGTAAGTTTTGCACTGAAGACAATACATTTTTTTACATCCTTGTTTTTGCATGAAATATAGGCCTACTGGGAAATATACTGGGAAATAAGTACTGGGAAACTTAAGTACCAGGAAAATACTGAGGAGCATAAGTCCTGGAAACATAAGTACCAGGTAACATAAATACTGGGTAACATGTGTACTGGGTAAAACAGATACCAGAAAACATAGGTAAAGAAGAACATAGGTCCTGGGAACATATGTGCCGGGAAACATAAGAACTGGGGAACATACAGTTAGGTCTATATACATTTGGACAGAGACAACATTTTTCTAATTTTGGTTCTAGACATTACCACAATGAATTTTAAACAAAACAATTCAGA